>JAFIRS010002713.1:0-188799 GCA_018342105.1 Gonioctena quinquepunctata
ACAAATAAGTATCGACATTTGAAAGAAAAATTTTGGGCCCCCATCATTCAAAAAAGGGGAAGTGAATTAGATTTTTTTCTTTTTTTAAAGATATTTCTAAGTTATATTTTTATACCCTCAGGTTGCATTCCATAATACAAATTTTTTCTTATTCCCAGGTTTGGAGCTCGATGTGGATGTATCATAGATTCAGGCAATCCACAACAATTTCTTCCAATAAAGCAGTGTTATCTTCGAATGGGTTTCCTTTTTTCGTTTTATTGAGTATGATGCACGTGTACCACAAATGCGAAGCGTCTTTTTATCCAATCTTATTATATCGTAGCTATAAACGTAGAACATGGTATCAATCGAGTTGCTGTAAATGATTCATATCCAATTATTGTGGTCAGATTCCACAACATATATCCAGAAAGGATGTGGGAATATTTTGACAGCGTATGGAACCTTCTAGTTATATTCTGTTTGAGTTTTTTGAAAAAAAATTGTTAACTCAAAACAAGGTGCACTAAACCATCCTGGTTTGGATCAGAATACAAAAAAATATTTCTAGAAATCGATCTATTGATTGAAAGTGTTTTTTCCATCGATTCCTTCAATTAGAAATTCTCTACATTTATTATTTTGTTCCATTGAACGGGAAGCCCTTTGTAGTTTCCATCAAATTTATCGAATCAGAATCATATTTTCCTATTCCACCTATACAATTATAACATCAGAAATATTTATTTTACTCAAAAGTTTGATGCTGAAAGTAAAGATCAAAAGCAAAAGAGTTTTCATTCCCAAAGGACGTGGGCGAATATACACTTTGGCATTTTTTGTTTTTTTAACCATTTTGATTTTGGGTAATTTTTTCTAGATAAATTATGTGATGGGGTCGCATTACTGCACGCTCAAGATTCGATAGAGATAAACTCGGATACATTATTATTCATTTTTGCTGACAACCAAGAATTTTATCCATATTCTCAAGCTTTCTATGAACTTAATAATAAACTTGTTTATAGCGCGCACATCATTGTGGAAACATAGTTTCGATGAATAATTATTTCTTCATTAAACTATGTTGGGAAATCAATGCATTTTCCTTTGAAAAATAGTGGAAAAGTTGGGTTGACACGAATTGAACAATTAACGAAGAGGTGAAAGCTAATCTAGCCGCCGTGTTTCTCCTCGTGAGGAATTATCGCAAGAAAGTTTGTAAACTTGTATAGTCCGTTGAGAGCATCGTCATAAGAATTCAAACGATCACCAAAGCGAGCACGACATAGAGGAAAATATTCACATTCTAAGGGATTGAATAGAATATAAACGCATTTTGTATCACCACATACATGAATTGCTTTTCTCATACAAACTTACTGCTTCCTGGGTTTTAATATCTACATAGGTGTTTTCCCCTAGGAACTGATATGGAAATTTATAAACAAAGTTACCTTGAGAAAATATGTTTCAACATTTCCTTCAATTTTAAAATGGGAACCAAAATCAACCCCAAAGAGAGGTATTATTCATCAAAACCTGAAATATATTTTTTCATGGGCAAATTCAGAATACGATGAACTATTTACTAATTGAATATTTGTCTATTAAAGACATATTTGTCCTTCAAGGTTTGTAAAAGAAATGAAAAATGAATACCAATCAATACATTGTTGGAAAACAATACGTGAGAAAAAATGAACAATGAATGACACGGGAAAACATCTCATATTATATTTGCAAAGCTCAAAACAAGATATCAATTGCATTTAAACCGATCGAGTAATCATCTCCATTCAATTTTCACTATTATAATATAGAGCCAGGAAAAAAAAAAGGGAATTTAAAAAAGTTATAACCAATTGAACGATTGCAAAACCCATATGACCGACTATTCGTACAATTCTGACTGGCAAGCTACCGATTCCAAAGAAACAGTCGACGGGGTTATGCATTAAATGAAGTGCGGTTTCTTGCGCACATTCTCATACTAATATACAACCATTCAGTTAACCACATTTTATGGAGAGAATTAACCAGTAATGTTCATAGCTTTATCCTTTCTATGCAGTTGATAATGAAGACAGTATATTCCATATAATTAATAAAACCCTAAAAGTGGAAAATTGTTTGTGTAATTCGTCGACTAATTGAAAATCAAGATTTAACCAAGATTCGTTATGTTGTTGTGGAGAGTGGGAGATTTATATTTATATATATATATATATATATATATATATATATATATATATATATGTAGGTGGCGATATTTTTTAAATTTTTTCAGTTTATACATATTTTTAAAAATTATGTTGGTGTGTTATTTCTATTATTATTCCGCAGTATGTTCATTATTATTTCACCCAGCATTGTATTTTCGGCATTCGGTAGGAATCGCCTCAGCTGGGGTTTTTTTGGAGGAAATCAAGGAAAAATATACTTTTTACGTTGACGGATATTTCAAAAATAGAAGTTTTTCTTGGGAATATCAATTTAGAAAAGAGACGAAAGACGTAGCTATTGAGAGTCGAGCCGCGACGGATATACAAAATTCCAAAACCAAAAGGGTTCAAACGTATTAAATAGGACCCGAATATGATGACGTACAAACTGAGTAAGCTGTCAGTCTCATGTTGATTCACAGTTTATTTTGAATAAACTTGTTCATTCACCCCTGGGAATATCATTCTCCTAGACAAAGAAATAAAACCTACATATATATATAATACTATGAATTTGAAAAAAACTTAGTAGAAAGGATATTCCTTGAGGTTGCAGCCGTGAATAGCCAGTGAAAAGAAAACTCTTTCTTATTTGCAGCTGAAAATGTTTATTTTATTATCAAGACAGTGTGAAAGGAAAACACAATGTGAATGCGATCTTGAAAAAATTTAAAGAACTTACTAAGGTGAGTTGTGAGACAGATCAAATTTGTGATTGAGTATCTTTTCAAAATCATATCACCATGAAGCACTACTAGTAATATATATATATATATATATATATATATATAAATTGAACAATTGTAAAGAACATATTGTTTAGGAACATATTCAAACGATTTAAAAATTTGACAGGACAATACCACATGGTTAGTATGACTGAAAATGGAAATGGTGGATGACTGGAAATGCAAGACAGAAAGTGTCAAGTGTCATATGCAAAGTCAAAATCATGGAGAAACATGTTTGTCCACAAAACAAAGGAATAGTACCAATCAAATGACAAAAATGATACATGAGAAAAATCAAGAAATAATAAGCAGTTTTTTCTTTCAAATAGTTAGAATCGTTTTAACGAGTAATTGTAAATAACACTCGGTTGGAAATATCAGATCGTTTATTCATGCTATTAGGTTCATTTTTTATGTATACATTTCAAGAAAATTTTTTGGGAGTTATTCTTCTGTTAAATAGAAGGTTGTTGAAATTACGAAATGATTAGAGTTAATATTTGTTCAGCAATGCACAACGTTTTTTTTTACAATCACTCTTTGGGTGCTATGGGCTGATCAAATTCTATCGTCTGACCGATATAATTTTATTCAGTTTAGGCAAGGAATACTTATATGACATTTGATTTTTCATAGATCAGTAAAGGGGCTTTGTTCTAGTGTAAAGATAGAATAGTTTGATATTGTTGTAATGTAGTTATCTATTTAAACACGTTAGTCAGTTTAGAAGTTGTTCTTTTACATTATAATCGTTTTATATATAAATGATTCTGGTTGAGGTTGAACAATTGAGTTTATAATTGGGGAATTTAAGTCAGGTTAAATTTATATTTGCATTTCCAGGTTCAATAAGTTAGTTGACGATCAGTACGAATAGTAATTTATTAATAATTATCGATATGAATTTTATTTAAATAGTTTTATTCATTTAAACATTCTTTTGAATGTTGGATGATAAACACACTACTCTGTTTTCACACCTTCAACCAGATTTGTTTCCATGTTTGGAGCATGATAGGAATGGAAACTTATGAATCTGTTAGAACTCTCATGTCCAAATAAGGGATGCTTCGGCTTGACTTCTACCTCAGAGGTAAATTGCAGAAGTCAACCGAAGCATCCCTATTTAGCATGAGAGTATCTAGAGGGTTTGACAATGTTCTTGCACAAAATGGTATAGGAAACCAATATGTTCCAACAGATTCATAAGTTTCCATTCCTATCATGCTCCAAACATGAAAAACAAATTGGTTAAAGCATGATAGGAATGGCTTGAATCTGTTAAATATATTGTTTAATACTATTTTGTGCGAAGAACACTGTCAGTTTCAATTCATAGTCTAAATAAGGGATGCTTCGGTTGACTTTTACCTCAGAGGTAAATTGTAGAAGTCAACCGAAGCATCCCTTATTTAGACATGAGAGTATGTAGAGGGTTTGACAATGTTCTTCACACAAAATGGTATAGGAAACCAATTTGTTCTAACAGATTCATAAGTTTTCATTTCTATCATGCTCCAAACATGAAAACAAATCTGGTTAAAGGTATGAAAAACAGAGTAGTGTGTTTATCACATCCAACTTTCCAAAAGGAATGTTTAAAATGAATTAAAACTATTTTAAAAGAAAATTCATTCCGATTAAATTTATTAATAAATTACTATTCAGTACTGATCGTCAACCTAGCGTTGAACCCGAAATGCAAATATAAATTTTGAACCTGTAACATTAAATTCTCCAATTATAAACTCAATTGTTCAACCTCAACCAGTAGAATCTTTATATATCGAAACATTACGATGTAAGAGAACTAACTTCTAAACTGACTAACGTGTTTAAATTAGATAAACTACGCATTGCCAAAAAAATATCAAAACTATTAGTCTTTACACTAGAACTAAAGCCCCTTTAACTGATCTATGAAAATCAAATGTCATTTATAGTATTCCTTGCCTAAACTGTGATAAAATTTTATCGGTCAGACGAGTAGGAATTTAACAGGCCGCATAGCATCTCATAAGAGTGATTGTAAAATAAAATAAAACAGTTGTGCATTAGCTGAACATAATATTAACTCTTATCATTTCAGTAATTTCAACAACCTTCTATTTTAGCAGTAGAGAATAACTACCACAAAGAAATTTCCTTGGAATGGTATGCATAAAAATGAACCTAAAAGCATGAATAAACGATCTGATATTTCCAACCTAAGTGTTATTCACAATTACTTGTTAAAACTTGATTCTAACTGAAGTTTTGAAAGAAAAACTGCTTATTATTTCTTGATTTTTCTCTCATTTATCAATTTTGTCATATAAATTGGTACTATTCCTTTTGTTTTGTGTACAAAACACATGTTTCTCCATGACAGTTTGACTTTGACATATGACACTTTCGTCTTGCATTCCTGTCGTCCACCATTTCCATTTTCAGTCATGCTTTAACCATGTGGTAATAATTGTCCTGTCAAATTTTAAATTGTTTAAATTATGTTCCTAAACAATATGTCTTTACAATTGTTTAATTTTTATAAATATTACTAGTAGTGCTTCATATGATATGATTTTGAAAAGATACTCAATCACACAATGTTGATTAGATCGCTGTCTTCACTTAACCTCACCTTAGTAAGTTCTTTAAATTTGTTTAAAATCACATTTCACAATTGTGGTTTCCTTTTTCACAACTGTCTTGATAATGAAAATAAACATTTTCGAAAGCTTGACAAAATAAGAAAGAGTTTTTCTTTTTTCACTGGCCATTAAATCTGACTGCAAACTCAAGGAATATCCTTTCTACTGAGTTTATTTCAAATTCATAGTTATTTTCAACTAGTCCAGTCATATATATATATATATATATATATATATAACTGTACACGGTAGCTTGTGAAGCCCACCAAATGAACGGGTCGCTGTTGAACCCGCACTTTTCCGAATGGGCGAAGAGTATATTCCAGTGCAATGACATCATTCCATCATGTTCCGTCGAAGCACACTTAGAGGGGTAACAATTCTCAATATTTAAAAATGTGTATACTCCTTCGAAACGTTGTAGAGCCAATTATTATTTCACTACGCTATGAATCCCAAACGTATATTGCCTATATTGAAACGGCCTCTGTGTGTCCCGGCGGCGTTGCCTCTACTGCCTCGCGCGTTTTTCAGTTTCAAAATATTTATTAGGGATTTCAAATCAGTGAGCGTGTGGTGACTTGCAGAAATGTCCAGCAGAGGAAAACAGATTGTGGCTGACCCTTCAAAATTATAACTTGAGAAAAGGCAAAAAGGTGAGCACATAATTCATATTCAGTATAATGTTTATGATCAATAATAAGCAACTCGCTTTGAAGTTGAAGAATTCTGTATTATCAGGTTGATTATCGTATGAGTAAACCTGATAGCTCCAAAAATGTGGATTTTTCGTCAGGTTCAGGTGACGAAGTAGAATTTTCCGATCTGAGTAGCTGCGAGACGAGTTATACCGAAAATGAAAATGATCTCGATTATATGGAAATATCTGCAGAGAAACTGAGAAATATTAAAAAGTCGATCAGTAGTCTCACACCATGGAACATCGAGTAAGATATCGACTTTTTCAGCTCTAGAAAAATATAATTCTGAATCAGGAAAACTCTCGTATCTGGAGAAACTAGATATGTGAGAATTATGAAGTTTTTCATATAAACCTCTGCGTATTCTTTTGGGGGGGGGGAGAGAAAAGTTGTGAAAGTTCTGAAGTAAGAGTCGAGGAAATTGGTATTTGGGCTTATCTTTGTAAATAAAAATCACAAATTTTAGGATTTTTTAAAATTCAACACTAAAGGTTAAAATTAGGGTTGAAAGTTTGTATAGGAGTACCGTCAGTTTTTTCAAGTGGAGTTCATGGAAATTTTATTATAGGTCTTTGTTACAAATACAAAAATACGTGTTTCAGTGTTTTCCGGAATTCAACCCCTAAAGGGGTGATATAGGGGGTTGAAAATTGATATGGTTGTTTCGTTACTTTTCAAGTTAGGATCATAAAAATTGGATTCGTTTCAAATGAAGACATACTTACATATTTCAGTGTATGGGTGGATAAACACTCCCAAGTATGCAATAAAAATGAACGAATAGCACAGCAGTTCTTTGAGAAAATATATTTTTATTTGCGAAGCTGAAGGAATTAATTATTGGAAAGATAGATTGACCAAAGATAACTATGGAATGGCCACATTAGTCGAAGGCCAAGGCATTTAGAAACGGACACACGATTCCTCCAAGTTTGGAACGAGAAGAATTGTTGTAATTTTCCCCGTTGAAAATTCAAATATAACATGAATTCTGATAATTTTATCCAGTTTCAAATGTTATTTGGGAAATATTCTCATCAAATATAATTTGTGCTAGAGGATTTTATCGTAAAATCTCTGAGATTCTACCTCAAGCATTTTGCCTCTAGGAAATTTAACTCGTGCAATTTGCGGCCAGATAATAAGACCGCAAATTGCATTCAGTAAAATTTCCAGTCAAAATGCTTTCTCGAAAACTAAAAAAAAAACTTGCGATAAAACCCCTAGCACATATGATATTACCCTCGATGAAACGTAAATTAATTGAATATTGATCAGACTAGGCAAACAGAGCATGTTCAACAAGGGTACACTCCTATATACCTATCCTTTACATGAGTCTGCATATTGCTCAGATAATTCGGAAAAATATATCATCAGCTCTTGCACTACTAAACGATTGAAGATGGTGACTAAAGTTTATCTTTCAGTCGCAGATGATTCCACATGATTTTATGAACATCCTGTTCATATTTTCAAGCAAATCAATCTTTTTACCCCATGACAGGTTCAAATGTGAAATTGCTTCTAAAAAATGTGTTTCCCATTTATTCCGGTCTTCCTGATGATCGTGGAAACGTGAAATAAATGTTCGTCACCAAAAATTTATTGAAGACCTATAGTGAATGCGATGCCTCTCTTGCATCAATGCTACAGATGATTTCTGGTGAGTACTCTCTTCTGAAAAACATTCTCCTTTGACTTATTCATCTATGAGTTCTCAATTGAGACTGGAATAGAAAATCAAATAACTATCTGAATAAAAAAGCAAATTTTAAATTTCATATTTTTTCTTTTGAGAGTCTTTCCAGAATATCTATCAGATGAAGTTCAATGCCCAGCGTTGTCTCAGTCGGAGAAGTAGTTGTTCTCTGTTAGACATTCACAAAAAATAACTTAATTTTTATCGTGGAATTTTCTATTGACAGAAAAATATTTCCATTCAATATTCATTTGAGAGTGTTTCCCTTTTCAACATGAGTACCCTACAAGAGGTTATCTTGAACGATGGAAGATAGTGACTGAAGTTTATCTTTCAGTCGCAGATGATTCCACATCTAATTTTATGAACATTCTGTTCATATTTTCAAACAAATCAATCTATCATACCTCATGACAGGTTTTGATGTCGAAAAACACTGATTCCAAAGTGCCTCTCCGAAAGAAATGTTCCTAACTTTCCATCTCTGCAAAGTGAGATTGCTTCTAAAAATGTGTTTTCTATGTCTTCCGGTCTTCCCGATTCTCGTGGAAGCGTGAAATAGATTTTCGTCGACAAAAATGTATTGAAGATCTAGTGAATGTGATGCCTCTCTTGCGTCAATGTTACAAATGATTCCTGGTGAGTACTCTCTTTTGGAAAACATTCTTCTTCGCCTCATTCATCTCTATGAGTTCCGAATCAAGACTGGAATAAAAAATCAAATAATCATCTCAATGAAAAAGCAAATTTTCAATTTCAGATTTTTTCTTTTGAGTTAGGGTCTTTTCAGAATATCTATCGATGTCCAGTAGCCTTGGGAGTAGTTGTTTTCTGTTAGTCATTCACAAAACATAACTTAATTTTTATCGTGAATTTTTTGATTCACAGAAAAATCTTTCTATTGAATATTCAATTGAGAATATTTCCCTTTTCAACATGAATTCCTCACAAGAGGTTATCTTGAACGATGGAAGATAGTGACTTAAGTTTATCTTTCAGTCGCAGATGATTCAACATTTGATTTTATTAACATCCTGTTCATATTTTTAAACGAATCAATATTTTATTTCATTCTAATTGTTTTTGTAATGTTAAATTCAATAAATGTGTTTTTTATTCAGGTGACTTCCTCATTTTACGGGTTCAAAAATCATAACTAAGTTTTTTCACTGTGTGTACAATATTGAGAAAAACAATATTTACACAATTTAAATTTGCAAGAAGAAATTGCCACCACCAAAAAATACCATTTCCATTAGTGTCTAATATCGCATCGAACATTATTCTTGAAGAAGTATATGATAAAAAAATCATTTTATCTCAAAAACTCATTTCATATAAGATTTTTGTTCGAAAATTATCTGTGCTAATTGTTTCTTTATATACTCCAAGAATGAATCCATTCAGGGGAGTTCAAGTAAAAAAAAATATTAAATGATCTAACAATAGAGTCAAATTCTAAAAGTCAATGAAGTAGTTTCTTTAAGCAACAGGCAATATATTTATTTTTTTCAATATGGTTTCCATTATCATTCGGCAAATTATTCCAAGGAAAAAATATTGAACTGAAACTGTTTTTTCAATCATTTCAAGTTTTACTCCCAAACAAATATTTATCTCCAAAATTTTGCAATAAAATATCAATAGATGAAAAATTCTCTGAAAGATTTGATAATCAGAAAAAAATCTGTATCTTCATCAGAAACTGGAATATTCAACTCCTTGTGTTTTTGTCCTCTACAAAGAAACATACATATTACTGTTTCAGGTTCGAGTTTTCGGGAAGTATTTTTGAATTATTGAATCCTATTCAGCATAATATTTTTATGGATAATTCATGAAATAGCACCGATCAGAACTTCATGAGAACATAACGTTACTTCCATTCTAGGTCAAATATGGAGTAAAATAAGATGACCAATCTCTCATCCAATTGTTTATTCAAGCTTTTTGTATAGTCGATCGCTTCCTTAGCGGGAAGAGAAGGAACAACAAATTCAATATCTCATATATTCATTAAATTGATATTTCATTCTGAAATTTCGAAGTTATAAATATTGATTCAGAAGTAAGATAGGAAAAAATTGGATAATAAATTTCTGTTCAATATTTCATTAATATCAATACTCAAAAGATAATAAAAACTTTCCGATAGAAGAAAAAAATATCACTCTACGCACTGCCGCTCACATAAATTTTTCCGTTCATTGATCTAGACAGTTTCATGTGATTGGAATACCCCAAAAAAACATTGAGTATTCATCAGCGAATAATTCAGTTTTTGTTTGGTTCTGATTCGTTCCCCATATCTAAAGATATCTATGGTCGAAAAACATGCACAAAAAAACCAATTGCCTACTTTCCTGAGAAGCTCAATTCTGTTATCTCTAGTTGTTCCTGAAACTAGCTTTTCCGATATATTTTTTTCCATCATATATTTCTGCATATTTTAATTCAATTGGACGAAATATATACATACTACTTGTATTTTAATTCTTTGTCATTTATTCACAATCGATCTCTAAGCACCCTCCCGATATTATTATTTTTCATTATCCAAATAAAACAGGGGATAATCTTAATCAAGCATTACAAAACCAGATATTGTAGAGAACAAATAATTCTGAATCACTGAACATTCAACCAGATCTTTGAATTACCAACAAAAAGATGCACATTGTCGAGTTATTACTTCAATATTGTCGATGTTGCAGCTTTCTAAGATTGAAAAGATAAATTAATAAACCGGAACTTCATGTATATGTATTTTTCCGCAATTGAGAACTGATGAGAGTATTCCCTATGTACAATGCAAAATCTCTTTCCTCAACAGACTCATCTGTGCTTGAATTTAATGTGATGATTTCAGGTGGTTCAACCTATTTTGTATAGGTGAACTGTTCTTTCCTTCCCCCTTTTTTATCAATTAATGTAAGTGGATTTGTCAAAAAAAAACATGAAAAGTTCTATAAATTTTAACTTCAGAAGACCGCAAAATTGCATTCCAAGAAAGTCAATAAAAAAGTGCCATTGCCTCAAAAAATTGTTGAGAATTTCGATATCCAATCTTCACGATGGTTGAAATCATTATATCGCTCCTCAGTTGGAAATGATATTTGCCTAATATTCTTGGTAGACCGTCTCCCCTATATGGTCTACATCAGTGTAAATGTATTTTTATCGTTTGATGCACAAAAATTAAATCTACGATGAAAACTGAAGAATGAGGCTTTTAAGCGAATATTGGTTATTTTGTACTTTTTTCCAACCATCCTTTATGTAGATGGACTGATCGCACAAAATTCCCCTTAGAAAAAGAATTGGTAAATATATCTCCAAATGTTGAAAAGGGAAACATTCTCAATTGAATATTGATAGAAAGATTTTTCTGTGAATTGAAAAATCCACGATTAAAATGAAGTTATTTTTTGTGAATGTCTAACAGAAAACAACTACTTCCCGGCTAAAGCCACGCTGGACATTGAACTACATCTGATAGATATTCTGAAAAGGCCCTAACTCAACATGAATACCCCACAAGAGGTTATCTTGACGATGGAAGATAGTGACTAAGGTTTATCTTTCAGTCGCAGATGATTCCACATCTGATTTTATGAACATCCTGTTTATATTTTCAACAAATCAACATATCTCCAAATATTGTAACTATTTCAAACTCAAATTCCCTAATCTGAAAAATGAACGATAAATAGTTTTTATATTGAATTATGAACTACTCCTTGCGCTAGGACAGTTCACGGATCCAGCAATTCATATATATTACATTCATAAAGGCAGCGATTGCGATGTTGCCAAATTTAGGGCTACACAACGATACAAAAGTTTGTGGGCTCTATAAAGAAGTATATAATTCTGCAGTGTATATCCCTATATACGGAAAGCGCCCCCTACAGTTCGAACCAAAGAACTATATCGCGTATGTTGGTTATGGAAATGGTATATTGTGTGTCCCGATCTAAAACATGGGGAAATGACCTGCATTCAATTCTGATCACCCAGTGATACAGGGGGATACTTTGTAGAGCCCGATATCGGGACTAACAAGGTTACTCCGGGCTAAACTGCGTCTCGTTCATATGCTTCATGGGATTCACAATGACCGTGTACATCTCTATATATATATATATATATATATATATATATATATATATATATATGCCAAGAGGAGTAACCTGACTGAATCAGGAAAGTTCACTAATCCAAACTATAGAGGGTTAGGAAGTAGGTTGACTATCAATCAGAAAACAACTACTTTTCTCGACAAACGTTGGATTACTTCTTATTGATACTCGTACAAAGCTTCTCAATACGAGGTTACTCTGTAAATGCTTGTTGCGAAGCAGATACACATCAACAATCCAATTTGGGTTGACCACCAGTGTACCGGTTCTGGGGTTTTTGCCCTCATCAGTACAGGGTAGGTCATGCAGACCTATGAACCCGAATTGATTGACTCAAATATCTGCATAGCCCAGGCTAGGGCGAGAACGGCCATACGGAAAAGTCCGCCTGGCAGCGCCACCCCAACTCTAGCGCAAGCATTACCCATAGAGACACTCCAAAGACGTAAAGACGTAGAGAAATATGTTCACAGCAAGTTTCTATATCAGCCAGGAAAGTAGTTGTTTTCTACTGGATATTTGACCCACGTCTCTTACTCCCCATAATATGGGGTAAGTATACAATGAGGTAAACGATATGACTTTTTTACTTCACATCTCACCAAATTTATGTCGAAAGTAAAAATTAATATATTTTCTTATTAATAGTTATTATGTCTGAAGAAAAACTGTTCGTCTTAAAACTATTTTCATTTTCATTAAGAAGAAAATAAAAAAAATGAACTAGAAGAAAAAACGAAGAAAGGATATTTATAACAATGCTCACCAAAACATACAATAAGATATAATTATTTTCTTTATTTACGTTACAACAAAAGGAAAAAATAATGGAAGTGTATCAGAATTCCAGCATTGATGGTATCAGATAGTATAGAAGTACTCATTCGAAAAATTCTCCATATATGACAATCCCAACTCCTATTTGCGTTTTCAACGATTTGATTTTGAAAATAAATTGAGAACATCTCAGACAAATATTCTTGAATTTACCAGTTTCAGAGTATATCATATTGGACAGGCTTTCAAAAAACTAAAGCTGAAGCGTTCACTTGTGCCTGACGGTATATCATGTTATATAATAAAAACAAGACTGTTTGGTATACCCACTCATAATTATCTTTCATACCGAATGTACTTGGTTGATTATTTATTGTCCCAAATGAAGAATAATCACAATTAAATATTAAGATACAGTAAACATAACGTTTGCTATATATATATATATATATATATATATATATATATATATATATATATATATATATATATATATATATATATATATACATATACATATACATATACATATACATATACATATACATATACATATACATATACATATACATATACATATACATATACATATACATATACATATACATATACATATACATATACATATACATATACATATACATATACATATACATATACATATACATAAAATATACATATACATATACATATACATATACATATACATATACATATACATATACATATACATATACATATACATATACATATATACATATACATATATATATACATATACATATACATACATATACATAAAATATACATAAAACATATACATATACATATACATATACATATACATATACATATACATATACATATACATAAAATACATACATATACATATACATAACATATACATATACATATACATATACATATACATATACATATACATATACATATACATATCATATAACATACAATACATATACATATACATATACATATACATATACATATACATATATATACATAGAGATGTACACGGTCATTGTGAATCCCGTGAAGCATATGAACGAGACGCAGTTTAGCCCGGGAGTAACCTTGTTAGTCCCGATATCGGCTCAACAAAGTATCCCCCTGTATCTCTTCACTGGGTGATCGGGAATTGAATGCAGGTCATTTCCCCACGTTTTAGATCGGGACACACAATATACCATTTCCATAACCAACATACGCGACTTAGTTCTTTGGTTCCGAACTGTAGGGGCGCTTTGCTATATAGGGATATACACTGCAGAATTATATACTTCTTTGTAGAGCCCACAAACTTTTTGTAGCGTTGTGTAGCCCTAAATTTGGCAACATCGCAATGGCTGCCTTCATAAATTTAATATATATGAATTGCTGGATCCGTGATCTGTCCTAAGCGAAGGAGTAGTTCATAATTCAATATAAAAATATTTATCGTTCATTTTCAGATTAGGGAATTTGAGTTTGAAATATATTTGATATTTGAATATTTGAAAATATATTTACCAATTAAGGGATGGTTGGAAAAAAAGTTACAAACATAAAACAATATTGGCTTAAAAGCCTTATTCTTCAGTTTTAATCGTAGATTAAATTTTTGTGCATCAAACAATAAAAATACATTTACACTGATGTAGACCATATAGGAGACGGTCTACCAAGAATATAAGGCAAATATAACTTCCAACTGAGGAGCGATATAATGATTTCAACCATTGTGAAGATTGGATATGAAATCTCAACAATTTTTTCGAAACAAAGAAACTTTTTTATTGACTTTCTTGGGATGCAATTCTGGGTCTTTCGAAAGTAAAATTTAAAAAAATTTTTTTTGAAATCACTTACATTAATTGATAAAAAAAAGGGGAAGGAAAGAACAGTTCACATATACGAAATAGGTTGAAACCTGAAATCATCACATCAAATTCAAGCCCAGATGAGCCTGTTGAGGAAAGAGATTTTGCATTGTACACAGGGAATACTGTCATTAGTTCTAAATTGCGGAAAAATACATACACATAAAGTTGGTCATTTATTTTTTTTTTCAATCTTGAAAGCTCCCAAAATCGACAATATTGAGTAATAACTCGACAATATGCATCTTCTTGTTGGTAATTCAAAGATCTGGTTGAATGTCCAGTGGTACCATATGGGTACCGTTGAAAGAATCATTCGTTCTCTACAAAATCTGATTTTGTAATGCTTGATTAAGATTATCCCTGTTTTATTTGGATAATAAAAAAAGATAATATCGGGAGGGTGCTTAGAGATCGATTGTGAATAAATGACAAAGAATTAAAATACAAGTAGTATATATTTCGTCAATTGAATTAAAATATGCAGAAATATATGATCTCGGAATAAAGCTAGTTTCAGGAACAACTAGAGATAACAAAATTGAGCTTCTAGGAAAAGTAGGCAATTGTTTTTTTTTGCATGTTTTTCGACATAGATATCTTTTGATATGAGGAACGAATCAGAACCACAAAACTGAACTATTCGCTGATGAGTACTCAATATTTTTTTTGGGTATTCCAATACATGAAACCATCAATTTACTTGGCATAAATCAATATTTTCACAACTATTATTTACATGGAAAACTGTCTCAGAACCATCAACGGCAAATTTTATGTGACAACTAGTTCATTTTAAGTGATATTTTCTTTCTTTCGGGAAGTTTTTCATTTTTTTGAGTATTAAATGAAATATTGAATAGAAATTTATTATCACTTTTTCCTATCTTACTTCAAAATTAATATTTATAACGAAATTTCAGAATGAAATATCAATCTCATGAATATATGAGATATTGATTTGTTTTTCCTTTTCTTCCCGCTAAGGAGAGCTATCGACTATAGAAAAAAACCTAGGGAACAAGAATGGATAAGGAGATTGGTCATCTTATTTTGGCTCTATATTTGACCTGAATATAAGTAATGTATTATGTTCTCATGAATTTCTGATCCAGTTGCTATTTCATAGTTATTCATAAAAATAATGTATATTATGCCAAATAGGATTCAATCATTCAAAATACTTCGAAAAATTCGGACCTGAAACGTGTAATAGGTAGGTATGTTTTCTTTGTAGGAGAAAAACACAAAGGTTGAGATATTTCGTTTCTGATAGAGTAAGATTTTATTTGATTCTCATCTTTCCAGAGAATTTTTCATCTATTGTCTTTATTGCAAGAATTTTTCGGAGATAAATATTGGTTTTGAGGAGTGAAACTTTGATATCAAGAAAAAACGGTTTGCCCAGTTCAATATTTTTCCTCGGAATCATTTGCCGAATGATAAATAGAGAAAACTTATATTGAAATAAATAATTATATATCAGTCTATTGCCTGTTGCTTGGAAGAAACTCCTTCATTGACTTTTTAAATTTGACTCTTTTGTTAGATCATTTTAATAATTTTCTTACTTGCACTCCCCTGAATGGGTTCTATTCTTGGATTATATAAAAAACAATCAGCACATATAATTTTCGAACAACAATCTCACTTATGAAATCAGTTTTTCAGGATTGAATAATCATCATATACTTCTTCAGAATAATGTTTGATGCGTTATTAGATTTTGATGGAAATGGTAATTTTGGTGGTGGCACATTCTTCTTACACAAATTTACATTAATATTATTTCTCCATGTCCGGCTTTCTTCCGTTATAATTTCGTTTCCATCCATCCATGGTCCCTTCTCCTTCTTCCATTCTCAGGCTCCATTCTTCACTCTCATTCCATCCATTCCATTCCTTCCATTCCACCATTCCATATTCCATTAGATATTCCTATGTCCATGGGCTCCTTCCACTTCCTTTCCCTGGTTTCGTGTTCCTCCTGACCATTCCTGTCCGTCCATTGAATATTCCAGTCTTAATTCCTTCATCCATTGTCCTCCATCCATTCTTTCTTATATTCCATATTCCTCCATTTCCATCTTCCATCATTTCATCCGGTGTTATTTTATGAATATCTTTCCTTTCTTCCACTGTCATTCACTATTCGGCTCAATGGCTCCTCCATTCCATTTCCTTCCTATTCAAGTCTTTCCACTGTCCTTTTCTCCATCCATTCTGTGTCTAAGCCTCCATTCGTCCTTATTTTATTCTTCATCCTCCTTCCCATTCCTTCCTTTATTCTTCCATTTCCTTCCTTCGGTGTCATTATCTTTCCTTCCATTTCCTCCTGTCCATCCCTGGCTTCTGTCCTCTTCCTTCCTCCATTCCATTCCTTTGTGCATTCTTCATTCCATGTCCATTCCTCTGTTCCTGTGCTATTTTCGTTATCTTCCATCCTCTTTCTGTCTTCCATTCCACTATTCCATTCCTTTTCCTCTTCCTCCATTCCATTTCCTTTTATTCCACCACTGTTCTTTCTTATTTATTTCCGTCCATTCCACTGCTCTTTCCTTCCTGTCCACCTTCCGTTGGCTTTCATGTTATTTCCGTCCATTCCTGTTTCCACCATTTTCTGTCCTCCCTTTTCATCCATATTCCATTATATTCAATTTTCCTTCATCCATTCCTCCAGCTCTCCACTTCCACTGTTCTCCACATATCCGTTTCTCCAGGCCACCGTTTTCTGGTCCATTCGTCCGGCCTCCATTCCATGGTGTAAGTTCTTCCTCCGTTTCCTCATATTTGGTTATTTTCATTTCGATACTCGTCTCCACCTTCCTCAGGTCTTCCTGTTTCCTGACCATCCATTCCTGGGGCTGTTCCTTGATGTCCTCCTGTGCTGGTCACTGTGTTCGTTTCTGGGATCTCGGGTCTCCACATGTTTCCCAAGTTATAATTTTGGGGAGTCATCCTTGTCTGTTTCCTCTGTGAGTCCTTGTGTGGTCCTCCCTCCTGGGTTCCTGTCTCGATTCGGGATCCTGCATGTCCTTTGTCCTCCCATTCCTCTTCCGTGTGCCTTGATGGGATGTCCTTCCATTCCGGCTCCATTCCACTGTGGTCAAGACTATCGTGTGTCTTTTTCCTCCATGTCTGTCTGTCTCCTGTCTCCATTTATTTTTGTGCATGCATGCCATGCATATTTTTTTTCACATACATGCCATGTCTGTCTATGATGTGTTTCAGATGGTTCATACAAACTAAGGATAAAGATAATACCAAATCAGATTTTGATTGGATGTTCACCTTTATGGAGCTCATTTTGTCACATTAAGGATTTTTGTCATAAGTCGGATTAATCCACCTTGAAACCATGAAACAAGACCTAGTAAATTGTTAAATGTTAAGTTAGGTACCTGACCACTTTCATTTATCTTATTTCTACGAGAGAAACTGTGCAATCATGGTAGACTATCCGATTACGTACTGTTCATGGTAGAAGCTGAACAAAACAATTCAGATCGCAGATCACCGTTGCATGTTAATAACGAACCTAAGGCCGGACCTGTCGCCTCGCGTTGCCATCGACAACGTTGAGATCTTCTGAATATTCGAGAACCATCCAGTCGCTCTGCCGCGGAAAACAACGGTCAATATTGGAAACAATTGGAACATGCCGGTCATAACTGCCAGAATTCGAAACATCGAGAATGCTGTCGGAATAAATAGGCAACCCTCAAGTGGAGTCACACAGTCTGAACGAGCCCTTTGATCGATATACAGTGGCGTAGTTAGTAATATGAATTAAGTTGTATATTTAGAGTGTTAAATAGAATAGTAAAACCGTTAAGTTGTTACACGTTACAATTGGTGTCAGAAGTGGGATTTTGAAAATAAACCAGTGATCGTGGGTAGATGGTGAAAATAAATTGATAGACCTTTTGTACGCCCGGAAATAGACGGTGGCCCGGTTTCGCAGAAGTGGACAATTGTGCGTGGGAATATAAACTGATACACTGTTCGTGAAACAGAAAGTAGACAGTGGCCCGGTTTTCGCAAGAAGTGGACAATTGTGCGTGGGGAATATAAACTGATACACTCTTCGCGTGAAACAGACAATAGACTAGTGGCCCGTGGAAAAGAATTCGCGAAGTGAATTTTTAACAAACTGATAAACTTTTCGTGTGAAACAGACTGATACCTCGTCAAAGACAAAATGTGTTCAGAAAGTGCGCCTTGCAGGACTTGAAGGTATGGAGATTGAAACAGGAATTGGAGGAAAGGAACTGGAAACAACGGGTAAAAGCAAGTACTCCAGGAAAGACTTGCAGAAGGACTTATACAAGAAGGTGAGGACCCGAAACATTTTATTCAGAATTTCCCGGAGGTGATTTAAGTTTGGTAATGAATAAACTCGAAGAAACTACTAAATCCTTGAAAGAAGAACTGCAACAAAATTCTAGAAATCTGGAAGAGAAGCTTCAAGGAAATTCAAGAAGCCTGGAAGATAAGCTCCTAGAAAACACAGAAGGCCTAAAAAAGAACTCTGTGGTGTGGCGAATCGTCTAGAAAAAAGAATAGGAACCGTCGAGGCAGAGATGGACAAGATGAAGGAAACGATCAGTAAGCTGGAAAAACGAATTGATAGTGCGCCCTCCACAGAGATGGTTAACAAAAATGCAATGCTGGACTTGAGTTTGAACTTGGATAAAGTTCAAGAGGGTATCTAAGATGTCAAGGTCATTTCTGAAATAGGGAAGCTTTCCATGAAGCCGCCTCAATTCGACGGAAAAACTCCATGGGAAAATTACCGCCGACAGTTTGAAGCAGCGGCCAAAGCAAACGGATGGAATGCAGGGGAAAGAGCTGTAGCACTGACACTTGCATTACGTGGAGAAGCGACAAATATTCTACAAACTCTCACCGCCCAAGAACAGGAGGACTATGATCAGCTGATTAAACATCTAGAATTACGATATGGCCACGCCCATTTGGAACACGTATACCACTCCCAGCTGAAAAATCGCTGCCAAAAATCGGGCGAATCCTTACAAGAATTCGAAGCTGACATTGCACGCTTGGTTCGTCTCGCATATCCAGCCACACCGGAAAATGTAATGGAGCGATTAGCGGTTCAGCCATTCTTGGATGGACTCCGTGACCAAGAAACCAGACAAGCGTTGACACTAGCTCGTCCAACACATCTCGTAGACGCACTGGCACGCGTTTTGGAATTTGAGGCACCAAAGCAATCCTGCAAAAACCAAAGTAAAGTTCGAAGTATTGAAGAAGACTCACAGGAGCATGCTGACTTGGAAGCTGCCATAAGAAAAGTGATGAAGGAAGTGTTGCCTGAGAAAAGACAGATAAGATGCCGGAATTGTGGCAGAATTGGACATGTGCGTAGCAAATGTCCAACATTCATCGACTCCGATGGAGGAAAACTAAAGAAGGTCGACGAGAAGGGCAATCGTCGGCATGTGTCAGCAAGCCCCGGTTAACAACGCATATGTCGCTATCCTTCAACGACAGAACAAAGGTGTCTTCGTAGACGGTCTCATCAATAACGAGCCTTGCACCATGCTGCTAGATACAGGTGCGACTAGGACAATTCTCAGGCCTTCCTTTGCCAGAACACCGGAACGGATTGAACCGACAACTTGGAAGCTACGCACGCAACAGGAGCCACCTACTGATATGGCGAGCTACCGATTGAAATAATTTTGGCAGCACTAAGAGTGAAACATCAGGCACTTGTAGCGGACATCGAAGACGATGCAATCATCGGAATGGACATCATGAATTCAGAGGGTTTTGAATTGGATTTCAAAGACGGCGTCCTACGTGTCAACGGAGAAGCTGGTGCTTCATGGGAGGAGTGAGTTGATCCGTGTGCTGTTGGCTGAAGATGTAAGCGTACCTGAGAGGGCTGAAACCATTCTGGAGGCTCGCCTGGACGGGAGTGCAAGCAGTGGAGACGTGGTGATGTTCGAGCCCAAACTTCATGATGAGAAAATTGGACGAGGATTGCACTAGGGAAGACCTTGTTGCGTGCTGACAAATTTGTGCCGGTAAGGGTCATGAATGTCAATTATTTCCCAGTGACCTTGAAGAAAGGAACAATTTTGGGGCACTGCTCGTCAGTTTCATGTGTGATCCGGGGCGTACGAGGTACGATTAGCCAACCCAACAACTTGCCCACAGAACTAGAAAATTAGTTGCCATCTCTTCCAAAGACATAAAACCAGCTCAACAGCCCAAACTAAGAGATTTAGTCAAAAAGTACCAAGACATCTTCGATACCGGACAAGGAAAAGGGGGTCGAACTAATGTGGTCCAGCACAAAATTGATACTGGAGGTGCTCGGCCGATCCGGCAATCAGCAAGAAGACTTCCTCTTGCCAAGAAGGAAGAGGCTGACAAAATAGTCAGCGATATGGGAAAAGAAGGAGTTATCGAACCATCTGACAGTCCCTGGTCCTCTCCAGTCGTACTGGTGAAGAAAAAGGATGGATCGACACGCTTTTGTGTAGACTATCGCCAACTTAATAATGTCACGAAGAAGGACAGTTACCCTCTCCCGAGAATAGATGACACCCTAGACACGTTGGCTGGTTCCACGATTTTCTCGACCCTTGATCTGAAGAGTGGATATTGGCAAGTAGAACTGGCTCAGGAAGATCGAGAAAGACTGCTTTACCATCGGCTCAGGATTGTGGCAGTTCACCGTAATGCCATTCGGGCTCTGTAATGCTCCCGCCACATTCGAAAGATTGATGGAGACAGTGCTGAAGGACTCTCATGGAACACGTGTCTAGTGTATCTCGACGACATAATTGTGGTCGGCAGATCGTTCGAGGACCACGTGAAAACTTGGAGGAAGTATTCCTGCGACTGAGGAACTCCGGATTGAAGCTGAGCCTAAAAATGCCATCCGTTCCAAAAGAAGTACGAAACCTCGGCCACGTTGTCTCTGGGAAGGAGTAGCAGTGGATGACCAGAAGATCAAAGCTGTTAAGGATTGGCCCATCCCAAAGACATTCACCAACTTCGAAGTTTCCTTGGTTTATGCACATACTATCGCCGATATGTGCTGGGATTCGCAACATCGCTAAACCACTGACCAGGCTCACGGAGGGCCAAACAAAGTTCCAGTGGTCCGAAGAATGTCAAGACTCATTCAGAAAACTGAAAGGAGCTTTGATCAACGCACCTGTACTGAGCTATCCCTACCCAAAGGAAATTCATTTTGGATACGGACGTCAGCAACGTGGGACTTGGAGCTGCCCTATCTCAGATCCAGGAGGGACAGGAGAAGGTCATTGGTTATTTCAGCAAGACGCTTAGCAAACCAGAGCGCAATTACTGTGTCACCAGGCGAGAGCTGTTAGCTGTTGTAAAGGGAGTGGAGCACTTCTACAAGTACGTGTATGGAAGAAGATTCCTGTTGAGAACTGACCATGCAGCTCTCAAATGGCTCTTACAGTTCAAAATCCTGAGGGTCAAGTAGCACGTTGGATCGAGAAACTCCAAGAATTCGATTTCGAGATCGAACATCGAGCCGGAACTAGCCATAAGAATGCAGATGCCTTGTCGCGAAGACCATGTCAGATGATTGCTCACATTGCCGACGAGCAGAAGAGAAAGAAGCAACACTTTGTAGAACCGCGGCAATGGATGACAACTGGAATGACAGCAAGATCCAGAAAGACCAAGAGAAAGACCCCGACCTTGGCTTAGTTGTCAGCTGGAAGAAGGGCATACGAAGACCATCATGGCAGGAAGTCGCAGGTTACTCGCCGGCTGTTAAGTCCTATTGGGCACAATGGAACTCTCTCATTCTGGACAATGGGATCCTGAAACGTGTGTTGGAGGCCGATATTGGTGGGAAGACAGACGCCAAATAATTGTTCCCAGGAACAGAAGAGAGAAGTGCTGCGGGAAATCCATGATGGAGTCGCTGGAGGACATCTGGGAGTGACGAAGACCCTGCAGAAAGTGAGGCAACGGTTTTACTGGACCAATTGTCAAGCTGACGTCCAGGACTGGTGCAGAAAGTGCGCTGTATGCGCTGCTAGCAATGGACCTCGAATACGACCCAAGGCCCCGATGCGTCAGTACAAGCGTAGGCAGCCCGTTCGAGAGAATCGCCATTGACATCGCCGGTCCGTTTCCCGTATCCGACCACGGGAATAAATACATCCTTGTGGCAATGGACTACTTCAGTAAGTGGGCGGAAGCCTATGCCCTGCCAACCAGGAAGCCATCACCGTCGCCGACGTCTTGGTGAAAGAGTGGATATGTCGATTCGGTATTCCAATGGAGCTGCACTCGGATCAAGGCAGAAATTTCGATTCAACCTTTTCCAGAAATATGTCTACTGCTGAACATCCGCAAGACAAGAACCACGGCCCTACATCCGCAGTCCGATGGAATGGTGGAACGGATGAACAGGACGATCAACCGCCACTTGTCCAAGGTTGTCTCTGACCATCAAAGAGACTGGGACCAGTATCTTCATTTGTTCCTGATGGCCTATCGATCCGCAGTACACGAGTCAACCGGTCAAACTCCTGCTAGTATTATAATGGGCCGAGAACTGCGACTGCCTTGTGACCTGAAGTTTGGGATACCGCCAGGACAAGACACTGCGGGAGAGGACTACGTCAGCAAACTTCGGCAGAGAATGGACGACATCCACGAACGAGTCCGGGTGAACATCCAGAGTCGCCAGCGAGAAAATGAAGACCCATGACATCAAGGCCGACGCGGGAACGCTGAAGGGTGATGACCTGGATCGGCTGGACAACCCCAAACGTCGTCGTGGACTATCACCAAAGTTGCGGAACTCGTGGAAGGCCCGTATAAAATCGTGAAAAGGATAAACGACCTTGTGTACCGAATCCATAAGCCACCCGAGGAAACCAAGGGTCGTCCATTTCAACAGGTTGGCCCTTACGCTGGAAACCATGACCAAGTTCACACCCTCAAGCCACCGGAGGATGATATGACGTTCGAGAAGTTTATGTCCTTGTATTCAAACGGGCAGAAAGTTCTACATGGGGTTACTAGAGAGAGTCACGAGACCTTTTCGAGGTGCCTGCTGACTACGCACTAGCGCACTGTGTGGCAGAAGATCTTCGAATGTCAGGGCATCGCCGTAGTGTTCTCAAGAAATTTGGTCAACTCCAAACACTGCGGGAGCAGAATCCAGAAGTTGGTGGGGTGCTACAGTTGAAGAAAGGCCAGATAAACATCTACTACCTAGTTACCAAGAGGCATTCCCAAGATAAACCGTCCTATGAAGATGTCTGGAAGAGTCTCACCAAACTAAGAGATACTATGGTGGACCAGAATCTGGTGGATCTAGCAATTCCAAAATTATCCTGTGGTATTGATGGGTTGGACTGGAGAGTCATAAGAAGTATGCTGGAGGCGATATTCAGATCCAGCGGCGTCAAGATTTTGGTTTGCTGTAACCCTCTTCCACGACCGATCATGAAGACCGTGGAGTGTTACTTCCATCGAACTTCACGGTGCAGATATGGGGAGTCATGCAGATATCGTCACACTTCAAGGATGAAATTTCGGGACGAAATGTCTTTAAGAAGGGGGCAATGTAACGAACCTAGGCCGGACCTGTCGCCTCACGCGTTGCCATCGACAACGATGAGATCATCCCCGGAGATATTCGAGAACCATCCAGTCGCTCTGCCGCGGAAAACAACGGTCAATATTGGAAACAATTGGAACATGCCGGTCGCCAACTGCCAGAATTCGAAACAGCGAGAATGCTGTATCGGAGATAAATAGGCAACCCTCAAGTGGAGTCACACAGTCTGAACGAGCCCATACGATCGAGCTATACAGTGGCGTAGTTAGTAATATAAATTAAGTTGTATATTTGAGTGTTAAATAAATTAGTAAAACCAAGTTAAGTTTATTTACGTTACAGTATGAAACAAACCACCAAATGAATTCGAAATAAACAAGATGCAAGTTTCCGAAAGAGTTTGCGCCACGCATCAATAACGTAGCATTAATAGAAGATTATTCCGAGTTCTGAGACCCAAATATTTGAAATCTTCGCCATTTCAATCAAAATGTCTCCATTTTTCAAGTAGAAATTATAGATACACGTATTCACATTCGGTAGTAATTAAATAACATTAGTAATATAGTTTTTTGAAAACTAAACGTTGGTTAATTTTAATTGCAAATTGCGTGGTATGGCTTGGATTGGTAGGTGTGTGACTGCTCATTCGGACACAAAAGTGACGGGCAGGCGCTAACGCAGCCGTTGTCGCTTCCGTTGCAGTAGATGTTCGAAGTTGAAGGTGCAGTCGTAAAACATATGTCTGGTAAACTATATCTATATTTGACAAATCAACTTCCAGAGAAAATAAATATAAAACATAAGTCTTAATCTCCCATTTGCACATAATTCACAGAAATTGAACATGTATGCTCCAGAATATAACGTTTCATGTCATTCGTCCGTTGTCGCTGCCGCAGGAAATAAAGTTGGATGTAAGCTGGATTTATAGATTGGGACGCAGTCGCTGCAGTTGACGTCGCCGCAGCAGTGGGGAAAATGTAGATAAATTTATACTTTCGGCGTAGAGCGCATGAGCATGTTGTATCAGTATGAAATTTGACATTTGTCAAACGCCAAATTTCTAATATTGAAACGTTTGTCTGGTAGACTAGGATTACTCCTATATCTAAATTCAACAAATTAACCGAAACTTCCAGAGGAACTAAATATAAAACCCAATTCTCAATCTCTCATTTGCTAAAAATTCACAGAAATTGAACATGTCTGCTCCAGAATATTAAGTTTCATGTCATTCATCCGTTGACGCTGCCGCAGGAGATAAAAGTTGGCCATCTTCGGGCGGCGGCGTTAGCGGCTACTGCAGCGGCTTCGAATTTATAAACGCATACATGTACGCCTTCACCTTTAACTTCGAACGGCAACTACCTGCAGCGACAACGTCTGCGTTTTGACCTAATCCAGCTTTCGTTATACGTAGCCACTGCAGTAGCCGCTATTGCTGCCGTCCGAAGATGGCCAACTTTTATCTCCTGCGGCAGCGACATCAGACAATAAAACGTAATATTCTAAAGTAGACATGTTAAAATTTCTGTGAATTTTGTGCATATGGGAGATTAAGACTTATGTTTTATATTTATTTTCTCTGGAAGTTTCGGTAAATTTGGCGTTTGACAAATGTCAGATTTCATTACTATACAACATTCTCATGAGCTCTATGCTGAAAGTATAAATTGATCTAAATTTTCCCGACTGCTGCGGCGATGTCATCTGTAGGGGCAGCGACAGCGTCTACACGTCTCAATTTATACATCCAACTTTATTCCTAGCTTCCCGGCAACGAACGGATGACTGTTTGGATAAATGAAGAATTTAACACTGTGAAACTTTCCTAAATATAACATTGAAGGCAAATGCTTTACACACAACCATTCATTCCATGTTGTAGAGATTCAAAAAATTCTAAGACATTTGCCTCTTGAAAACCCCAATGAATTAATTGACTATTTGTGCTTTCCTTGCCCAAAAAAGTTTTTCCGATTTTATTTTTTCACTCAAAATGAAGATGGAGCAAGCCAAAAGGTTTCCCTGGATCCAAAATACTGTCCATGAAAATATAATTTCATTGAAGAAAAATACTCCAAAATGTCTACCTCCCATCATCTCTGGTGAAAACAATATTCCTCTCGGAGAAACGGATCTAAAAATGAGTTGAATTGAATAGATTCAATTTCGATTATTCACGGTTCAACCTGAACTTTGCATATTCAGTATATATACAGTGTGTCTAATTTAAATGTTAACAGTGGAAATATCTCGGAAATGATCAAATATATCAAGAAATGCCCAATCAGTATATATACAGTGTGTCTAATTTAAATGTTAACAGTGGAAATATCTCGGAAATGGTCAAATATATCAAGAAATGCCCAAACTCATTTCGAAGCAAGGTCGGTGGAACCAAAATAGCATATGAGCGAACCTCTCACTCTCACCCCCACCGCCCCATTAAACCCCACTTCAAAAGATCAAAAGGCAACCCCCATATGTCATACATCTTGATAATTTCAATGTTTCGTCTCCCATTTTGTAGCCATTTTCAAGAAAGCTGAAAAAAATCCAAATCATTACTAACGATAAAGTAAGTGATTTTCACGTGAGGTTTCAATCTGCCTACTCCTCAGATGTAGTCACTTTGGATTGTGTGGGGTCTCAATCTGCCTACTCCTCAGGTCTCGACATCAGTTCTCTCTGAGTTCTCAATCTGCCTACTCCTTTGAGAGAACTGAGGAACCGAGTGAAGTTGTGCAGTATTTATCCCGCGTGAAGTTGATGAAGTGGAATTGTGGGTATAAGAATTCCAGGTATTGAGTAGGCGGCGGCGTCCATAATCCCGTCTATTGAAGAAATTTGGGCTTTTTTCTATTGGAAAGCTCTTTAAAATACTTCTTAGTGGTACCCAATTTTGGGGATGTAGGGGTATTATTGTCAAAAATACTAAATAAATCCCAATTGAATCCCAGTGTCGTGAACCCAAAAAAGTTCAAAAACTGAAGAAATTACATTTAATGGAAAAACTCAGAGAACTAGAACTTTTTCACATTCACTGATCGGCAGAGGAACAAAGAATATGAATGATAGTATTATCAGGTTTATTGTTGTTTTGATATTTCTTTCTGCTAATTCGAAGACGTGCGATGAAGAGTTATTGCACTTACGCAAAGGATTTTTAAAATCTGGAATATTGGATTTATATGTTAGTTTTGCAAGTGTATTGCTGTTGAAGTTCTCTTTAGTTTTGTCAAGTTGTTGTTGTTGTTGTGAAACATGATCATTATCTCGGGAGAGCTGCAACCGTTTTTCATTAAAATCACCCAGAAAAAAAATGTTATACACGAATACATACGCAAGTTGGTGACGGAATTGTTGAGGAAACGGGCTCCGTAAATAACATGAAGCTGCCAGTGCGGTAGGACTGCATCATCAGTTTTCTCCGTATAAAATTAAAATTTTGTAAGAACTAGGTGTTGATGACTCTGATAGAAGAATATAAGTAAGATGGCGGCAAATGCGGTTGACTCGGACGATCGTACCGAGGAAAACGCTGGAAAAGACGAACTTAGTGAACATAAAACTGGTAATGGAGTCATTAAAATTCATTTCAAGTGTTGTTCTACCAAAAACAAGAGAAACTCGACTCTAGTATGTATAAAGTGGTTCTCATTTTTTCACGTCAGTTGTGTGGGCAGAATGTCGAAAATAACTAAAATCGATGATTCGAAAGTTATCTGTTGTGATGGTACTGGATTTGTCGGACTCATAACCCAAAAATTCCAAAATGAAATCACGCTACTAAGGAAACTAATCTTTGAGCTGGAAGAAAAATCTCATATTCTGAAGGAAAATAATGGACTCCTACTAGAAAGAATCGCTCACTTCGAGGCGAAAAAAGCATGCACTGTCCAGATCGATACGACTCATCTCCAAAAAAAGCCACAAAAAAACAATGATCTTCAACACAAACTCATTGGGAATGCGAAGGTCATATCACCAAGCCCAGAAATGGATATACAAGCCGAGGTCGCACTCGAACGCGCAATTCCATTACACTCAGTGGTAGTGCCAACTGACAACCAGACTAACCATATTTAAATGTGACAGCTGAAACTGACGTCACACTAGGCATACTCGACCGTGATAAATCTGAGCACACGGTAGTACCAACCGGGATCCAACCTAACCACAAGAGAACGGTCATCCCTGAATGTCAACAACAAGCACCAAGAAATAATCAAAAGCAAATTAAGAAATGGTCAGAAGTGGTGAAAGTGAATACTGAATCTCACCCTCAACAACCTGAGCATACTTATGTGAATGTTTAGGGAGGTGGAAGCAGTGGAGACAGGGCAGAGACTTAAAAAAGTGGAGTCATGGAAAAATAAGTGAGGCAGAAACAGATAGATCAAATGGCTTACTTCTAGGGGCTGCGATGACTCGCCGAATATGGATGTATCTAGGAAAGGTCAAAGACAAGGATGCCACTCCTGAAATGTGGGGAAAATTGCTTCAAGATGATAATGAAAATGAACAATTTGTAGTGGAAAAACTAAATAATATAGGAAAGTATTCCTTCTTCAAAGTTGGAGCACCATTGCATCTACTGCACAAATTGAGCAATGAGAATTACTGGCCACCAGGGGTAGCAGTGAGGCGTTTTAACTTCACAAAGAAAAAAGACGAATCTTTTTTAACGACCAGCCTCATGGAAAAACCAGATATATGTTCCGTGAGGCATGTTGAAGAATTCTCGAACTTCTACCAAAATTTTCGTGGATTAAGATCTAAAGTGAAGGAAATATATCAAAACATTACCTTGAATGATTTTGACATCATATGTTTATCCGAGACATGGCTCAATGACTCAATATATGATCATGAACTATGTTATAAAAGATACCAAATACTGAGGAATAACAAACCATACGAAATTGCAGGTGTGCAGCGGGGAGGTGGTGTACCATGTTGTGTCAAAAATAAATATCATATCGTGCAAGTATAAAAAATATAGACATTGATTTTCAGTGGCTATGTGACCTGCAAATGTACGATACCACAATAATAATTTGCCTATGAAAAAATGCTTGACTCTCTTGAAGCATGTAATGATCTTTATTCTGAAATTGTATTCTGTGTAGGTGACTTTAATGTCCCGGAAATCAGTGGCACCTCATATGATCTTGAAGCTGGTTCCTCTAAGATTGGAATAATCTTGAACATTTCATGCAAATATGATCTCTACTCCATGAATGATGTTCCAAATTTTGTAAACAATATTTTGGACTTGGTATTAATGAGCCGGACAGAAGCAACGGTATCCCTCTCAGACTCTCCTCTAGTAAGTATTGACCAATATCATTCACCCTTAGAAATTAAGTTCAGCATATGTTTCTCAAAAGAAAACCACTCTCAACTCCATGATACCAACTCACATAACTATTACTACAAAAAAGGTGATTTTAATAGGTTATACTATCCAAATGAATGTGTACGATATAATGGATGAATGCATTCCACATAAAAGACAATACAGAAACAAATATCTACACTGGTATTCAAAAGAGCTTGTTAAAAAAATAAAGCTGAAGAAACGTCTGTGTAAAAAATAAAAAAAAAACGAATATTTGCAAATATATAGGAAACGGAGAAGTGAAACCAAAAAACTTATCGAAGCGAGTTATGAAAATCATATGAAAAATATTGAGGAACAAATTCATTCGGCTCCAAAATACTTTTGGGACTTTATGAAAAATAAAAGAAGTAACTCATCTATATCGAGTAGATTTATTTATAATAATGAAATCTTAGAATCAGATAAAGATATCTCCAATGCCTATGCACAATACTTCAAGTCAGTATATAGTGAAAGTACACTCATATCTAGGGAAACCGAACATAAAGATTATGGTCTTACTAACCTACAAATTGAAAGCATTGAAATATCTGATATTTTAGAGGCCATTCAATCATTGAAACCAATGGCGGCAATGGGGGTAGATGGAATACCAGCCTACTTTTTCAAAGCATACGCTGACCTATTATCATCACCACTACAATTATTTTCAATAGATCAAAAAAAGTTTCCAAGATCCATGCACTTAACAAAATATGGAATATACCCATTGCGTATATCCTACGAAAACCAAAAAGACATTTTGAAATTATGACTTTGAGCGAACGACGTGAAAGGATCCCGATTCTATTCGTCTTTGATATCTTACACAATTTGATCAATGTACCTGATTAACTGATGAACATTCACTTCAACGTACCAGACATAAGACTGAGAATCAGAAATAGCACCTTCAAAGTTCACAATGTAAGCGTCCCCATTAACAACTGCTTAGCCAGTGTTAACAACCTTTTGAGAACAGGAGAAATTGATTGATTTGTTGAAAATATGAACAGGATGTTCATAAAATCAGATGTGGAATCATCTGCAACTGAAAATAACTTCATTTTAATCGTGGATTTTTGAATTCACAGAAAAATCTTTCTATCAATATTCAATTGAGAATGTTTCCCTTTTCAAGGAGAAATTGATTTCCTCAATATCTCTACGACTTCACTACTCTCCCATTTGAGATACAACCAGGAGAGTATAAGTGCCTTGTGATGTTTGAACATTATTTTTAAAAATTTTAATTGTTTTAATATTGTTTATATTTATATATATATATATATATATATTGAGTCTTAAATTTGTCTTAAATTTGACTGCAACCTCAAGGAATATCTTTTCTACTAAGTTTATTTCAAATTCATAGTTATTTTCAACTAGTCCAGTCACGAGACTACCCTTCTTCAATATATATATATATATATATATATATATATATATATATATATATATAAATATATATATAATGTTTGTATCTGTATAATTGTTATACTTCGTTTCTGTATGTTTGTAATTTTTCATCTGATACAAGTTATTAGACATAGTCTGTTTGTAATCAGTATAAATGAATAAATAAATAAATAATTTTACGAACTGATCTAACCCAATTGATGCTGCGCCTGGAACATTTGGTTCAGTGATTAAGGAACTTTCTTTCTGAATGAGGAGGTCGATACGCAAAACTATAGTTATTGGAGTGATGAAAATTCGCACCTTTTTAGGATAGGGCACACTCGACATCCTCAAAAATAAATGTGTAGGCTGGAATTAATGGAGATAAAGTTATGGGAGCCTCATTCAGCAATGGCAGTCTAAATGGAGAACTGTATCTAATATTTTGGAAACTACGATACAGCCTTCAATTGTGGACCAGCTGGAAAATCAAATTGATCCAGATGGCAACTGAGTCTTGAATGCAGATCAGCTCTGATACCAACAACACGGCGCTCCACCTCTCTATTACGGACTGTGAGACAATAGGTGAATGACCATTATAACAACTATTGGATTGAAAGATCTCCAGATTTGACAACTTTGAATCTTTTCCTATGGGTTCATCTGAAATCTGCAGTTTATAAAACTCAACCAGCCTCGATTAAAAAACTTAAGGATCGCATTAGTCGAGAATGCCGAAATATCTCCTGCGAAACTCGCGAATGTGAGATATTAATTTGAAAACAGGCTGTATTATTATTTGGAGAATGACGGAAATCATTTTGAACATTTACTGTAAATCGGAAAAATTGTTTTTTGGATACCTACTCTAAGGTAACAAAGAGCTAAGTTATTACAGTGAATTGAGACTTGAAAAAACGTGTCCAGAGAGGTGATTCGTTCTGTCATAATACCCAATCATGGTCATAACCAGGGAAGTGAGAAAAGCATCGAGCCGGAAGTAAAAACATTCAGAATAAATAATTCATAAAATCCATCGCTGATAACGTGACTGCGGCAGTTATAAAAACTCTCGAAAAACGACTAACCGAATTGGAGAACTCAGTAGCGTCACTTCGACTAGACTTTAATTCTGCACAACTTGAAATTGCAAAGAAATTTCAATCTCTGGAAAATATCGTGAGAGAAGAAGCCCGTAAAAGAGAAGAGACCGAAATAAAACTCGAACCCTTTGACCAATTAAATCGACTAATAAGTCTGATGGTTTTCAACCTCAAAGAAAAGCCTAAAAACACAAGGACTGAATTAATTGACCTTTTCAATGCAAAAATGAGGATGCAGCTAAAATCTGAAGACAGAAATATGCACCAGAGTTGGGAAACTGAATAACAAAGCTCGAGGGATCTATCTCGAGCCAAGCAACTTACCTATGAAACAAAACATATATTCGAAGAAGAAGATGCTTAAAGGCACCGTGATAGTCGTTAAAGAAGATCTAACAAAGAATAAAGTGAATTCGGTAAATAAAATAGCAGAAAAAATTGCATTAAAAATGTATGGACTGAAAATGGGAAAATTTCTCTATTTTATTAACCGACGAAATCAAATAGGAGTAGGTTCTCTAGTCGACGCGTATATTTTTTTTTATGTATGACCACGCATTATTTTTCACAGAGAAGTTCGATTTCGATGATTTTCATTGAATAGAGTGCACATTGAAATTGGTTCCATTTGAATTTAAAAAGAAAAAACCTCCCCTAAGGGTAGCAAAATGGAGGATATTGATCGTTCACCCTCTGAATTTTGGTTCGTCAACCGATTCTATCACGCATAACTTGGTACTGGGTTGTCCGATAATCCACCCCTATGGGTAGAAAAATAGGGGATGATTGATTTTTCACTTGTGAACATTGGCACACATATGTAGTTGACATTGACAGATTGCTATTGTCATTATTTTTGTTCTCCTACATCCGTCACAATCCGTCTATGAAAGGATGGAATTATATATAAAGTTATTAAATAAACTAATCAAAACTATGAAAAAAATATATAACAATAAATAATTAAAGTTGTTAATCATCTTATTGAACTGTTAATAGTTGAAGTAAGGTGGTTAAGTAAGTATTTTGGAAGAAATGAAAATTAAATAGGTAGTAAATAGTAGATTTCAGCCACGAAAAAATTAAAAATAATAACTTCTCAACAAAAAATTAAACCGATGAAAAGCTGAAAAGCAAAAAATAAAATAAACCTTCTTAGTCTCGATAACTAAGCTCCCAAACTAATGCAAGTAACTAATTTTGAGTCGGCGCCAAACAAACAATCAACAAAGATCATTAAATCACTCCAAAAAAATTATCAAAATGTCACCGCGCATCTCGATGCCATCATTTTACGCTTTACCTAACTCATTTGCTTGTTTGTTTGGCGCCCACTCAAAATTAGTTACTTACATTAGTTCAGAAGCTTAGTTATTAAGCCTAAGGTTCATTTTATTTTTTGCTTTTTAGTTTTTCGTCGGTTTAATTTTTTGTTAAAAAGTTATCATAATGAAAGAACTAAATTAATTACAAGCGCACATCATTTCCAGGAATTAGAAAGTAAGAAATGTAGAAGCCCCAATATACTTGAATTTGGAACTTCTCCCTTATCAATTAATTCATTATGCAACAATCACGATAACTACTTATTGTATTTCTTTCAGACAATCATAATTTTCAATGTTTATATTTTTTATCTTTTTTGTATTTATTTTATTCATAATTTACTCACGTACTAACATACCAGGAACTCTGCAGGTTCCGCAATGATTATGTTGGACTTTCTGAAGGAAATAGATAATCAACAAGTTGATATAAGAGAACTTGGAACTATTGTAACAAAAAAAATCAACGATAGCAAATTCCTTCGTGCTACATTCACTTCAAAGAACAACAATTAAAAAGGTATTACTGCCTATTACAGACCTCCTTCAACCAGCACCCAAAGTTATATTGAAGACTTAGAAGAATACCTATTATCAATTATAAAACAAAACTTTACCTAGGTGATATCAATATAAACTTATTATTGAGACCGGATCCAAGCGAAATAAATTGATATCTCAATATTCTAAACCAAAATGGATTTTTCTCATATATTAATAAACCTACACGTGTTACACAAGACTCGAAGTCAACCATAGATCATATTTAAAAAAAAAAAACATCACAGTTTAAAAAAATAGAAATAGATCCCATAAATTTTCAGACTGATATCACCGATCATTTCAGCCCCTTCATTCTCATCAAATTTACTGACAAAAATAAACAAATCCCACCTCACCCAGAAACCAAAAATCCTCCATGCAGATACACTATGACAAACTCAACAAACTGGTAAGCACCGAGCAGTGGACCAATTGTAAAAATCAATACAGAAATAAACTTAACGAACTAATAAAACAAAGTAAGAGTGATTTTTATCGGAGAAAATTGAGTCAAGCAGATGGGAACGTAAAAAACCCTGGGCTATAATAAAGGATATTTTAGGAACCAAATCGACTCCACATATTTGCCAGACTTACATTATGAATGAAAAGGACTCTCAATAAGAAATAATGAATTTTTTTCTAGCTTAGGGACTAAAATGGCAAGATATATAAAAAAAACAAACCTTGCCCAGCACTTTTTGAATGATATATCTATACAATCATCATTTTTCATTGAACCTATCACATCTTCAAAACTTATTTCCTTTATTTCAAAATTAAAAGATTATTGTTCTCCAGGGCTCGACGGGATTAATATAAGAGTTATAAAAGCCATTCACAAACACATTCTGCTTCCACTGCAACACATTATAAACATCTGCTTTCTCAATGAGAATATACCTATACAATGGAAAGAATCCATAGTTACCCCGGTTTCAAATCCGAAAAATGCAATTTATTGACAAACTATTGACCCATCTCAATAATTGTTAATTTCGCAAAAATATTCGAACACGTACTTAAAAAAAATGCATTGCAATTCTGGATAAGCATCAAATAATAACCACTAATCAATATGGATTCTTGCAAAATCGCAACCCTGAAAATGCCATCATGAGCTTTGTTGAAAAATCAGTAAAAGCCTTGGACAAATCAGATAAGTGCCTAGCGATCTTTCTTGATTTGGCCAAGGCATTTGACACTGTCTGTCATAACAAACTGTTATAAAAAATGAGGGACTACGGCATTCGAGGGTTACCGCTAAATATTTTCAGAGCTACCTAAAAAACAGAACACAGAAAATAAAGATAGGAGATATACTGAGCTCTGAATCGACAGTTGAGACAGGAGTGCCACAAGGTACAGTATTGGGACCCATATTGTTTCTATTATATATAAACAGTATTGCAAAAATCAATAATTTCAAAGGTCAAATGGCCTGCTATACTGACGATACAGCAATTATCTTTACTGGAAAGAATTGGAATGATGTAAAAAAACCTTCTGAAATAGGTTTGAAAAATATAAAAATCTGGTTGATTAACAACTTATTAAGCTCAAATGTTGCAAAAACGAAATATATCACCTTTTCACCTACGAGAAGTATCAACCCAACCTAAATATTAAATTACACTCTCCCAAATGCTCAATTCTAGACGGATGCATCTGCCCCAATTTAGAAAAAGTTGCAGTCATAAAATATCTTTGTGTCATGATTGACCAGCACGTCAGATGGTCCGACCACAACACATACGTAATAAAACGGGTAAGAACCCTGATTCACAAATTCTACCTACCTTCTATCATGAGAGAAATCTGTTATTCTCGATATCGATGAATTCTGTCATTCTCGATAACGATGTTTGCGTTAAACGCATGAGAAGTACGACTATTGATATCGTGGGTAGGCCTATCTGACAGATTTGTTGGTGACCTGTTAAAGTGCACGAAATCTCGTGATTTTAAAATTCCACGATATTAGGTTTAAGCTTCACCGCACAGATTATAGATGTCACTATCAATAATCTGATGCAATTCACATGTTTGTATTGGCCTAAGGCTATGAACCAACGAGAAATCTGATGCGAATTTGAAAGAGACCACAAGCCGTCCTGATGATTGGGAAACCATGAAACAGGCTGTAGACGGATGGTGTGTCTTTTTGGATTCGTAACAGATTTCTCTCATTCTCGATATCGATGTTTGCGTTAAACGCATGAGAAGTACGACTATTGATATCGTGGGTAGGCCTATCTGACAGATTTGTTGGTGACCTGTTAAAGTGCACGAAATCTCGTGATTTTAAAATTCCACGATATTAGGTTTAAGCTTCACCGCACAGATTATAGATGTCACTATCAATAATCTGATGCAATTCACATGTTTGTATTGGCCTAAGGCTATGAACCAACGAGAAATCTGATGCGAATTTGAAAGAGACCACAAGCCGTCCTGATGATTGGGAAACCATGAAACAGGCTGTAGACGGATGGTGTGTCTTTTTGGATTCGTAACAGATTTCTCTCATTCTCGATATCGATGTTTGCGTTAAACGCATGAGAAGTACGAATATTGATATCGTGGGTAGGCCTATCTGACAGATTTGTTGGTGACCTGTTAAAGTGCACGAAATCTCGTGATTTTAAAATTCCACGATATTAGGTTTAAGCTTCACCGCACAGATTATAGATGTCACTATCAATAATCTGATGCAATTCAAATGAAAATATTTGACAGTTTCCCTTTCAATTATTGAACTTCGCCTTTTGTCATCTATTCATTTCTGATCAATTGTTATTCTGTATGTATTGTATGATAACAATAAAGACGTTCATTATTATTATTATATTAAGGCTGGCTAGACCCCCTCACCACATTGAGTCATAATCATCAGTAGGTAAACTACACTGCAGTGTAGTTTAGTTATCGAAATGATGACACAAATATTTACGGACGTGAATTCTTTTTTCCGTGAAAAGGTGTTACAAAAAGGTATTACGAACAATGTTAGATTGATTATTCTCTTAATTGAAAAATGAAAGAATTATTTTCCACAAATTGAAAAAAAAGTTTCTTGGGTTTTCTGAAACTATGTGATTTATTGCCGGAAATAACTATCCACGGGATTGGCATATTTTTAGCGGTTCTAGATATACCTGACACTCATTGAGGATTGAAGGGTGGTCAAACTTTTATCGTTATGCTGAATTCTATAATTACTAAATTGTGAAGCAATGAAAATACTCACCGAAACTGTGTAACTAACAAAGTAAACATTGAAATCAGTAATGCGTTGAAGTGAGCTGATTCATTAAGAAGAGAAAACAACTACATTCCTGGCTAATACATTGACGAACATTGAATTACATATAACAAGGTTGCTTTGTAAATTATTGCTCGAAATAAAGGCATATTAATCAATTCAATAATTCGGGCTGAGTCACCATACACCTATTGTATAGGTAAGTAGTAGTGAGCAGTTTCTGGGAAAAAGATATGGTTAACGAATTGAAGATTCCTATTTTAAATGGTTGATCTAGGTGGTGCTTATGTTACAATAGAAGTCCATCTTGATAAATGTTGAGAAAAAGATGGAAGATTGAATAATTCATACGGATTGGCATACTGGTCTATAGGTGATCAACCCTAATGTAATTTATTACAATTTTTCTATTTCGCTGTAAGGAGCATATGCAAAAGTAACGTTTTACGAGGGTGTTCGACCCGACTGGTCACGTTGAAGAGAGTCTTATCGATATCTGGAGCAGTGACGCTAAGCACGGTTAATGTTGGAAACACCATAGGATTCGACCAAATTGCCGGTTGGGGGAAGTGTGCTCACCGGCGTCGGTGTTTGGCCAAGGTCGCAGAAATAAGTGTTATTTAAGAAATATGCAGTTACCCGTTTCATGTCCGTTAATACATGCTGGAGATCTCTAATAACCTATTGAAATTTTGATTCGCCCTGATATCCCGATATCACATTGTTGATTGAAAAATACGAAACTATACAATTCCGCCCAAATCCTGTTGAGATGTTTTTGTGTAGATATAAAATCTGATATCGTTTTTTTATTGTGGAAGCATCATCGTTCATCATTACTCCATGCATTGTACTGATCAGTTCCACTAAACTGTTACTTTATTTCTACAGCTAAAGTTCATCTTTCAATCAGATTATTTCTTATCCGATTTCACATCCTGTTCATATTTTCCAAATGAATATAAAATTAACCTGTTATCCTGAATTTCCAAGAATCCAAACGGTTTCATTACTTTAATATAAAATAAAACTTTCATGAACATAATATATCTCAACTTTGTTCGAGAATTTTCACTCGAGAAAACAGAGTTCAGGTAATTCCTAGAGCAATTATTCATTATAAAAACGTGCTTTTTCTTGTTCTGTCTTATCTGTTGGAAGATTTGTGTTCCGGAAAACATCAGAAATTAAAACGTATATGAGATTACAAATGAAATAACAACTCGATCACGTTTCTATCATAAATATACAGGAAAAATGTTGATTGTATAGAAAATATGCTTATAAATGATTTATAAAAGTCGTTTTCCTCCAAAAGAATGCATTTGTGTCATTTTTAGAGTTTTGAACCTCAAAAAGAAGAAACGGACATTATCAGAACATGTCCAATTTCATAGTTCTCCGTTAAACCAGTTTTTCAATTATTCTAGTAGGTGTTAGTGAAGTAGAGATGTTGGTCTGAAGTGGGCCGTATCTTCTTTGTTGCCAACTTTGTGAATTAGTTTCACTACCGAGGTCTTGAGACAATATGAAAAGAGTTCTTGATCTGTTGATAAGTTCAACAAGGAAATTGAGAGCACTGTCAGGAAGGCTTCCAAATATTTGTATATGCTAGAGGTCTTCTTATTTTTGTATTACCTCATACAGTTCAGTTAGTGCTATTCAAGGAAAATATATTTCCTACATAAATGATTTCTTGGTACTCTATTGTATCATGAATTAGTATATCATTAAGGAGTTTTTTTACTACCGCACAGTAATGAGTTTTCCAAATTTTTGACATAGGTGAGCACTTGCACCGACAAAGTATCCTATATTATTCATGGCAGGGTAGGTACATAATGAGGGTTTTTTCCTAAAATTCGGATCCCAATGGGTTAAAACTAACCCCTGAATATTTGAATAATTTTTATTTATAAAACTGTTAATTTAAATTAAATTTTTGGTTGAAAATCGCCTATTATTAAACAGGTTATATCTCAAAGAGTATCGATAACAGGAAAATGCAATTTTGTACGAGGTTACTTTCTAGGGTTGGGTACATACTAAAGGATTTTCCAAAATTCGAATCACAGGAGTTGAAACAATCACCTGAATATTTAAATATTTTTTGTAATCGTACTGTTTCTTCGCAAAGTTCAAACTTGAAACTAGAAAACTTTATTTTTTTTTAATACATTATCCCAACGAAAATGATGGTTGGCAAAATCGACGTCATTTTGACCTTCGAGTAGGTCGTCGCTGAATTTAGCGAAAGTGATTTTCATGTAATATTTTGTGAGAAGTATTGGAAAAAAAAATAATTTGGAAGTCGAGAATTGAAACAGTTTTTCCAACAGGTTGGAACAATTGAATAAAAAGCCATAATAATGGCCCTTTCAACCAATTCATCACGTAAAATCAGCTAGAATAAATAACAAAATCGTATAGAAAGAGTATGGCCTTCTCGAAATCCACGCGGGCAAAGCCGCGGGCATAAGTTAGTAGTTAATATGGGAAAAGGCATATCAACTTCTAATAAGGTGAAAAATACATTGTTAATAATATTCAGAATTTACAGAATGAATCCAGTATTCTGGCACCTGTTCGAATAGTTCACAGAACTAGTTATTTTTGTACGCTATTTTTATTCAATTTTGAAGCAAAAACCGGCCGACTGGTCAGGTTGACGAGTCTTATCTATATCTGGAGCAACAATGCTGAGCGCGATAAGTATTTGGATGGGTGACCACCTGCCAGGAAAGACTTGCGTCAAGAAGCCCCCAAATAACTGCAGCATAGTAGCATATCCACAGCTGCAGGTGTTATAACAATGAGCACAATATTTGGTGATAGATATGCCGTCCTGCGGAGGGGACGTTAAGAAGCGGTCAGAGTTCATAGATGTGGAGCTCGTTGAAGAACCCTACCTCTGGTTGGACACACCAGAGGATTCGGCAAAATTTCAAGTTGGGGGAAGTGTGCTTACCAGCGGCGTCGGTGTTTAGCCCTGGTCGCAGAAATAGTCCGTCGACAAAATAAAAAAAAAGAAGCAATAACTAATTGTAGTGCCATATTTTATATAATTCATTAAGTAGGTAGGTACATGGGAGTCATATGAAGGTTTTGGAAATTGTCATATATTTAGGTTTCAAAAGTTATTTCTTAAAAGGATGTAGAACTCGTGAAAATATAAAATATTACCAAAAATTACGTCTGTTAGAGTTGCAATTCAATGGAGATACAAACCGATACCAATATAATCGGTGCTAGTTTGTGTTAGTGTATACAGCACGTGTATTATGGACATAATTGACCATTTTGAGTAAATGTGGCTTCGCCTGTAGAAAAATATATCATGTAAAACTTTCGTTGCTACGGTGTAGATTTGACTTTGATCATTATTCACAACTTCTGAAATGTATTTCTTAATTTCAGTAATTTCGGTTGATATAGATCTTACTGTTGCTCCTTTCAACACTACATATCACAAAAAGACTCACTGCTAATGCCAACTCACCCTAAAAAAACACCTCAGAAGTGAATTCACTTTGTCGTGAATTAACTGCATTTCTATAACTTTTAGTTTTATACACTTGCGCCAATGTTTCAAAAATGCACATAATCAAAAATAACAAATGATTAAAACAAATACGATCGTGCACACCGATTCTCACTGATTTATTTCTTTTCCGGCCATACGACCATTATATTACATCCTCAAAAGCTAGCATTTAAAAAAATCAATTTTCGTGAAGTCGTAAATCAAATATCCGTATTAGAATGCAGGAGACGGACGGAAAAACACTTTTTAATAGTGGAAACTCAAAACTAGTATTTGCCAAACGCTAAACCTACCAACATCAGCAGGAGTAACCCCCTCGCCCCGAAAAGGATGGTAAGCGAGGTTACTGGGTTCTCCCTCAACTCCCTGCACAATTCCTTCCTTCCTCAACTCCTCCCAGGAAGAAAAGTCGAAATTTTATATATAGTCTTATTTGTAAATAGTAGTTTTATTTAGCAATGTGACAAAATAGGCAAATAAAAGATTTGGAATTGGAATGGGTTCTCACTAAAACATCTACCTATGAAGCATTAGAAGCAAGCCGTGGCCAGGAGCGTACTTACATTCTCTGAGATTATGAACTGATCATTTTACAATTTTAATTTTCTTGTCAAATCAACTAGTTTCAAAACCTGTTGAAAAAATGGCCCCAATTTTGAAAATACGCTTTATATATTTGCAATATCTTCTAAGAAGAAAATAAACGCAACACGAGAAAATCCGAGAAAAAATTCTACTCAAAATTGTAACTGATTCATCGAGAAAAACTAGAAGTTTTCCTTATACACTGGTATTTTTTTTTTGTCCATTTCAATTATTCACTTTTTTGGTGGAAGATTCAAAACCCAGAAAAATCTCTAGAAATCCTTATCCCGGCAATATATAATCTATTGTGGACGTCTTCACAACAAAACAACTACTATCCTGGCTAATACATCCACGAAACATGGATTACATCTAATGAATAAAGCCTTATATATATATAAATATATATATATATATATATATTAATGAATACAATTCGAGATGACCACCAAAATACGTGTATTTGACTGCTCAGTGAGTTGTGCTGGAGATGTCAGGAAGGTGAAATTTCCATCAGAAAACTCTCTCGGGAGAACACACAAATATATTTTCTATCTATATCTTAGTTTAGTGGCGGCTGTTGAGAAGTCAAAAAAAATCATACCAATATTGGCAAACTCGAGTCATTCAATTGTGCTTTCTGAGCCACACAACTTCAAATTACATGGTACCATGCTCCAGCCAATACTGTAAGTATAGAATTATAATTATATTTGTCTGTGAAAGACAAAAAATATTCCTTTTAATTTTTCCAGTGCGCATTTTCAGTTGAAGATTGTTTCCATCTTGAAATAAATCAATTTATATAGCAACTATATGTCACTAAAATAAAAACTCAGCAATCAATTATCATACAATATATTTTCTCTGGAAGCAAAAGTAAATTATATTGTTTTCGCTCTTTCTTACCTTAGCGGACAATTCGCTAGAACTTGAAATAATAACAAGGTTGCCTGAACTTCCATTCACATAATCCAATATGTTTGTGTTCTTCCGAGATAGAGCACTCAGAATAATCTCGAACTGTTTTTCTGTCCCAGAATAACTGTTATGTGAGGTTGGTTCAACTGATCGGATAGGATATTGGCATGAAAACTACATAGCTCAATGTCTATCATCGAAGGTATAAAGAAATCCTGTTCAACAATTTTTCTTATGTACCATCGAGATAAAAGCTTTCGATGCTACTTGGAGGCGAATGAATTCAGTATAAATAACTAATAAAAAACCTTTTTGAAGACAAGCTTTTATTTATGCCGTGTACTTAAATTATTTGGTTTTTGAAAGCTTGTCGCGGGAAGTGTTCATAAAAGTAGGTACCAATTAATTTGATTGGGCAGTGATTGGTTGGTAAGTAAGAAGTTGTCAAAGACTTTAATTTTTACAAAGTATTCATGAAAGTAGGTACCTATTAATTTCATTGGACAATGATTGGTTGGTAAGTAACAACTTGTCGAAGTATTAATTTATTACAATTCGCGCGACAAGCTTTTTGAAACCAAATAATTCAACAAAAAATAATTAAATCATTGTCAGCGACGACTTAAACTTATTTTATACGTTTTAGTACACGGCTTGAATGAAAGCTTGTCTTTGAAAAGGTTTTTTAATGGTTATTTTATTTTTTGCTTTCTAGTTAGTTCGCCTTAATCTGTTCATTTTTAATAAAGTAATAAAGCATCGTTATTACAAGGACTCTTCCCTGTGAGTTTTGAGCTGAAAGAAATCATGATCTCTGACCCCAAAAACTCCCACACACCAATTTTGAATAGAATCTGACCATAATCACAAAACTTGTCCGCCATCCTGAAGTCGCCATCTTGAATTTATAGATTTTGACAAAAACTTCATACTCTCCGAACTTGAAAACCTCCACATACCCATTTTGAATAAAATATGACCATAATCAGAAAACTCGTCCTCCATCTTGGGATCTTGAATTTATGAATTTCGACAAAAAATGCATAACCTCCGACCCCGAAAACCCCCGCACACCAATTTTGAATCGAATCGGACCATAATCACAAAACTCGTCAACCATCTTGGATCTTGGAAGTTCTGAGCTATCTAGTTCTCCAATGAGGAGACCATCTGAAGATTAACTCGTCCGCCATCCTGGAGCTTCCATCTTCAATTTATAAATTCTGACAAAAAATCAATAATCTTCAACTAAATTCATTATCTCCAACCGCAAAAACACAAACCAATTTTGAATAGAAACGGTCCATTATCACAAACCTTATCCACCATCTTGGAGCCTTCTGAAATTTATTGATTTTGACAATAAATTCATAATCTCTGACCTCGAAAACCTCCACATACCAATTTTGAATAGAATCGGATTATAATCCCAAAACTCGTCCGCCATCTTGAATTTACGAAATTCGACAAATTCATAATCTCCGACCCCGAAAACCCTCACGTACCAATTTTGAATCAAATCGGACCATAATTATAAATCTCGTCCGCCATCTTAAAGCCGCCATTTTGTTTTTTCTCTAACAAAAATTCCATAATGTATTGTCACCGGAATTATGAACACCTGCTAAATTTTAAATTAATCGGACGACTAGAAGTCGGTCAAAATTCACTTGCAAGATTTGACCCAAACTAACAAACGAACGAACTAACAAGTGAAACTAAACAAAAGCTTGTAATAAAAATGATTCTCATTCCTTACGAACTTCATCCTTCAGGGAGGGGCGTCGCGATCAAGGTGCCATGTTCAGTGGCTAAAGCCACTGAACATCATCTACTAATTTTGTCATCAAATTAACTAATTCAACTACATAACATATTTATACATTGCTTGGACTATATATTCAACTAACGTATTTAACATGGAAAACAACTGGTAAATATCTAGGAAATCTATGAATTTATGATTGATATTATATAATTTATTCAAATGGACAGCCATAATTTCACTTGGATTGTTACTCGTTTATAGAATGCGTTGCTGTATTGAAATATTCATATTCCACCTTCATAGACTGTTTGTGGTATGAGTGGTAATTCAGGTATCGGCCTCAGCTGCATGGTTTCCTATACCAATCTACCAGTAGCTTGTTTTCTGTTGTCCGTATAAGTTATCAAGAAATAGTACGGAATTATCGCTGTTCTCAGTTTCAATTGTGAACTGGATGGATAGAAGGATCTCAGTAAGCCTATGTAGAAGGTACTGAAATCTCATCCACACTCATGGATTCAGGTAAATGCTAATATAATAATACATCAACTATAATATTGTCTTTTATGAAGTTAAGATTGAAAGATAAAACTGGAATAACATTGTCTAACAAATCATCCATTTCGTACCCTGCTAAAATGGGTGAAATGGAAAAAAATTCCATTATAGCATGTGAGTTTCTTTTTCATAACTTCGTCAATTTGGTTTGTTCTATACATAACTTTCATACATTCATTGCTTTTTCTCTGAATTGCTGAGGTAGGGTATTTTGATTAAATTTGTTCAGTAATTTTTTTTAATTTAACAAAAATAAAAAAAAATAAAAGACTATCAGCTCAAAACACTTCCGGACAATAATGTTCCGGCAAGTTTAGATGTCGTCTCCCTTTTTAGCAATGTCTATTTGGATGCTTGTACTAGAGCAATCTACAAAAATTGGGATCGTATTAGTAATTATTGTTGCATTAACGAAGATACATTTTTGGAATTGTTGACTTTCCTTTCTGATAATACATATTTTTCTTTCAATAGTAAATTAATAACCAAACTTTTGGTACCCCAATGGGGTCTTCCATTTCACCCATTTTAGCAGCGTACGTCATGGATGATTTGTTAGAAAATGTTATTCCAGTTTTATCTTTCAATCTGAACTTCATAAAATAATATGTCGATGATATTATATTAGCCTTACCGAATGATGGTGTGGATTAGATTATCAGTACCTACCTTCAATGGCAACGATCCTTTTATCCAGTTCACAATTGAAACTGAGAACAGCGATAATTCCGTACTATTTATTGATACCCGGCTTATACGGACAACAGAAAACAAGCTACTGGTAGATTGGTATAGGAAACCATGCATCTCAGGCTTAATAACATTCTATATACCTAATACTCCATCTCACTTAGAAGTACTAGCCCCAAACAGTAATAACTCGAACATTGTCTCAAACAACAATGAAACTAACACTACCCCTATCAACCCTTTTCTTAATTACCATATATAAGAGAGATCACTCCTTAACTCTCCAGACTATTTCACAACCCTGAAAGATTTAATATATATAAAACAGTTTAACAATCAGATATACTTATTCTAAAGTAAAAGATAAAACTACATTACTTTCAATGACAAATGTAATTTATACTATTTCTTGTCATAGTTGTAACAAACAATATATTATTCAAACGTAAAGATCATTATCAAACAGAATAATTTCTCATAAAAGTGACTGCATATTGCATCCAGAAAGATGTGGCAGAACATGTGAATAAATTTTACCACAGAGTCACATACATCAAAGAGAACATTCTTAGAAATGCCTTTCATTTCCCAAGAAAACAATTGTATTGATAAAAAACAGATATTAACCATTTGAGTGAGATCTACTCTAATTTATTATCTTAGAGATATCAATCAAAATTGATAATAATAGTTCTTGTCAACATTACCGCCACCTGGAAACAGCAGTTGGTACTATTCTAACAGTTGGCACCACTGTAATAATTTCCAAGTGAAACCCGTCAGGTGTCGTTTGTCTAAATATAATTGCGAGAATTATTCCTAACATCTCAGTTTCACTTGTCACACGACATGTACACCTTTATATTTATATAATTTTAAACAATGTTAATGTGTTTGTGGTAAGTTTGAACCTCGTTTTATTCCTTGATCCACGTTTTTTTTTGTAGCACTATGTTAGATGAATATGTTTATATCATTGAAACCAACTTCAACAAAGTTGTAAGTAGCATAATGTTTCGCTCTTGAATATGTATTACTGTTGAGTTTTTCATCTATTATAGTTTCCCTGATGATGGAAATAAACATTTCCGGAAGCTTGGATAAACCTTAAAGAGTCTACTCTTGCATTGCTGCTTACCCCAATATCCCTTGTTTTTTGTATATATATATATATATATATATATATATATATATATATATATATATAAATATATATATATATATATATAGACTGTAATCTAGCTTCTTGTACACTTGTGAATAGCGGATGTAAAATGCTATTTTATAACAAATTTCAGTGGTTAAAATTTCGATTAAAAAAAATTCAATGTTTTTGTTGAATTCCAAAAAAATTTGGGAACTGCGAAATAGCGAAGCTTAGGGAGATTGAACCTATTTTTTTCTTGCTTATTAATCTTTTTATTTTTTTTGGACTATCAACTGTTGGTTGTGCAGTAAGTAAGATATATATATATATATATATATACATATATATATATATATACATATATATATATACATATATATATATATATATATATATATATATATATATAATTTATATATATATATATATATATATATATATATATATATATATATATTGTTGTTGTATATTTTATTTGTTAGTAAGTTATTTGAATTTTTGTGACATACTAATCATAACAAAAGAAAACTCCGGCTATGATGTTTCTACCCTCCTTTTCTGTACACCTTACCTATTTCTTGTTATTTTATCATCATACACTCGATGATACAATTTTCTAAGCTGCTTCCAATTTCAATTTCATTTTTCCTCTCTCAACTTATTTTTCTTTCCCCTTGGTAACGATCACTTTTTGTTATCTTATATCGCTTTTTACCATTAGCACTTTATTTTTAAACACATTATTCTACTTCCTACCTATAACATATTTTATTTTCAAATTTGACTTCTATACATAGTTCTATTTACTAAGTTTTCCTCAAAATTCACATGTACCATTTTTCTGTTCTCAAATTTCATTATTTTGATCATTTTGGTTCTAATTTTGTATACAGGATGTTTCTTGTATATAAATATAATGTTTAGTTGAATTCTGAATATTTATTTCTAAATTTGGATTTGTATATTTTTATAGTTTGTGCCAATTGAATGAACGAATCAAACATAATGATGATAATAGAAAAACAAAACTCGACTGCCACCGTCTTGGATTATCTGCGTCGACTACAAACTGGCCAAAGGTTTTCAAGATGCAAACCGTACAGAAAAAAATTATAAAAACAATCATAGCAGGTATTTATGCAGTTTTTAAATATCATTGTGCCCTATTTTTATTTTTTTATTTGACATATATACCATATCATAACAATTTCCCTAAACTTTATACTCAAGATTATACTATTGCATTAGTAGAATCTGAATATCAATTTTATTACTGTACCAAGGTTATTAATATTACTTTTCTTTTGTTTCAGATAAAACCTATCATTGGAAATCTTCGATTCAAATTGGAAAATTATCAAAATGACAACATTCATATAGTTAGTTGAATTGATAAATACTTTCTATAGAAAAACTCCTCTCAAAGTTTATAAAATGTATGGCCTTATATATTCCCTTATTGTCCTAATCCTTTCAGGACCCTTTTCTACGCCTTTCTCATTTATTTTATACCCCAAATAACTTATTTTCTTTTGAAAAAATTCCAATTTATTTATATTTATTTTTAAACCCGCTTCATCAAGTAATTGAAATACTTTCTTTAGATGTGCTTTATGACTTGTTTCATCTTCTAAATATATCAGAATATCCATGCAGGAATAAAACAGGTTGGCCACTAGCACCAATAATAAAGAGAAAATAACCAGAAATACATTTTTCTAATTCGACACCACGTAGCCTATAGGACAAACACAACACAGCGAAGCACACAACAAGAGAACACAAATAAAAAAATTATCCAAAATAAAATTCAAGCATCACCCCAAAGCCCAACAATTGGTTGCTAATACAACATTAATAGGGTAAAACCAAGGTACGTTACCCAATGGTGTTTCATTATTTATAACCTTACTTTAAACATACAGATGTATCTGAATCAAGAATTTTCTTTTCATATGTATATATTTTTTTTAATAATAAATTTAATTGAAGATGCCTAGTAATAAGGGCGAAACGTTTAAAATAGCGTAAATTTTATTGTCTGTCTACAAGCGAATAAAAAAAACCAAGTAAATTCCAGAAATATAACAATTATTGTGATTCAAGAACTCACTTAACCCAATATATATATATATATATATATATATATATATATATATATATATATATATATATATATATATATATATATATATATATATATATATATAATATATATATATATATATATATATATATATATATATATATATATATATATATATATATATATATATATATATATATATATATATATATATATATATATATATATATTTTTCCGTAGTTTCTTGGGTTATTGGATTCGACAATTATTGAGACATTTATATTGGTAAAGACGTTTGGTCCCGGGCCTGGGACTTCTTCAGTTTCATTTATTTCATGTTAGGTATATCTAATATATAAAATTCTCGTGAAACGGTGTTTGTAATTAAACTCCTCCGAAATGGCTCGACCGATTCTCATGAAATGTGTGCATATCGGTTGGTCCACCCCTTATTTTATTTTTTATAATTTTATTTTTATTTTTTTATGATACAGCATTCAAAAATACATACAACCCTAAATTTTCACCCTTCTACGATCAACCCCTATTTTTCCATCGCCATTTTTATTTTTTTTTATTTTATCCACAGATCCGCAATAGGGTTGCAAGATGGCAATCGAATATAATAATTGTAGTACGATAAATTGAGAACGGGATAACGGGATAAAGAAAAAACGGGATAACAGGACAACGGGATAACGGGAATAACGGGATAACGAAAAAACGGGATAAAGGAAAAGGGAAACGGAATAACGGGATAACGAAAAAACGGGATAACAGGAAAACGGGATAACGGAATAACGGGATAACGAAAAAACGGGATGACAGGATAAGGGGATAACGGGAAAACGGGATAACGGGATAATGAAAAAATGGGATAACAGGAAAACGGGATAACGGGAATAACGGGATAACGAAAAACGGGATAACGGATGACAGGATTAGGGGATAACGGGAAAACAGGATAACGGGATAAAGAAAAACGGGATAACAGGAAAATGGGATAACGGGATAACAAAAAAACGGGATAATGGGATGACAGGATAAGGGGATAACGGGAAAACGGCTTAAAGAAAAAACGGGATAACAATAAAATGGGATAACGGGACAACAGGAAGCGGAAGGAGTCAAAAGCATAGTCTAGATGGAACAACATAAAGGAAAACGAAAAAATTAATTCTACGCGGACGAGAGTTTTCGGGAAAAACATTTTAGGGAACATAGAAATGTGGACAGGACAACGTCTGTCGGGTCAGCTAGTAATTCTATAATATAAAATTACAAATTTCAGATTTTTTTGACAAGAACAACTTTGTTATTTTGTATGTATACATATCATCATTGATATGGGGGTACGTACCTGAGTGACATGTAGAGGTCGATTTATATTAAAATTAATTTTCCTTTTTTTTTGGAATTTTATCACATAATGGAGGCATGTTTCATGTGCACGTTGTTTCTATATGGAAGCAGGTTGTCGCGATGGCGCTGATTCAAGACATGCGCCGTTTGTGGTGTTGGTATTAAGAATTGGCAGATTGTTTCAATGGGGGAGATAGGATCAACATTTCGGTTTAGTTTAACATTGATATTTTCAGTTCGTTTTAACTAGGAGTTGTTTTATTAATATGAAAGGTTTAAGAATCAAGAACTTGTTGATTATATAAGGGTGTAATAGATTTGGCTGAGATTGTTGATGTTCATTCATGGCATTACTATTTTTTTTTCAATGGGTATCATTTCTTTTAGTTGTCTTTTATAGATGTTGCTATGATTATCTAGTATTTTAGTATTTTTAAAATCAGGGTTGTGATTTTCTGAAATAATATGTTTATTCAGGGCTGTACTATTGTTTTTCATATACTTGTGTCCTTTGATTCTATTCTCTAATAATTGGAATGTCATTCCAATGTACACTTCATTACAACATTGCAAGGGATGCTGTAAATAACATTTGATTTTTTGGGGTTTGGGGGTGTACCATTTTTTCAGTAGATTATGACATTTGTAGCATACTAGTATGTCATGTTCTTTGAGAATGTTGCTTATTTCCTCTGAGAGATTGGCTACATATCGTAAGGTGATGATTTTTTCTGGATGTACATTTGTTTTTATTTTATTTTGATTTATTGTAAAATTTATAAGTTCGCTGTTCAATGATTTTGTTTATGAGGTGTGGGGGGTAGTTATTATTGATTAAAGTTTTCCTCACTTTCTCTAGAGTTGAGGATCTCAGTTCAGGGCTACTAAGGGGAATTGCGCGATCAGTTAAGCCAATTATGACGCTTTTTTGTGAAAATGGGTGATTTGAATTGAAATTTAAGTACCTGCCTGACCAGGTTTCTTTGGTGTGCCATTCAGTAAAAAATTTATTATTTTGTTTTATTAGGGTTAGATCTAAAAAGTTAATTTTGTTGTTATTTTCTATTTCTATGGTAAATTGAATTTTGGGATGAAATATGTCGCCAATCTCTCAGAGGAAATAAGCAACATTCTCAAAAAACATGACATACTAGTATGCTACAAGTCTCATAAACTACTGAAAAAATGGTACACCTCCGTAAAAAGTCCCCACGAATGAAAAATCAAATGTTATTTGCAGCATCCCTTGCAATGATTGTAATGAAGTGTACATTGGAATGACATCCCAATTATCAGAGACTAGAATCAAAGAACACAAGTATATGAAAAACAATAGTACAGCCCTGAATATATTATTTCAGAAAATCACAACCCTGATTTAAAAAATCCAAAAATACTAGATAATGATAGCAACATCTATAAAAGACAACTAAAAGAAATGATACCCATTGAAAAAAAATAGTAATGCCATGAATGAACATCAACAATCTCAGCCAAATCTATTACACCCTTATATAATCAACAAGTTCTAGATTCTTAAACCTTTCATTATAGTAAAACAACTCCTAGTTAAAACGAACTGAAAATATCAATGTTAAACTAAACCGAAATGTTGATCCTATCTCCCCCATTGAAACAATCTGTAAATTCTTAATACCGACACCACAAACGGCGCATGTCTTGAATCAGCGCCATCGCGACAACCTACTTCCTTATAGAAACAACGTGCACATGAAACATGTTGATGCGCCTCCATTATATGGAAAAATTCCAAAAAAAAAGGAAAATTAATTTTAATATAAATCGACCTCTACATGTCACTCAGGTACGTACCCCCATATCAATGATGATATGTATTCCTGTATTCATACAAAATAACAAAATTGTTCTTGTCAAAAAAATCTGAAATTTGTAATTTTATATTATTGAATTATATACCTAACATGAAATAAATGAAACTGAAGAAGTCCCAGGCCCGGGACGAAACGTCTTTACCAATATAAATGTCTCAATAATTGTCGAATCCAATAACCCAAGAAACTAGGGAAAAAAATACAGGAAGGATTCAAGAAAACTATTTCATATATACATATATATATATATATATATATATATAGATGAAAGAGAGGATTATCGAGGGGACTGTTAAAAACAAAATGGAAGAAATTCAATGGACATAGCTCTCAAAGGAAAGTGTTAACCGTAGACACCTGTTTCGGGTTTTCTGCCCTCATCAGTACGATGAAGAAGTGCAAGGTATCCTTGATAGTAAACGACAAATCAACGGAGTCAACAAATGTACGGCTGGATTCTGTTTGTTGATTTGTCGTTTACTATTGAGTGTTGTTCATCCTTGCACTTCTTCACCGTACTGATGAGGGCCGAAAGCCCGAAACACGTGTCTACGGTTAATACTTTCCTTTGAGGACTAAGTCCATTAAATTTCTTCTATATATATATATATATATATATATATATATATATATATATATATACATATAATTTTTTTTCAATTTCATATCTTCAATGATTATTTTTTGTCATTCTAATAGAAGTTGGTAAACTGGAAATGCAAATTATGTGGAACGTTTCAAGGAACATTCCAAAGATTTACTCATGAATTCGCTCAAAAAGTATATACTGGGATGAAAATGAATGAATGGTTAATGAAAATATGCGGCTGGGGAAGCTTTCATCATATTGAATAATACACGAGATGATGAAATATGTTGGAAACAGTTGGCAGTCTAGAAGTGAGATGTACTTAAAATTGCTGAAGCTTGATATGCAGAACATAATATTTGATCTATGGAGAACTAAGATACATGGTCTCGTAAACATTCATCTAGACATTTTTGTATCCGTTAGAATTTTGTGGAATTCATATATCTCTTTTCTCATAATTTTATAATAATTACGTAGCCGGGCAACTCCTGGCATGACCAAGATAACACAAGTTTTCATATATCCATTCCTGGATGGGAAATGAATATCAATTCATGATATAATAATAATAATGTTTATTTACCAAGAGTACATATATGTGGTGAAAGTTTACTGAAATATAAGGTATAGTAAACAAACAAGAATCCCATAGAAACTCGGGGTTCTGCATGGTAGTCCGGTATGTATACATATATGTATATGGTGGCCATAAGGTGTAGTTTCGGATAGAATTGTTAATTATATAATTATTCTTTATATATGTATAACTAAATTAATGAATTTATTCTCTAACATTATTTCTATTCTCTTCTAATTATACGGCACATTGTTGATCTACAATTCATAAAAACATGTATATTGTGTCTCTGTAAGCTGTGTATATATTGTTTTTTTTTGAGTCTGATAGAATTTATCATGATTATTTCTATTTTTAGGTTTTCTGGTATATGGTTAAACGCCTTTGGCATAGGTAATAGTGATTCCTCTGGCCAAGATTCTTTTTTTCGTATAGAATTTAGTTTTTTGTCTAGTTTAATAGGTGAGGTCTAATGTTTGAAGTATCCTTTTTTATTTTTGTAGGTATGTATCATTATGTTGAAAAAGTGGGGTTGTCTCGAGTCAAAAATATTTGTTTAATTCCTCACTTTTTTATGAATAATTTTCAGTAAGTATTTTTGTGATATTATCAGCTTTTTCAGATGTACTTCTAAAGCACTTCCCCATACCAAGATCCCATACTGGATTTTCGACTCGACAAGGGCCTAGTACAATATTCTCTTATGGTATCTAAAATATTTGAGAAATATATAAATCTGTAGAGCATGCTCCTGAGAGTATTAACAACATTTCGTACGTGCCTATCCCATCTAAGGTGCTGCTCAATTGTGATATCTAGGTATTTAATATCATAGGTTGCATATATTTTTATGGACTCGTTATTATGTTTAATGGATAAATAGTCAAAATCAGGATTTTGATTTTGATAGCATGTGTTAGACAAATATTTCGTTTTTTCATAGTCGTGAACTGAACCAGTTTTGAATTTTTTCCATGTCACTTTCAGATTTGGATTTGAGGTTCATCCAGCTGGTGTCTCTGTGAAATATGACAGTGTCATCAACGAAACTTATTAGTTCACCAGTTGTATTGAGTGCCAATAGCTCATTGAGGTATATTATGAATAAGACTGGTCCAAGTACTGTGCCTTGGGGGACTCCACACACAATCTCTCTCTCATTGCTATAGGTTTCATTTATTCGTACCTTATGTTTTCTCCCTGATAGATAACTTGAGAAGAGTCTGTGGAGGGTTCCCCGTATGCCCATTCTCTCCAACGCTTCTAGTAGTAAGGTATGATCTACTGTGTCGAACGCCTTGGAGAGATCTAGGAAGATGCATAGGGCTGTGTTCCCCTCGTCGACAGCTTCGTAGACACTCCTTAGTAGATTGCTGATGGCGTCATTTGTTGATTTTCCTTCACTGAATCCAAATTGTGATTCAGATAATAATTTAAATTTGTTCAGATATATTTCTAATCTCTGTAGTTGACAGGTAGAGTTTTATCCCCTTTTTTTATATACAGGTTTGACCACCGCCAGTTTGAATTCATTGGGGACATAGCCATCTTGTATTATAAGATTAATTAGATATGCTAACTGATGCGATATTTGTCCAGGATAAGTTTTAGTGTCTCGGTTTTGATGAGGTCATAGCCGGGAGACTTGTTTATTTTCCGATTTGATATTATTGTTGGTTCTAGGAAAAAGGATTGGATCGTGGGCTCAGGTCTGCAAGGAATTTCTTCTTGAGGAGTTATTTGGTTAGTCATCTCTCTACCTACATTGACATATTATTAAGCGAGATTGCGATGTCTAAGTCTTTGTCTACAGATCTACCATCAGCAAGCCGTATTTGCTAAATTTCATGTTCAATTTTTGTTGGGACAATTTTATTAATAGTATTTCAAATATTCTAGATATTCTATTTATGTTTGTTGACTTTTTCGTTATAATAATTCTTTTTCGTATTTTTTTATCAAAAGGTGATTTTTATATTTTTTGTACTCTTCCCTATCAATTGAACGAAGTAATCCAGCAGTCAAAGATGGTTTTCTACGAATGTCTTTTTTTGTTTGTTTGATTGAGGTGGTTCTATGTTATATGATATTCCGAAGCGTTCCGATGAAGTAAGTTGCTGCTTGTTGGGTATTTTTCATGTTGTGAAATAATGTCCAGTCGAAAGCACCTAGATCAAACTTAACTTGTTCATAATCGGTATATTTTTTGTATCTAGATGTGTCGATGGCTTGTGTATGAAGTTTTTCAAACAGGATACTCACAACTTCTGTATAATGGTCAGTCAGGCTGGTCTTCAATATGCATGGTAGACAGTTATTTCTTATATTTGTTGTGGTATTTTTGAGGAAGCAATGATCAATGCAGCTTACAGACTCGTGTTTCTCACAGGTTCTTTTGTTAATTAGTGAGATGAAGTTGTATTCACCTAGTATGTTCAGATAGTCATATATATATATCATTCTCATCTAATAAATTTAAATTTATGTCACCGATAATTATGTGGTTGTTAATTAATTTTTTTGTTCCAGGTACCTACCCAGATGGTCTATGAAGAGTTCGGAGCTCCCAGATGGGGGTCTATAGATACCAGTGATCAATATTTTAGTTTTGCTATATGATGTCAATTCTAGTTCTATGCATTTACAGTCATATATGCTTATTATTTTGTTGGCTCAAAATAAATATTATTACTCCATCATTTTTGTTTTTTGTTCCTTCATTATATAGTAAATCACATCCATCCAGTGAAAAGCATTTTGGGTCCTGTACCTGGAATGTTTCACTCAATACGATACAATCAAATTTTATTTTGCTTTCGTTGATCATAATTGTGAATTCATCAAAGTTTTTTGTAATACTTCGAATGTTTTGATGTAATATATTAAAACATATTTCACGATCTATCTCACAGTTGAAATTATTATAGTCAGAGATATTCTCAAATTCAACAGTATCAACAATGATTAGATCCATGAGAAATGGGAAGGATGGATTAGGTAAAATTATGTAATTATGAAAATAATTGAGGATATATGTTTATACTAATAATACATTAGAGTGATGAGGTAGAGAGTGAATACATCAGAACGTAGAATTTAGCACTAATAAGAATTTATTTAGTTATGTCTTATTTAAGTAGTGAACTGACTGAACGAAGTTTCCATGGTTTTCTACTTGCCTTTCTATTTTTGTTTCGATATGAGTTGGTTTCGGAGTGATGACTTGCTTGTAGCAGGAATGTGGTGCTCTGTATTCTGCACTTTGTCCAAGTACGTTGGAGTGGATTTGACGCTTCCTACTCTTTTTCCTGTAATAGAGTCCTCCTCTGCTTCTGTAGCTTGTATTTCGAAAAGTTCTTCAGGCGTATAGACTAGATCGTCCAATATCAATGTGTTTCCTTTGATAAAACAGTTCTTATAGCGTTGACTCTTCAATTCACGAACAATATTTTGTACTCCTCTCTCTGGGTGGGGGTTAGATCATTTCCAATTGAGTTGTTTATGCCTTTGAGTTTTTTGTAGTTTTTCAGGATCGTGTTTTTCTTGAGATGAGATGTTAGTTCAAGTTTTAGTGGAGCTGTTTCCGTCTTGCCCAGAGAGTAAAAGTTGTTGATATCACTTTCTTGTAATTCAACCCCAGTAAGTGATGTGATTTGGTCACAAATAAATTCCAATGTGATTTCTACAGGGTACTTCTTGAAGCCAAAAATAATTGAGTTATTATTTCTGCTATTTCGTTCGAGTTTCAATTTTTGCTTTGAGTAAATGGTTTTCCGCTTCTAATTGTCGAACTTTGTAATTTTGTTCTTCGAATTTCAGTAAGAGTCTCGCTTCACTTGCTTCTATAGTGTTTTTTAACTCACTTCTATTCCTCTGAATTTCCTCTGAAATCTTATCCAATGTTGGTTCACTCATTCTAATGATTGCGGAATAATTTAACTTTTGTGTATGGTTATCTTTAGAAAGGTGTATCTAGAGTGTAACGGCCGACAAAAAGTGTTAACTTTTTCTGTAGGCAGCTGCTATATGTTAATATCGATTTCGGTAGGGTTTTGATGCTTTATCAAACTTATTTATTGTTTACTTGTTATGATCGACTCACTTTTCCATGTATTGTAATCTTTGTAATATTACATACCGATGGTCACTTTCACATTTATTATTGTCCTTGTTGCACACTGTTTTGAGGGGTTTTACACAGAGAGAAGTATTTCGATACTGCACAGATAAAGGCAAACACACACACACAATGAACGGATATGAAATAGACATATTTCAGTAGATATTCTATGACGTTGATAAGCTATCCAAATACAATGGATAACCGTTTGGACAATTGGACATCCACTAGAAGTTCATGTTGTTTGAGTAAACCAGAGCTTTTCTAAGATTTATCCATTTTAGGACCCAATCATTGTGAATCGATTGGTCGGATGGAAATACTGAATACCTGAAAATATGGAAAGGTCACGTCAAAAATAAGCACTGGCCAAATTGACAAAAGACACTTTAATTAAGTTGTACCGTTCACATCCTTGAACATGTTGCAACATCGTGAAACTTTTGTTTAAATTGAATCCAAAATAGGCTCAAATAGCTGGGAATCTGTCCAGCCGCTAGTTGGGGTGCTAGATCTTACAACAAGAAGAGTGGACAAACTTGCTAGAGACCTTATTATAGATATTATAGGACCTAAACTCAAATTTTGCTGATAATGCAAAAACTCTTGATGAAGAAAAGTAGAAATTTTGTATTAAGATTGTACATGCGTTGTACGTTTGTCACATATGTGGATCGCACACACCCATTCAGTAATAAAATTCAAATGGAAAAGTTTTTCACCAAACGATGTATGAAGCGAAGAGGCATAACGCGTCGCGGCGTATATGAATTATGTGTGTGGATTATTTCTCAGAAAAAATATCCAGATGATTCTAATAGTATTCAAATTTGCAGTCATACACCAAAACGACGTATCAAATAAACTTATGATGTTCTTTTCGTTTCGTTGTGATGTATTAGGAATTTATATGGATTAGTCTTTTATATGGATTTGGTTTTGAAGGATTCTGACAACTTGGTTGGATGGAATGACGTTAATTCAATAACTTCATTACTATAGTTTACGAAAGTGGAAAGAAGATATTTCCATCGTTGTATCATTACTGTAGTGGTACATTTCGGACAAGATATTTAAGAGAATGCTCGAACAAATCTCCCACAATACCATTGTCTTCACAACACATTTCTTGTTAGTTTTTCTGGATTTTATTCTGAGCAAAAAAGATAAAATCAATCTAGAAATATATATTTTTCCACTCTACCTCTATAAGTTGCTGCGTTCACCAAATAGTTTTATCTGAATAGAAAAAAACACATTCTGAATTTGCCTATCAATAAAATAAATTGAGGAAAAATTAAAGATACTTCTTTGTAATAACTTAGCGTTTATGGGACTATAACCGTACACATTCTCAAAGTCTAAGGGAAAAAATTACAATGAGTGGTTTTTAATTTGTTTCTACATATTTTTGTCGTTATCATTGTTGTTGGCTGATATTAATGGGTTGTGGGGAGTTGTAACCCAGAAAATCCAACGAATAATATATTAATTTCATGAAAAATCCAACAGCTATCGAATAACTGTCAAACAATATTAACAACACATTTTAATAATTGTTAAACTGAATGATTCCTAAGTAATTGTTTCTAAATAATTATTTCTGACGTAGGTTTTCAGTAAATGGACAAATCATAGATTTTTTATAAACCGTATGATTTCAAAAATTGTTTTGTGAACTTTAAATATATTTTTTTTATTTTTGAAAAAGCTCTTGTGTTGAAAAAAAAACATTTTTAATATGAATATTCAAAATTTTAATTCCAAATGATATTCGAAATAAATGTGTCGATAACATGTGAACCAATACAAACACCAAGACTATGAGTTCCAAGACTCCCAAATTCTAATCCATCAAAATATCAGCTGAAATTGTGGAATTGAAATCAATCCTCAAAGACAAGAAACCCAGAGCCAGAAGATATTCTCAAGGCTCAAACAGTTTGCTAACTCTTATACTTTTTCTCTGTGGCCAAGAAAAAAAGTGAAAAAGGTCCTTTAAAGAGGGTTGAGAGGAAAGAAAAGAGAGTTAAGAAGAGAAAAAAGAGATATTATTCAACATACCGAAAATTATTCATAGAGTATGGAAAAAGAGTGACTATATATATATATATATATATTGTGATAGGTGCTTTATTTATATTTATAAGTGGCCCACGTTAGTTGCCAATTGTTGTGATAGGTGCTTTTTTTATATTTATATTATAATAAATTTATTTCATTGATTTCCTTATTTATTTAATAATAAAAAAAATAGCTATCATAACAGAAATGAAATTCCAGCTATGTTGTTCTCACCCTTTCTCAACACTTTTTTACCTTTTCCCTGCTCAGTCGGTACGCCTATAGAGTGTAAGTCATCTCTATTCTCATGCAGGTTCAGTAGTGCCAACTTGGCGCGCTGCTTGTTGTCAATGTGCTGTTTTGTGGGAAGATTATGGTTAGGTGTTCAATAGATAAACGAAAAATGCAGAAAAACCGTCAAATAGTTGTTTTTATTGAAATAAATTCTCAAAATTGACCTTCTCTGCGAAATCCAAGTTATCTAACTTAGAACAGTAATATGAAATGGTGAAACTTGTTGATGTGTGATAAGTACTAGTTAAATAAACGTTTGAATGTCATGAAAAAGTCTGTGAGCATCAAAAATCATTAAATCTTTAGAAGAAAGGACACAAGTGATCAGATAACCAATATGAGTTTCTGGACCTGATACGTTGCACTTTAGTTAGTTCTGCTTATGAAATACCTTGTTATTCTTCCTTTGTGGTGTTCTCCTGCCTCTAGGAATTGTTTGTGCTCACTGGAAAACACAGCTACACTGCAAAAAACTTTTTTTTTGTTCCTGGCAATGGCATGGACTGGATTTTCGTTCTGTTAATAGGTGAGTGGATTTTTCTCATTCGTTCATTCTCCCATTGGTATCTGAATTAGTTATATAACGTTTGAAAATAGTTTGTCTTGAGTTTTTCCTTGTATTTTGTTATTATTTTTCTTCCAAAACTTGTTACGTGGTTTAGTTTTCTGCATCAATTTTTCATCTCCCCCAAGCTTGTTACATTTTCTCTTGGAAAAACACACACATCTTGTTTATTTTCACAAAATTAAAATTTTAATCCCACTTTCTGTTATTCTAACTTATTCTAATGATTTTATTTACAATATCTAATTCTAGACCTAATATTATATGTAGAAATTTGGATAAAATTCATATTTGACATTTTCCTGTTTTGATAATTTTTATATTTCATTATTTTCCTCACGATGTTTTTGACATCTCGCTGTTGGGTTTCCTCGTGATATGATTTACCATACAGGATGTTCCAACTTGTATACCATTTCATCTACTTGAGATACAATGTTTTTTCATGAATTTAAATTTCAATATTATTTTTATTGTGTATTCAAAATGAATGTACTGTTGGTCACAATGACAATGGAGATACTTCAGTACTGACCTTTTGATACATATGCATTGACTTAAGCATGGTATAAGATTCTAGAATAATAAAAAGTATAGAAAAATTGTAAAACAAACAGCATGAACCACGATAACTCAAATACCTAATAATAATAATGAATTATCATTTCTTAACAATATATATATATATATATATATATATATATATATATATATATATATATGTTGGCCATTGTACACTCAAAACTTGTCGAATCTCTTGTGATTGTTGACATTCATTGAAATTCTGGTTTACCTGGTGAATATTCTGTTGACTATTATATATCCTCAGTGAAATAATGAGTGATTCTAGTTCAAATCATTATTGGTGGGTACCTCAATGTGACTCTTGGCAAAACGATCCCGTTGTACTGGAATAAGTTTTTATCAAATTCCGTGAGTAAACGATTGTAACGTACTGGTGCAGACTAATCTAGTCTATAGACAGACGATGGACTCTTGGGGTCTTGAAGAAGAATACAGTTCCATACCAAAATGTTCCAGTATCGTGATCAACAAAAAAAGTGAAAAAGAGAACCTTCAAAGAGAGTTGATAAGAAAAAAAAAAGAGTTAAGAAGAGAAAAAAGATATATTATTCAACATACCGAAGATTATTCATACAATATCGAAAAAAAGCGACTATATATGAATATCTAGGTGATGAGGACACATTTTCACACCATCTTGTTTGTTTTAGATGAAATAAAAAAAAACTGTTTTTGTTAGTTTTATTTTCAATTCGAACATTCACAAATAATAATGTGTAACATTTCTTCAAAATAATTCATAACAATAATTCCCGATAACTTCACTAAGCTGTCCAAAAACTTCGAAAAAGATTTTTTTGCAAGCAATTTAGAATATACTTTGTCTCCTTCAAAGTGAGTTTTTTCAAATGATATTGTCTTAAGATTTAAATACACCACTTCACTAGACTCTTGAAATCAATAATACTACACAAAAAACAGGAAAAGAATACCAAATGGAAATATTTTAAGAAAAACTCCAAACACAAGTGTATGAACTCTGAGAAAACAGACAAACAATGTAAGTATGTCTGGTTTGAATTTTCGCCACTCTGGTGCTGGCATCTAATTTTGAATTCCTAATGGATACATTTAGATTTATTTCGATTTTGACATTTCAAATATGCAATAATTTCAAAATGTCACGTTTTGGTTGTAATACTGACAAGAAGATTAATTAAATTATCAAATCAAATATACCAAAAAATACTGTTTACAATAAAAGATTTGTATGGAAAGCATTTATGCACTTTTACAATGTTAGAAAGTATGAACATGAACATGAGTAGAAAAAATGGTACAGAGTTTAAAGAAGCTACGGTCAAAATCTTCTGGAACCTTACAAATAAGCTTTTACAAGAAAAATATTATAAAGAAATGAAAGTTATAATTGACCCATTCAAAAGCGCGATCTGCCCGCGATTCTATACGACGAAAACTGGAATCGGATTCCTTCAAAAGGAAACGCAGCAGTAGAAATAACCAAAATGATAAATTCGTGGTATGAAAACACCCCTGAAGGGCTGCAACGGAAATTCTATCACACAGCCGCGGTAGAATCAGCTTGGCGAGATGGGGAAGCTTCTGCTTGCTTGACTGACTTTTTTCATATCGGCAAATATCGATGGTTCAGAAAGAAATCGAGTTGGATATAACCCTGTATTCGGCCAGACTTGCCAAGGTGGTTCAATAACGTGTTCAGAAAGCAAATTTTTTGTAGAAAACAATGACGGCAACTTTCGTCCTGTCAGAGTATTTGAAAAATTAATGTCAAAAAGGAGCCCAAATATGAAAACCAACAGACTATTCGTAAGAACAAATCGTCACTGGAAAGCCTAAAATGATTACTGGTATGAAAATATGCCCATTGAAAGAAATATGATTCAAAATCAGACAAAATCGTCTGCCAAAGCAATTGGCTTGAATACCAAAAAATTAGTAACCACTCCAATAGATCGACCGCGGTCATTTGATTATCCAAAAATGGTGTTCAAAAGCAAGAGCTCATTAAAATTATGGGTCATAACAATGCCAACTCCATGAAACCTTACTTAAATATTGACGAAGAATATCATAATTAAATTATCAACAGCATGCGTGGAAATACATCCGTTATAGAAACTAACACGTCTGGATCTTCATTTAAATTTTCTCTTGTTAATTGCACCATTAAATATTTTTTTGTTCTGTATTTTTTCTATAATTAGTAAAAAGACTATAAATGTCCTTGGATTATTACTTCTGAAAATACAACGTATTGGTATATTTGAGGAAGATTTTAAGGAAAATTACAAAACCGCTCATAATTTTTTCTTAGTGTACAGCGTAAAATAAAATAATGCATTAATTTTCTTAGTGTATTCTTATTGGGTGCAAGAGACTACATATGTTCATCCAAACAATATCAAAGCGACCGCAATTTTTCTCCATTCTGTGTAGTTATGTATTCTGTGCTACAATGGAAAACTTAGAGGATATGTCACTACATCTCAAAAGAAACTGAGAAAGCATCGTTCTTGTACATAATAATTAGTTAATAATTATTGAATTAATATTAATTGATATATTGTTAATGTTCCTCATTAATTATGTCAGAAATACGAGAAAAGAAAACGATACAAGAAAGTTGCTAACAACTAACCAGATAATTTCAGATGAATTGTGAATTCACTTAGTGTGGTTATTTGGCTCTACCCAGTCCGGAATCATCGTCAACCATTAAATTTCAATTGAACAATTCTCTCTCGGAGCACAGGGAACTAGTAGAAACATTTTAATGATGGCCTCGATGCATTTCACGCACTGCACCGATGTGTACCTACATACGAATAACGTGCAAAAATCGTTATGTTAAATGGTCAAACCATGAATTTTTGTGTATCGCTTTGATAAATAGCTTTCTGATCCAGGTTGACGAGAGTTCTAGCGATATCCGGAGTCCAGCAATACCGAGCAGTGTTTAGTACTTGGATGGGTGACCTACTTTAAAATCCCGTATAACTGCAGCGTAGTAGCATATTTGCAGCTATAAGCGCTATATCAATGAGCACGAGATATAGCTATATATACGCCGTCCTTCGGAGGGGACGTTAGGATAGCAGTCCCAAGTTTATGGATGTTGAACTTGTTAAAGATCCCTACCTCTGGTTGGAAAAACCAGAGGATTCGGCCGACATTAAATAAATTTGCAAAAAGCTTTATAATCGACGCGACGATTTGAAATTTTTTATTTATACCTGGAGCTCGTTTATTATTTCATAAATACTTCATGTATTGGTATCATGATAATCGCACAGGCATCTTGTAAGAATTTTTTGCAGTTCCAAGTAACAACTGAAGGGTCTGTATATCCTAATTTTTTTGCAAATAGCATAATCGAAGATACTTCAGATTTCCGCGAAACTGACCGAACAAAAATGATTATATGTGACTGAATGCAATGTTCACTGATAAAGAATAACAGTTCTGCAAAAGTCAAATTATATCCCAAAATCACATCACCATGAACCTAATTGCGAGAATGGCGACAAAATGTAACATATTTCATTAACGCGTGTGAAAATCCTTCTATAATCCTATTCTTAGCCATTTATGTCACGGAGTTTCAATTTCCTCAACCGAACCAACCCCCTTTTCTTCTCGGTGTGTCCCTTCTATTTTTTCCAGATTCTCTTAAATTATATTTCCTCTCACATTCTTATCGAGTGTCCAAACCAGTTTGATTCTCCGAAATCTTTTTCTGTATAGAGTAGTACAATTTAATGGCTGACTGTATTCTCTTAGTGATGTCTTCATCTTTCTTTCCCTTCTGTCAATTATGCTTTCTAGATATCTATAACTGGTGACTTGTTCATATCTATGTGTTCATAACTCATTGAGGCGGTTATAACCTATCACAAACTTGTCCATTATTTCCTGACACATTTCTATTCGGTTCATCCACTGAGCCAAAAAAACAGAAACGGGCTTAGTACACTGCTCTGTCGGACACCTTATGTAGTTTAATTTTTTTCTGATATCCTATTGCCTATTCTCACCTGTTTTATTTTGTATTCTGATTTATGTTTTGTATTGCTCTTATTAATTGATTAATCATTCTTTAATTTCCTAGGTTCTCCCAAATGTTTCTTATATGTGTCATAAGCATTTTTCATAACCATATAGCACATATTCTCGGATTTTAGATATTTCTTTATTTTCTAAGGCTAATACGTGATAGGTCGTGATTTTCATCTTCTCAGGCCGTGTGGAATCAAGAGCTACGGTGAATATCGAACAAATAGCTTGAGTAGGAAACAGTGGCGAATAGCTGAAGGAAACAGTGGCGAATAGCCAACACTCATTGGAGGCGTTGGATCATAGAATATTGACCCACTCTGATTCAACATAAGAAATGGCATTCGAAATCATGGTAGATGAAAAACCACCAAGAAATGAATATATAATGGGTCGTATTGAAGAGATCTTTCCAGGCAAGGATGGAATTGTAAGAGTAGCTAAAATAAAAACAAAAAAGGTCTTTTTACTAGACCTGTTGTGGAGCTGTGTGTTCTTCTGACCACTGGTAAAAATTGAAGATCTTCACGTGGTGGGAAATGTTGAATACACACTGTAAACTTGTTCGATTTTGAATATTTTTTGACAATGAGTGAAGTTTTATAATTATTAAGTTATTGATTTGTAAGTCAAGCAGGGAATGAAATAACAGAAAAAGCTTATTTAGCGGTTTCATTTCATCAAAAACTTACAGATTTGGTTTCATTTCGATAACTCAAAACCAAATCCGGAAATGTTTGTTGGGCGTAGAAGGCTACATCAGGCTTCCAGAAATATGTCATTCGATATAAAGATTTCCGGAACTGATTCAAAACCCAATTCGCAGCCAGCTAGGGATTTTATTATTCAATGATGCCGTATTTCGAAATTGTGTGGTCTTTGATATATACCCTTTTAAATTTGTTTTTCTACTGTGGCTGAGAGTAAGACTTCGTTTTATTTTGTTGTGCAAGAACATTCTGAAATGTCTAGTACAGATACTGCAGACAAACCCATAGATATAATGTTATGTCCCTCCAGAAAAAGAACTAAAAAATCCACTTCGATGTTGATACGAAATAAATTATTTTGAATATATTTAAATTAGCAGAATAACCTGCATCGGGATCGATTATATTGAATCGATTGCTACAAATAAGAGCCCATTCATTTTCTGCACCGCAGACCATATCAAAACCGAAAATACTATCGATTCAGTAGACCAAGCTGGCAAAAGTTCCATAAGATGCCAAGTTCGCCAATTTATTTCAGAAATAAGCTTCCCACAATATATAAAGTTCTGAAGGTGGTGAATAAAGATCCAAAATTACCATATTTCAAGAAAACTAGTGAAGAAACCCAGTTTAAATTTCAACGACGTGAAGGGAATGGTTTATTATTGGGGAAGTGCGAGATAATAGTAGGGAAAAAATCTACCAAAAAGAGAATAGAGAAATTAATTATATTGACGAGGCTTGGGTTGATGCTGGGCAAACCAAATACAAAATTTGGCTGGACAATTCACTCATGTCATCAAATTCACAATTCCCAATGGGCTTCCGACCGAATTGAAAAATCCCTCACCCTATATTCTCAGCCGTCAATTCGGATACTTCATAATTGATCTATTTTTTATGTAAAATCGTAATCGTCAATTCGGGAGATTAAAAAAAAAGGAATGAATATTTCTTTCAAATATTTTTACAATAATTACATTATTTAAAGCAAAGGAAAAAGGCTTGTAATATGTCATATTGGCAATGGGGATGTATTTCTTTGAGCTGGTTTGTGGACGTTTGAATCTAAAACTTCTGCCAATTGTATAAGAATTCAAAATCAAATTAATTAAACACGTCATCGACGAATGGCCAAAAAATAAAAATAAGATTGTTTTGAGATTGCCACCGTATCACTCGAGCTCAATCCAACTGAACTCATTTGGGCTGATATTAAGATTCAAGTTTGTAGATATTACTCCGGATAAGTGAAAAATGTATGTGCCATCTAAAAGACAAAGTAGAAACAAAATGTGGGATTCGGATAATACAATGGACACCCATTTAGAGCCTGTTACAATTAATGTTGGGAACAGCAGCACCTCAAGCTCAGAATATGAATCGGAATAAAGTAGTTTCTGAAATAAAATTCAACTCTTCATACCAAAATTTACACATTGAAATGATGCGCTATGCTAGTATTATTTTTTGCTATAAGTTATTTATTATCTATTTCCATATTTAAAACAAATGAACTATTTTCCCTTTACAAGTACTGAATGCGGCCCTGTAGCACGGTAGTCTTCACATTCTTTCATCATATATTCGAATTGTGGATTCGCATCCACTGTAGTTTGAGATTCAAGGGTACCTGCAATCCCTTTGAAATATTACCTCAAATGCTTCGCCATATTTGTAGGCTATCAAGGATCCTAACTCATTCTCTAAAAATAATTGAAACCAGAATTCAAAAGGTTTTTTAAAATCCTGAATCTCTTAAACGAGACTGCAACAAACTGAATGTCATGAGTAGTTACGTAAATCATTAACCTCCGAATCAACAATTGTATAGTCCATCCAATATCAATTGCAGAAGCTGTTTCTATAGGGAGCAAATAAAAACTCACTTCGCTAACACGAGCGTATTTGCGAAAAAACGGAACGAAAAATAATCTGTACTACTTGTATACAGTCTCCGTCGGCACAAAGAGCCCGCTGGTCAACGTGGACTTCAGTGACTGCTGTCTGTTCTACAACCGATTCGTCTGGGCCAATCAAGTCCTGACCACTGGTAAAAATTGAAGATCTTCACGTGGTGGGAAATGTTGAATACACACTGTAAACTTGTTCGATTTTGAAAATTTTTTGACAATGAGTGAAGTTTTATAATTATTAAGTTATTGATTTGTAAGTCAAGCAGGGAATGAAATAACAGAAAAAGCTTATTTAGCGGTTTCATTTCATCAAAAACTTACAGATTTGGTTTCATTTCGATAACTCAAAACCAAATCCGGAAATGTTTGTTGGGCGTAGAAGGCTACATCAGGCTTCCAGAAATATGTCATTCGATATAAAGATTTCCGGAACTGATTCAAAACCCAATTCGCAGCCAGCTAGGGATTTTATTATTCAATGATGCCGTATTTCGAAATTGTGTGGTCTTTGATATATACCCTTTTAAATTTGTTTTTCTACTGTGGCTGAGAGTAAGACTTCGTTTTATTTTGTTGTGCAAGAACATTCTGAAATGTCTAGTACAGATACTGCAGACAAACCCATAGATATAATGTTATGTCCCTCCAGAAAAAGAACTAAAAAATCCACTTCGATGTTGATACGAAATAAATTATTTTGAATATATTTAAATTAGCAGAATAACCTGCATCGGGATCGATTATATTGAATCGATTGCTACAAATAAGAGCCCATTCATTTTCTGCACCGCAGACCATATCAAAACCGAAAATACTATCGATTCAGTAGACCAAGCTGGCAAAAGTTCCATAAGATGCCAAGTTCGCCAATTTATTTCAGAAATAAGCTTCCCACAATATATAAAGTTCTGAAGGTGGTGAATAAAGATCCAAAATTACCATATTTCAAGAAAACTAGTGAAGAAACCCAGTTTAAATTTCAACGACGTGAAGGGAATGGTTTATTATTGGGGAAGTGCGAGATAATAGTAGGAAAAAAATCTACCAAAAAGAGAATAGAGAAATTAATTATATTGACGAGGCTTGGGTTGATGCTGGGCAAACCAAATACAAAATTTGGCTGGACAATTCACTCATATCATCAAATTCACAATTCCCAATGGGCTTCCGACCGAATTGAAAAATCCCTCACCCTATATTCTCAGCCGTCAATTCGGATATTTCATAATTGATCTATTTTTTATGTAAAATCGTAATCGTCAATTCGGGAGATTAAAAAAAAAGGAATGAATATTTCTTTCAAATATTTTTACAATAATTACATTATTTGAAGCAAAGGAAAAAGGCTTGTAATATGTCATATTGGCAATGGGGATGTATTTCTTTGAGCTGGTTTGTGGACGTTTGAATCTAAAACTTCTGCCAATTGTATAAGAATTCAAAATCAAATTAATTAAACACGTCATCGACGAATGGCCAAAAAATAAAAATAAGATTGTTTTGAGATTGCCACCGTATCACTCGAGCTCAATCCAACTGAACTCATTTGGGCTGATATTAAGATTCAAGTTTGTAGATATTACTCCGGATAAGTGAAAAATGTATGTGCCATCTAAAAGACAAAGTAGAAACAAAATGTGGGATTCGGATAATACAATGGACACCCATTTAGAGCCTGTTACAATTAATGTTGGGAACAGCAGCACCTCAAGCTCAGAATATGAATCGGAATAAAGTAGTTTCTGAAATAAAATTCAACTCTTCATACCAAAATTTACACATTGAAATGATGCGCTATGCTAGTATTATTTTTTGCTATAAGTTATTTATTATCTATTTCCATATTTAAAACAAATGAACTATTTTCCCTTTACAAGTACTGAATGCGGCCCTGTAGCACGGTAGTCTTCACATTCTTTCATCATATATTCGAATTGTGGATTCGCATCCACTGTAGTTTGAGATTCAAGGGTACCTGCAATCCCTTTGAAATATTACCTCAAATGCTTCGCCATATTTGTAGGCTATCAAGGATCCTAACTCATTCTCTAAAAATAATTGAAACCAGAATTCAAAAGGTTTTTTAAAATCCTGAATCTCTTAAACGAGACTGCAACAAACTGAATGTCATGAGTAGTTACGTAAATCATTAACCTCCGAATCAACAATTGTATAGTCCATCCAATATCAATTGCAGAAGCTGTTTCTATAGGGAGCAAATAAAAACTCACTTCGCTAACACGAGCGTATTTGCGAAAAAACGGAACGAAAAATAATCTGTACTACTTGTATACAGTCTCCGTCGGCACAAAGAGCCCGCTGGTCAACGTGGACTTCAGTGACTGCTGTCTGTTCTACAACCGATTCGTCTGGGCCAATCAAGTCGGATATCAATGCTTGCAGGTGTGTCTATACGATGGGAGGTCATAAATCACGCGTTATATTTGTGTTTTAAAGCTCTGAAAGATTAAAAACCAGTAGCGTCTGTGGTCTTGGTGTGTGCCGATCGAAATACGTTTTAGGATATTCTAGTTTTGTTTGTGGAAAATATGGCTTTTTTTCGACCATGGGAAAATGCAATTGCACAAAATAGTAATAATTTTTTCATTTTTCATTATTTATGAAGTATTTTTAAAGTCTTAAAATATCTAAATAAAATTAGTTATCTCCGCCACTGCTGCTCACAGGATTTCACCGCAAGACTTTTTTATGCTTCTGCAATTGATATTGGAAAAACTATATCAAAATACCAGGGACCAATTATTTCATTTCATTTTCATGAGTACCTTGCTATCCCCCTCTCGTAGAAACTCCTAACTATCAAAGGGGACGAGGAAGTTTAAGAGTTATTACATCATTTTATAAAAAGACGATTCAATACCCTCCAGTCAAAGACTAAGCACCCACATCCGCAGTCATCTCCATTACATTGTTATTGGTATGGAGAATGGCTCTTTTCATGTAATAAAGAGTTTTATAATGTACTGAAATAACACATTTCTCGAAATAACTTCTGAGTCGCATTACGTTCCGTGTTATTCTTTCGTAGAAAATTTTCAATTTTAACGACGAACTATAGTTCTTTGAGATATTATGAAACATTCAAAAATGTGACAATATTTCATCAAATACTTATTGACACTGGAACACCGATGTATGTTCAACCACTTTATTTCGATTATTTATTAGCGATACAATAAACAAAGGAAATCAAATATTTCCACATACGCTGAACGTAAGAATTCATTTTTTATCAACATCGATACTGAGTAAAATTGTGTTTTTCTGCATGAAATGGTTCGGTTCTTTATTATGCATGTTTACAACTCTCATAAGATATCTTGTATAATTTGACGAGTAGAATTTATTGTTTATACAGAATTTCACCAATGGTAACAGAAATAAAATGAATGTTTTTGGAATTCTCACTTTTGAAATGAAAATATTAATTTCATAGGATTCATAATCCTTCATAAACTGGCTATATATGTTGACAACACGTTGATTTCGTCCAGTTATATCAAGGTTATTTTCACAGTGATGGGGTTTCAAAAATTACAATGTTGTTTGTATATTGATATGTGAATGCAAAATATTACTTATTATATTAATCATTTATATATATATATATATATATATATATATATATATATATATATATATATATATATATATATATATATATATATATATATATATATATATATATTATATATATATTAAAGGGTAGTCTTTGCTGACTAGTTAGGATTTAAACTAGTTAATAGTGGGAAATGCAGCAATATAAAAAAAAAAACTCTTGTCCAAGTTTTCGGAATTAATTTTATTCCATCATCAGGAAACTACAATTTGATCTTTTACACATATGAGAGAATATAATTCAGTGATTTAATAATACTTAGGTGAGATTGGATGACTTGGTGTTAAGTAAAACTTTTTTTGTTGACATTATGACACTAAATAATGAGAAATGGTAGATTGTGAGACATTAGTAACAACAGAGGAAAGAACACTGTTTGTTACCACACTTATATGTTAAAAATTATACAATAAAATTTGTTTAAACATCATCAACCATGTGGTTGGAATCAAACTGACAGGTTAGAGATTGAATTGAAAAAAAGAGACAGTTGTACTTGACAGTGACAATGGCGCATGTCATGTATTATGTATGACCACCAGTGGTACCAACTGAGACAGGGGTACCAACTGGTGTGGTTAATTTTGTCATATGTTCAAGTTGGTTTTACCTTAACCTTGAAAAATTACGAATTTGTAGTATTCCAAAAAGAATAAAATTTGGAGAAATAATTATGTTACAGTGTAACAATGGAATTGTTTGATCTAGTAAGATTGTTGTCAAGTGACAGTAAATAAGAGTAGATTTCACTCAAGTGATTAATATCTGTTTATTTTGTTGATGCAGTTACTATCTCTCGCTCGCTCGCTAACACACTTACTGACTCATAGTCCATGTGATGATCATGTGAGTTAACATTAAGTGCTAAGGCACATATCTCTGGATGTAGTCTGCAATCACTTTTGTGCGAGGTGATTCGACTGGTTAATGTTCTTGAAGTATATCCGATATAATTACTATTACAATCTTGACACGGAATACTATAAATGATTTTTGACATTGAGGTAACTGGAGTCTTATCTTTGTCTTTCGAAAAAAAAGATTTTAATGTTAATATTGATTCATTGGCAATTTTAAAATTGCATACCGAGCAAAAAAGCCTAGTGAGTTTGGGTGTGATCTCCTTGATGTGTAAACCGGTAGAATAGGGGTGGCATTAGATTCATTCATATTAATACTTTTTACTGAGCTTGGCGGGTATTAATTGTCTACAAATAGATTAATAAGGATATTCAAATTTTCCTTATGGAAAGTTTTATCAGAGATTCTGATTATTCTGTTCTTCATTTGCTTGATCAAGTTCACTTTCATTGAGCGTTTGTGATATGACTCATAATTGATGTATCTGCCAGAACTGCATGGCTTTCTGTACCAATCAACTAATATTGTATTTTGAGGAGTACGTATGAGTTTGGTATCCAAGAATGGTCCCGAATTGTCGTTGTCTCCGAGCTCGATTGTGAATATGTGGGTCGAAGCTATTGAGAGTATCTAAAGTCTCTGTGATATTATTATGTGGTAAAATAACAATTATGTCATCAACATATTTTTTGATAAAATGAATTTTAAATGAAAGAACCGGAAGTACTGTGTCCAACACATCACCCATGACATATTCTGCCAGGATGGGGAAAATTGATGCTCCCATAGGGGTGCCAAAAGTTTGTTTGTAAAATTTATTGTTGAAAGAAAAATAGGTATTGTCAAAGAGAACTGTTTATAAAGTCTTGATGTTACTTCATCAATGTTACAATGATTTCTAATGCTCTCCCAATTTTTGTGAATTGCTCTCTGGCAGGCTTCTAGATATACGTTACTGAATAAAGAGGAGACCACGTCCAAACTAGCTAGAACATGGTTATCAGGACGTGTACTGTTATTGAGTATATTTGATACTTCGAACGAATCTTTAATGTAGTATTCATTTTCAAAAATGTAAGATTTTGTTAAAATGTCGGTTAATAAGGAAGCAATAAATAAAGTGGGAGCACCTATAGATGCTACTATGGGTCTCACTGACAAGGTGGGTTTATGTATTTTTGGCAAAGAGTAAAATTTTGGAATAATACCACCATAGCATGTTAGTCTTTTTTTGTGCTTCTTGTCTGAGAATCTACTCCTCAGACAAGAAGCTCATTCTTATATCAAAGAGCACAATTACAGGTTGGGAATTAAATTACCTAATATTGAAATCTCAACTAATCATTCGTTAATTATCATTCTAGAAAGTTCCCTAGTGACATTGAAGAAGAATATAATCTAACTCACGAATGAAATTATTTTCCTTAATTTTTCGAGCAAACAACAAAGATTCTACAACACCCTGTTCCACAAGGTGAAACAAAAAATCTTATGAAAATTAATAAATTAAAAAACTCCAAACTACAATCAAAAGTCAATACAAAATCACATTGGATTAAAAATATTTCTAACACTATCATCCCTGATGAAGTATCTCAATTTTTGGCACTAGGCCCCAAATTCAGTATTGAACCAGTTCACAAAAGATATTTCTATTAAGAACGTTCTAGCCGATGTAGATTTCATTACATGCACTATCACTGATCACAACCAGAGGAATATCACCATAGCCCGTGCAACCAACATTATTACAAATCATATTCAATCTTCAACGCATCACACATCAATTTTTCGCTGTTTATTACAAAAATCAAAGAAATTCCTGAAAGACAACCCGAATTCGATCTTAAAACAATCAGACATGGGAAATGTAACCGTCATCATGGAAAAAGATCAATATTTTAACCTTCCGAATGATATTATTATGAACGGTAACTCATGAACAGATTTAAAGAAAGGTCTCACAGCTTCAATACAAAAAAAGCGAATGATCTAATAATGAAACTAAAAAACAGTAATCAAATCAATGAAGTCACACAAAAATGACTCACATGCTATAGTGGTATTGCTCTAAAATTTTACTCTTTGCCGAAAATACATAGACCCACCTTGTCAGCGAGACCTATAGTAGCATCTATAGGTGCTCCCACAGAATTTATTGCTTCCTTATTAACCGACATTTTAACAAAATATAACAATTTTGACAATAAAGATTCGTTCGAAGTATCAAATATTCTTAATAACAGTACACTTGATGATGTGTTGGACGCAGTACTACCGGTTCTTTCATTTAAAATTAATTTTATCAAAAAATATGTTGATGACATAATTGTTATATTACCACATAATGATATCACAGAGACTCTAGATACTCTCAATAGACTACAATCGAGCTTGAAGACAATCTTCTTAATCTGTTTGTAGACAATTCATACCCGCCAAGCTTAGTACAAAGTATTTTGTACAACACACCTTCCTCTTTAAAATCACTTAACATTATCAATAATATTAGCGATCCATCCATTAATAGAATGAATCTAATGCCACCCCTATTCTACCGGTTTACACCTCACTTCCGTACATCAAGGAGATCACACCCAAACTCACTAGGATTTTTTGCTCGGTATGCAATTTTAAAATAACCAATAAAACAATATTAACATTAAAATCTATATTTTCCAAAGTAAAAGATAAGACTCCAGTTACCTCAATGTCAAAAATCATTTATAGTATTCCGTGTCAAGATTGTAATAGTAATTATATCGGCCATACTTCAAGAACATTAACCGGTCGAATCACCTCGCACAAAAGTGATTGCAGACTACATCCAGAGAGATGTGCCTGCCTTAGGACTTCATGTTAACTCATGATCATCACATGGACTATGGGTCAGTCCCATAGTCCATGTGATGAGCCATTCTAATTCGTGAAGTTTATGGGAAATCCTTTGTTTTCTTTTGATACCAAAAATAAGTCTCATACGCTGTTTATCCACGCTACCTATACAAGGCCCATAAACGGTAATACAATAGTTGAAATGGGAAAGAACTATTGAGTCACAAAGCAGTTTTTTTACATCTTGACTCAAATAGGTCTGTGTGGATAAATCATATTCAAGCTCATGTAGCTTTTTTTCAACATAGTATTCACCTGTTCTTTGAACCTCAATTTGTGATTGAGTATCAATCCCCATTTTTTTACACTATCACTAAAAGGTAGTATGTCATCCATCATCCTCAATTCAATGTTGTGTAGTAAATCATACCTATCATTGTCGTTGCAGAATAAAATGGTTCAAGTTGCTGTGGATTTATTTTGAGTAGGTGTTCATTAAATAAGTCTGATAATGATTGCAAATCGATATTTATTTCAATGTTGGTTTGAATTACTGTATTACTGGAACGAACGTTTTGTGTATTTGTGTGTCATCAATATACATATGATAATTACAGTGGTGCACAACATCATGGAAAGTTGCAGTGAATAAGGTGAATAAAAGCGGGCCCAAAATACTTCCCTGCGGAACTCCGCATGACACCGAACAAAGTTTGACGATTTGTCGTTCAAAATAAAATTTTACAGGAATAAAGCAATACAATTCCGTGCCTTTAGGTTGAATCCCAAATAATGCAATGTAGAAAGTAGAATTCAGTGATTAATCAGATCAAACTCTTTCAGAAGTCAAGTAGTATAAGTACATTTGCTTTATTTTCATCAATACCTTTGATAATATCATCTGTGATAATTGAAAGTTCCGTTTCACAGCTGAAACCAGGTCTGAACTCGGGTTGTTTTTGAGGTAAGATTTCATTAGATTGGCCATTTTCCATGCATAGGGAAAATATTACTTCAAAATACATTCGTTTATTTATTCGTTGATTATAAGTGGACAACATAGCTCGATGAAGGAGATGTTGATTCGGTCAGTACCAAAAACTAATATTTTGGATTACATTTGAAACTGTTGTTTCATTAACGTTTTCTAAAGAGCTACTGATCCCATTTTTATGTTTTCAGAATAGAAATCAATCAAATCATCACTGGGGGTAAACATGTTTTCCGATATATTCGAAAAGTGATTATTCAATGTGTTAACGTCTTTAAGGTGTATCGGTATTTCCATATTTCTATTTTTATATATGTTCAGTTTTTTAGGTTCATTCCATTTATCCCTTGAAGAGCGGCCGTTTTTCTTAGAGGCTGACACTAACCCGAATATTTCCCATAATTGGAAATCATAAATAATATTTATATTAACATTTTTAAGGGGGAAATTTGCCAACCATTTATTATTTGAAATCGGTCATGTGATTTTTTTTGGATGATATTTCATCACTGCTAGTTCTAAAAATATTGCTGTAAGAAACCCCAATCTAAAATTGAATAAATGCCAAATATTTCACACGTTATTTTGAAAAATCGCTATGATTTTTTCTCCTACTATAAAGTGTCCTCGGGGTTTAGGATCAATATTTTTCGGGATAAACCTAACATGTCTCTTCAAATTAATTAATTGTGTCACCTGAATATGGAGCAATTGCAGGGAGCGGAGTAGTCTGGCAGGCAGCAGGTGTTACTGACCCTTTTTTTGCTAGCTCGTGGCTCTGGAAGCCCTACCTGAATCGGATGACTCATTATCGAACTGTATATTACGTGAAACACAACGTGAGTACATGACAGTATCAGTATCGGACTGTTTTTTTTTTTCAAGGTAATGAATCCAGTCAATGCGAGGAATCAAGTGAATATTCAGAATACTCTGATATTTTCTTTACAATTTATGAAATACATAATATGAATTCAAAACGAATTCATGATCTATCACTACCTGAACTGATTTGCAAATCACAAAAAAAATCAATTCAATAACAATCTGTGTTTCATTTCAAGTTTTTGAACATGAGCATATGTTTTTCAAAACACTTTTCATGAATTGTGGATGTACCAACGTAAGACATCTTCAAACAGAAAAGTCAATGAAAGACTATTGAAAAATAATTTTCTAACTGAATGAATCGGCTTGTTTATGATTTCTAAATCTAAAAGTGTTTTTCGGGTTATCAAATTCCATTTCTCACAAGAAATGGAGAAATAGAGAGCCACAAATTTATCTCAAATCCAATAAACACACTCTCCATTAAAAATACAATTTCATTGACGACCAAGTTTTCTTGTATGCTCCGTGTTGTATTTACATAATTACTTTAAGACTTTCAAAAGATTTGGGTTTATCTTCGCCGATCATGGTACCATGAACCCAAGACTATTTTCTGTTTGAAATATATTTAAATTTGTAGACGAACTGGATGCCAGATTAATTTCAAATTTTCATACTTTTATTTTCATCCTAATGTTGGCAAAATATATTTTCTTGATATAGCTTTTTGAGCTCGACAACTTCTATTTAAAATGTTCTTTAATCTCTGATATGTATACGTTCCTGTTAATTAGATGCAATCTGACATTTCGTTTTCTCTTTCTGGAATCTAATATTATGGAACCAGCTAATAAGTGACAAACGAACAAGCTATTCTTGTTAGCTCAGAACATCCTCTATTTGTCAGCAACAGTTTGTGGAATCAACTTTTTTTGATTGGACATGCCACCGGATATTCTATTGTTCTATGATTGTTCTCAAATGCATTCCTTCAACGCCCCTGATGACACTTAGAGACCTTTGTCGTAACCATCCCAAATTATTTTATAGAGTAATTAATGGTATAAACCGGCCCATTCCCATATTAAAAAAATATTCATCGGATTGGTGAAATCCCTGTTCAATGTTATCGCAGTTATCACACAAAAAATTAATATGTTATATATACATAATCTTCAGCAGTAATTGGATGTGCAATACAAAAACAAATCCATATGAGTATTATCGAGCTATTTTCAATTTGTAAATAGGAATTATGTCATATCAAATCACATTGATGTTTTCCGTTCATAATTGCAAGTAAACAAAGATTAACGTCAACGAAGTGAAAGAATTTTTAACAAAAGTAATAATTTCCCAATTGAGTCGATATAAAAAACAGCCATTTAATTTATAGAATTTTTCTGAGAAAACTCCACCCGGAAGATAATCTGAAAAGCTAAATCACCTCACCTAGTATGTTGTTTGGTGAGTTGTTCAATTCGTGATACTAACTTGACTTTTCACTATTTCAACAGGATAATTTATTTTTCAAATTATAATTCAATATGTAATTTAAACATGATACCAATAGGAATCATTATCATAGTTACATCATATCTGACATCTGTCGTTATTGATAATTAAATAGTTCTTCAGTGAACTTAACTTGCTAAATATAAATACAATACAATAATACTCTTACTTGTTATAACAGTGATTACCATGTTGGTTACTGTCTGTACTGATCTCAATCGCAATGTTTCAAGTTGAATCACCTTAACTCAATTGGCTTCCCAAAAATTAAAATTTTTTACCGCACTGCCTCGATTGATTACTGATTTGAACCAATTCCTCACATCTTAAAAACTGTATAAATCGACTGATCTATAAGTGGTATATGATCAAATAGATTCACTAGTTTCTCATCCTTTGCATGACAAGATATATAATCACCAACTGTATAAATCGACTGATCTGACTGATTTATGATTATACTGAATCTTTGCTATTATACCCTGATTTTTGTATATTGAAGCAAAGTGCTTTCGGCCTACGGCCATCTAAAAAGAGTTGATATAATTATGATGTACAAATAGAAAATCATGCTTGGTACCTGTCATGAGAATAAAAATCAATTTAATAAAGATAAAGCTTGTGAACATTTTCAGTCATGATAGATGTGCTTGGTTCAAAGAATAGCGCCGTTTACACGTACGGATTTCCTTGCAGTTTTGTCGCTTAGAGTCCAAAAGCGCAATTAAATCTCTCCTTGTAAATGTTAGGTGGAGTGGCGCGCCACAGCATATGGAACGTGGAACGACGGACCGAACACCAGTTGCGCACGCCGAAAAACCGACTAGCATTTACACGTGCAGACTTGAGTAGAGTAATCGCACATGCCACGCCATTCAAACTTGAGTTCGAAAATGTCATGGTCAAGAAATAAATTTAAGGAATTTATTGGAATTTATAGAGGTTTCCATTGTTCGTGGAAGGTAAAATGTGATCAATACAAAAACAATAATTTAAAAAACGCGGCCTGTGAAAAATGTTAAGGAGACTGTTTGCCGTATTGTGAATATTATTACTTTGTGGTAAAGACAATTCAAGGTATATGCGAGACATTTCGAAAAGAAGTGAAAAAAATTAGGGAAACAAAAAGAGCCCACAAGGAAAAACTCATAAACCAAACCGTCGGTAGATTTGCTCCAGTTTACTCTTGATCAGGAAGAACCTACTATTAGTTTCACGAATTTGCTTTAGCTGGTCACGCGCCGTCCGTCTTTTGCATTAACACCAACGCTTTTGGACCAAACACGCAGAATTGGCGCGTGTACCTGGAGTGTTATCAAATTTTTGTATCGCGCGCTTGGAGCGTACGCTCCAAAAGTGCGCGACAACCTCAGACGCTGGAATGCGTTCCAAAACCGATAGAATGGAACGTCCGTGTAAACGGCGCTAATCACATTCATAATATTGAATCCAACAATAAAATTCACTTACTTTAGTATATTTTCACTTTCTAAACTTTTAAAATTCAGTCAATACTAGACTGCCGCGTTGAGCAACGTCCGCTGTCAATATTCTCGTTCAAATTTGTGAAATTATATTTTGAAAATATAGAAGCAGTGTGGCTTGTATGGTTGAGAGAGGTTTCGAAAAAAACTAGATAGTGAATTTTGACAGATGCGATGTTGACAGATGCAAAGCTGGAATTGGTGACGGGGAAGTGGAAGGATTGCCAGAGAAGAAGAATTCACTATAATAAAGAACTGGTATAAGGGGTTCGCTTGAAAAGTCGATTCTAAGTAAAATAAAAAGTGTGTGAGATGGTTTAAATGAAAGCTTGAAATTAGAACTAGAATGAAGTGAAGAGGTGGTAAATACTCTCTTAGAGAGCCCTTATACCATATAAGAAAAAATTCATACCAGAAGAAAGAAAGAAGAAGAAACAACCACGGATACAGAGATCCCCAGGTCCATTCAAGGAGATAATCCGCACCAATGACTGCCCTCGAATAGGTTATGAAAGAGAAGAAGGAAAAAGTACAAAAAGGAGGATGAAGGACATTCGCCTCTTGTGACTATCTTATTTTTTGAATAATTATTGTTTTTATCGTAACGATAGGGTGGATACTCCATCAATGAATTCCCGATTATTCTTTTATCGCTCAATTATTTTCATTGTTCGGCTATTCTTCGAAAGGAACTACGATAACTTATATTCTTCAAGAGTGGCAGGTGATCACGAAACCCTATGAAAGAGTATTAGTTTCTCTTCGATATCCAATTAATAATTTATATGGATCGGCATCTCTATAGTTATTATCACTGAGATTCACAAGTTGGTTAATTTCTCGTACAATAATCTATAAAGTACCAAAACCGCCTTTGTTACTCGTATTCTAATTAGTCATTACCATTTATTTACGCGGGCAATATAACCCCCTCGTGACTTTGATTCGTGACTATTTTTCGACTATTTTTCGACTATTTTTCGATACGAAAACCATCACTTTCTATGACTTGTTTTTAGAAGTTTTAAGTATATATTTGCACATTACTTCGTCAAAAGTAATTTCATATGAATAAGGTACAGGACAGGTATTATGTAACAACCTTCAATACTCTCATTCAAAATTTGATGTTGAGTTTACGATAAGAACGAATCAACAAAATACTATAAATATGAAATATCCATACGAACCACTGCTTATTTCTGAAATCTGATAAATTAAACAGTTAGAGAACTCATTGGGATAGATGTACAGACACCCACTACCGACATTTTCAGGTTGAAAGCTCTATAAGTGGTATATGATCAAATAGATTCACTAGTTTCTCATCCCTTGCATGACAAGATATATAATCACCAAGCCATTTAGTCCGGATCTGCGCCAGCAACTCCGTTCAAAGGTGTATTCCAGCGCTGGTTTCCATTATATGCCAATTTCAATTCAATTCATTCATTTCATTTAATTGCTCATTCCACAAAATTTACAATGCGAAAGGTTTTTAATCCAATGTAATTTACAATCGACAAATACAAACGAGCAAACCTGACCTAACGGTGATCATTCTTCAGTTCGAGTATTTGCATAGTATATACATGTATAGTATTTCTAATCCCAATTGGAACGACATAAAAAGTTTCGGGAAGGGATTCTCTTTGCACTTGCCGCATTGACATAGGCGTTCGAATATTATTTTTCAGAGGTATTTCTTCGGTTACTTATTCTTACAATCAAAGCAATTGATCACCCCATGTAAAAGTAGACACATGTTATCTCAACTGGATTTTATTATTTGTTTCGAAAGGTCTCCAGAAAGCCATAATGATAAAATTATTTTCAATGGATAATTCCTAACCTCACGGCACGGCAGTGATTAAGGAATATCGTAAAATCAGGATATTATGCAGCTGGAGATAACATATGTCCATTCCAGCTAGCCGAGCTTTCATTACTCAAATATATTTGATAGCGCCTTTACTAATAATCTGGGCAACTGGATACACGCGCCAGATTTTTTGTATGATTGTACCAGGAACGCTTTGGAAGTAAAAACACTGGTAGTATATAAATTTCCCATTTGCCGGGTAGTGCATATGAACACTCCTCGTAGTGCTCTTATTTTATTGCCGTTCCAATTGGGATTAGAAGAACTATACAAATGTTTCTGGTATCAAATGCAGATTACAACTGGAAAATATTTGTAGATGTATAAGGGTCCACACAAAACCAATGTTTTGATTTTCGAAATTTCAGGATTTGATCATATAAAGTTAAATCCAGTGCTGCAGACTCCTGGATTTTCATCAATATATTATCTTTCAGTTTCTTTTTTCATTTTCTCCAGGTGACGGAAAAGTGGTTTATTCATTAATGTTAAAGGTTGCCTCAAACGGCATGATTATTGTAAAATTATGGGATTCAATTAAGTTTCAAAATTGTAATGCATGCCTCTCAATAATATCACATAACAATCTACAGAAATGGGAATTTTCGAAAACAATCTACCAACTATCATTACACGAAAAGTATACCAAGCAAAGAGACAAAATGTTCTCAGGGAGGAAAATCACTTATTATTAACTTCAAAATTCCCCTCATATTTCCAAAAGAGTCGTGGTTATTTATAGGCGAAATTTAACCCAAAGTTCACCAGTAAAAAGTCTTCAAGTTGGACGAACTTTCAAGGGATATTATTGAGCAATTATTTATCGAATTATAACCTCAAATACATTTATATGATCAGCGAGAATGGAAGTCGATGCATAGGTCAAATTTACCTTTCCTCCTGGTAGTTAGTGACGAAAACATTTTAATTGACCCCATCCGAAGACCATCGTGAAGTGGACTCCATATTTGTTAGCTTGCACTGTTTCCGCCATTAAATAAAAAATCAATAATTTCGACAAACTAACCATTTTCCAACAAATATATAAATGAGATATGTATTAACAGACTTCCCGTTTCAATCTGATTTTTTAAGTGTTTCACAAAAAAAGATGAAGAATACACGGAATTCCATGAGATTTTTCTCAAGCATATTACATCTTTTGGGGGTCCCATTTATTTAACCCGAGTAAAATCAACATCATTACAGAACATTTTGTATCGCAAGTACAATTACGACTAGGAGTAACTTTATCCATATTTATCTTCCTCTATACTGAAAGTTCAGATTGACAATTATTTTCTGATCGTCTTTATTATAGTTTGCATTGCTCTCACGAATAGTTGAGTAACAGTTAGTAGATTACGATGAAATACGCGCAAAACTTCTTCTAACGTCAATTTTTTTTATCACTTATAGTTAACTTCATATCATGAATAGGTAGAAAGCACCACTATTGAGGCAAATTTCTTCATTTATATAATCGACCTATCGTTCAAAATTTATTGATATCTCAATATTCGACTTCTAAATTACACCCTATTGGTAAATCTGACCTATATTTACGTCAAATTTACTAGCGACAAATTGGGCGCTGACTTATTTGCCGTAAATTTTACCCATAATGTTTGTTGGGGTGTATGCTTTGTCAACGAAGATTATTTCCAGACTTCTTTATGATCAACATTTGAATTATCGCCCAAAATTTCTTTCAGAATATTGTTCTTATAGATGAAACTGAACCATTTTTTATCAACTTTTCATATAATTTATATTGTAAGTATTTGAAAAATGTTGGAACTCAGTTTCGGCATGACGTCCAGCTTCAGTCGAAACCCTAGTTGATCATAAATGACTCTGATAAACGACCCCATTATCCAATAAAACACAAAAAATATGTAAATTTGGGTTTTGATTAGGTGACTGTGTAGGTAATATCCCAATTTAATTATCAAAATATTAAATCAATGCTATTTTCGTTATTTCTGGAGAATTGGTGTATTTTTTATGGAGGCTATATTATTCCTGCATATGGGCGGCCAACAACATAGGAAATTTCCTGAACTAATTAATGTACTTGATTTCAACTCCTATTTGATTTATCTCAATAAATTCACCCTATGCGATGCGAATTTATGTACATACAGAACATGGAGAACTTGATTTGCATACATACGTAGTGACTCTTCTTATTCAAGGTCGAGGAAGCATAAATTATAAGGAATGTACGCTATAGGTGAACGAGTTCTTTCGATGTTTGGGTTAATTAACAATTCTCGAATCCTGAGTATGTACTTGTAGATGATTAACTGGAGTTGGTCGGAAAGTGGTCTCTTCCTTATTCATTATAACAAGTCAATGAAAAAGTAAAATGTTCTTGATTTTTAATGCAGTCTTGTTGTGTTAAAACTCACTGATGGAGAAATATAGAATAACTTATTCGGTTCCTCCATTCAGTACATTGACGGTCAATATGAGAGATTTACAAATATTCGATGAGATAATGAATCATTATGGAATTACAATCTGCCGCAATTTCCCCTATACTCACAAGATCATTTTCAACTCTCTCCATTATTCCAGAATGCAATGCTGCATTAGTGAGACATATTCCAGCTTACACATTACATAAGCATTATCAACAATTGCTAATATTTTCAATTTATTGCTACTTCTGAGCACAAAACCTTAGTTTCCTGTGAGCATCTTTGACGACATATTCGAGTTGAAAATAACCTCTAGATCCTTCATATGATTCAGACTTTCGTTCCTCTTATTGTATAGGATAACGACTTTTTTTTCTGTGGAAGTACTAACATGACATTTTTCCTCATTAATTGTTAGTCGTTCACTAAACAGTACTTCGCAATGGCGTCTCTCAGTTCCTTCGATAGTTTGAGATTACCTAGTTAGAGTGAAAATTCTCGATATATCTGTCAATAGCATTAACACCAGAAAGCCATAATTGTAGAGCCAATTCTCGATAACCTTTTCAAATAATTTAGATGGTTACGAAAGCATTGTGATGGCCCTTGTTTTTTATTTAGATGGTTTTTCATGTATTGGTATTATATGACCTCTTTTCGGTATTCTTTCAACAGATATTTTGAGTAGAATCGCTAATGGCATTTTCAAAATCTCCATGAAACCCTAGAAAAATATACAATAATCCCAGCAGCTTTAGGCTTAAGTGACCAGCTTGTCATATTTCAACCTGTTATATTTTCAGTTATAGTTGGTTCAGTTCGTAGTCAATGATATCAAAATCAGCTTTATTTAAATAAGGATTATATACTTATTGGAAAACCATTTTAGACATCTTCTGCAATTTCTCCATTGTTTTATAAAATTTGGTTTTTAAGATTGAATTTTTTTTTTTCTCTCACCATGTAAGCCCATATTTTTTCAAGTTTCACTGTGTGGTCTCAATATTTTCTTCGCTCAATTACAATTACAATTCTTAAAATGTTTATTTTCATATTCTCTTATTGCGTTTGACTTGAGAATGTTTATAAATGATATATTTTTTATATTTTGGATTTTTGTTCATTGCTTGTGGTTACTTATTTGAGAACTTATTTCTGGAGGGGGGACATGCACTGATCGAAGTTAATAAATATGTTTCGGTAGAAACTGTCTAACGCTATATCGGGAGTATCAGTTCTAATCATTTCTGCCATCTATACTGTTTTGATATGGTTAGATTAGGTTTTCTGCATGTCCGAAAATAATTTTGGCATAATAAAAGGAAAATGATTTCAGAAATGATACCAAGGTGCTTGACATCAGTTATCTTAATATGAAAAGTAAGCTTTTTTTACATAAGAAAAATTGTTATGGTCAATGACTTTATTCTTATTATATTCAACTTTTTAGTCCTTATTGCCACTTAAGCGTGTTTTTTTACTTTTTTTCAAACTACAATTTTATTTTGAACTTTTTAGTCCTTATTGATAGAGAAGACTACGGGAGAAAATCTCTTCGATTTATTCATTCACATGGGATGGATTTTTTTACGAAATTATGGTGAATGAGATGCATGCTGCATTTTGGTGAATCTGCGCATTCGCCATATCTTTGAAATGAAATTATTTTTTTTGGACGATCTTGTTGATAACACCAGGTCATAGCTATTAAATTATTGTATTGTCATCGGCTCGTAATAAATGTGCAAAATTTCAAATAATTCGGACAAAGGAACAATGTATACATATTCCGGATTTTATTTTTAAAAATATTAGTTGTCCTATTATAACGTTCAACACGCATAAAATTTATTTTTTGAGAAATAAAATCACTGGAAGTTTTCAGAAATATATAGTTCATTTGAATTTCTATTGCACAAATCGTGACCAGAACTCCCCTACAAATAGAATAGTTCACATTGCCAATTATATCCAAATATGTGGACATCATCAATAAATATCTGGTTGCTTCTAAGCGTATAGCTAAAGAATTAATAACTACACAAATTCAAATTATCTTCAGTTGGTTAGCGAAAGGTTGGTGTTCTAGCTTAATCTCAAACTGACAAAAATTCCCTTCCTATACATGCGGTAGTGTGCTACCTACAACTGTTGATCGTACTGTTTAAGGTTTAGACAAAAATAAAAATGCTGTTTGGTTTTGCATTTCCTGAAAACTAAAACTTGTTTGGTGATCATTTCGAAATTAATAAATTGTGAAATTTACTTTTCCTACGATCCGCACTATCGTTTTTTTATGTATAATAGTGCTGTTGAGCTGGAAATAATTTCGAATAGAAATTATAGCAGACAGGAAATCCAGATTAATGAATCTGAATTCGTTTTCGTGACTCTACTATATATAACTCCAGCACAATAACTTGAAATGAATGCAAAATGCCCTTTTGTTTATGATCTTTCTCGAATAGTACGGTTCTGTTTGAAAATATTTCGAATAGAAGTTATAACTGAACCAGAAAATGCAGATTATTACATCGAAATTATTTCCGAATCTTTACTATTTAATATCTTCAGAACAATCACATCAAATGAAAAGGAGTAACTTTTTCGTTTATGATTTCTCAGAAATATTAAATTTCTGCTGGAAAATATTTTGAATAGAAATTGTAACAATAATTCGCTGATATTTAATAATTCGCTTGAAATTTAATAATTCGCTTGCTATTTAATAACACCAGCACGATTTCTTGGAATGGATGGAAATTGTTTTTTGTTTATGATTCACCAAGAATAGTGCGATTATGAAAAATCTCGAAAACCAATTTCGGTGTATTGATCTACATTTCGTGGCTCTGTTATAATTTCGGTTCCAAATCTATTTCAGCACAACTGAACTATTTCTGAAGTATTACAAACACAAAAGGATTTCCCATTCATTTCAGGTGATTGTGTTAAAATTATTGAATTGTGAAATTTTGAAAACAAATCTGTATTTTTTGGCCTATCAATTACAATATCTATTCGAAACCTTTCACTACACAACGAAAAATACTGTTGATTTCATGTGATTGGGTAAAGTTATTAGATAGTAAAGAATCGAAAATGAATTTTGATATATTAATCTGCATTTTCGGGATGTCATAATTTCTATTCGAATTATTTTCAGGTACATCCGTACTTTTTCATAAAAATATTAAACAGAAAAGACTTTCTCATTCATGATGAGTGATTGTGTTCAATTATTGAATGGTAAAGTCACGAAAACGAATTCAGATGTACCTATTAATCTGCATTTTCTGGGTCTGTTGTAGTTAATATTTCGATTTTTCAAACAAAATCCTGCTATTGGAATTCAAAATAAACCATTCACTCCAACTGCAGGGAAGGTTTGTTTGAATTCATAAATGAATAAAATTCGAAGGCGAGCAATTTGAATCTTGCTGCTTCAGCATAAATAGAGTGCGTGATAAAAAGCGCAACATGGAACTTCTTCAATTCTCTGATTCTATAATATTTCCATATGTGGTTTTCCCACTGCTACTGTATTAAATGTGAGTATTAAATGAAAAATTAATGAATTACATAAATGCAGCGGAAATTAAGCAAATGAGAAATATTACAATAAACCAAAATAAGGACTAGGAATAAGGATAGACTGGTTAGAGAATTGATTATATTCAAAATCGACTGGTTCGAGCATATAACTATAACCAAATCAACAGTGTTGGTTGTGAAAGTGATGAAAACCAGCTAGGAGATACCCAAAATAAATGGTATGGGATGTTACATGCACTTTCTCACAATTACCTTCACTCATGTACATAACGCTGCCTGGCTCAAATTCTCTAACAAAACAGATGATGCAGGTCGTCAAGCCGAGGCCTTTGCCATCACTCATGGTCTAGAACAACTGGTCGAGCTACCAACCCGCATCCCTGATGTCAACAACCAGTCTGCCAATACACTAGATCTTTTCCTCACCACCAATCCTGACCCGTATAGAATAGAAGTTTGTGCCCCACTTGGAAACTCTGACCACACCCTCATCTCCACAACATGCTCTTTCCATTTACCATCGAGCTGCACAATACCACCCCGTCTCATGTGGCATTACAATTCGGCCGACTGGGAAGGTCTTCGTATGTTTTTTTCAGCGTTTCCATGGAAGAGAGTTTGTTTCTCTTCAGTAGATCCAACACGATGTGCTGAGACAATTTCTGAAATCATCATGTTGGGGATGCAAACTTACATACCAAATACCGAAAGAAGAACATCATCCGATAAGACCTGGTTTAACAGAAACTGCTCTAGAGCTGTGGCTTCCAAACAGGCAGCATACCATCGATGGCTGAAAAATCCGGGCCCTGAGACCAGAGCAGCATATGTCGAGGCTAGAGGCATATGTAAAGAGACAATAGAATGCTCAAAAGATGCCCACAAAGCCAAAATAAGATCAAAACTTGCTGAATGTCCTAACGGATCCCGTTCATTTTGGTCTTTCGCCAAAGCTGTGGGAAGAAACTTCACTTCCAGCTCATTTCCTCCCTAACCAAAGAAGATGGAACACTAGCAACGACTGCCCAGGAAAAAGCCAATATCTTTGCGCACCTATTTGCTGGAAATTCCACTCTGGATTCATCGGGAAAACAACCCCCGAACATTACACCTATTGACAGTCACATGCCCGAGATCACCTTTCGCCAACGTACTATCAGAAAGATTTTGCTGGGTCTCAACACCAACAAAGCCTGTGGATCTGACGGAATCCCGCCGATTGTTCTCAAGAAATGTGCCCCGAACTAACACCTGTTCTTTGCAAGTTGTTCAACCACTCTTACAATTTGGGGTATTTCCGTCCAATTGGAAAATTGCAAGAGTACAGCCAGTCCTAAAAAGGCAAAAAGGCCCTACCTAGCAACTACAGACCTATCGCACTGCTATCTATTATTTCAAAGGTCATGGAAAAAGCCATCAACATCGAGCTCATGAAATATCTGGAAGACTCAGGAATTGTCAACGATAGGCAATATGGCTTCCGCCATCAGAGATCAACTGGTGACCTGCTCGCTTACGTCTCACATATATGGCAGCTATCTATTGAAAAGTATGGAGAAACTTTAGCTGTGGCATTAGATATCTCCAAGGCGTTCGATCGAGTTTGGCACCAGGGACTCCTCGCCAAGCTTCCGTCTTATGGGTTGCCCCCTCAGCTGTGTTCTCTGCTTGCTAGTTTTCTCTCAAACAGGTCTCTCCATGTAGTGGTCGATGGAGTTTCATCTGACACTCTACTCATAAATGCTGGTGTTCCGCAAGGATCCATTCTCGCACCAACACTATTTCTACTTCACATCAACGACCTATTGAAAGCAACTTCATGTCCAGTACACAGCTTTGCCGATGATAGTACCCTCCATACCGCTTTCTCTTCCAGGGCCCCTATATCAGCCCGTGAAACCAGAAATGAACGAGGAAGAAATGTTAATAATATAAATATGGACTTAACAACAATTCTCGAATGGGGATCTAATAACTTGGTAGAATTCAATGCAAACAAAACACAAGCATGTCTTTTCTCTAGAAAAGCCGATCTCACTGTGCCTAACATAACTTTGTCAGGAGTAACCATACCACTGAAGCCATCCATATCGATGCTTGGTATTACTATCAGCAATAACCTTTCCTGGGAAAATCACGTGAGGTCCATTGCCAAAAGTGCATCCCAAAACTTGGTTTTCTGTTTCGTGCCAAGAGCTATTTCACCCCCAGTCAGCTGCTTATGATCTATAAGGCACAGATCCGACCTGTCCTGGAATACTGTTCCCATATTTGGAGTGCGGCACCTAAACATATCCTGAGGCTATTGGATTCTGTCCAAAAAAGGGCAATTCGTCTCGTCGGTGATGCCTCGCTTACAAACTCGCTCACTTGTCTGGAACACCGTAGAAAAGTTGGCGATTTGTCTCTATTTTATAGATATTTTCATGGGCGATGCTCTTCTGAAATATCAACAATCGTTCCTGCTTTGGCAGTCTCTTCGAGATTAACCCGTCAAGTTCAGTCATCACACCCCTTCGTGGTCACTTTGGAGACCTGCAGAACATCACTTTCCAAAGACTCGTTCATCCAACGAACAGCGAGGCTTTGGAACTCATTGCCTAGGGAGGTGTTCCCCGAGGCATACAACCTTCAGAAATTTAAGAAGAACACCAACTCCTACCTTCTTTCCCTAGGTTCCCACGATGTTCTCTGAACATTACAGAATATCCCATTTCGTGGGAACCAGAACATAAAAAAAAAAACTCACTCCATTAATCACTGCTATATATCGAATTTGAAGTTCACCAAGAGTCTAATTGACCATTCAAACATCAGAAACTAATGATCATTTGACAACTCCATATTTCACCCTAAAATAAAAACCTTTCTGTTGTTATGTTGTTATAAAAAGAGATATAATCGAAAAAAAAATAAAAATTCACATAATAAATTTTTTGGGATTATGAAAAAATTATGAGATCGATCAAATGGTTCGGGCAGAGTTGATAGACAGACCTACACTCATAAGTACACACATACAGACAGTTTCTATTTTCTGATTTCCAGGCTATATGTGGTCTACAATAGAATTCTATCACCTCTCGAATTCGATTTTTTTACAATTACAATACTCTCTCATATAGTTGTTCGAAAGTAAAAAAAGGGAAAAAGTGGTTCAGGAATGGGTGGTTTGATCGTGTGATGAAATGAAAACATTTTGTACTAAGAACTCCAGCATGAACTTTTTTCTGTCTGAACACAATCGAAATAATGCCTCAGAGTATCGTTAAAATAAAAAGATACAACAAAATCAGACACACCATTATTAGGTCTGATTTTGAGTTGCTGAAAAGATAAAACAAGAAATATTCTTCAATTTCTTTCAATTCCATAGAATATGATAGCAATATAGCATATATTTCAATTATGAACAATACACTTGTTATAAAACCAGCTCCTGACTCATTCGAATACCTTATTGAAGTTACGATCAAAACTAGACTATATTTTGTGGAAAACAATCTCGCATTTTGCACCATGTGAACCTGCCATACCGGAAGGAAAAACATTAGTTACATCAAAATCCATGAACCGCAGAGCCGTTTCACAATCCATGAATTTCTAGCCGCCGTACTTGATGTGTAGGTATTGTTCAGCTAGTTCAGTTATTCGAAAATATGACCTTTGAAATACAATATACATCAAAGAGAAAAATCACATGATTCATTATTGTTGGACAATTTGTGTTCTATATCCGCTCCGTCAATGCAGACATCAAGGTGATTTGGAAATATCTCATCGAATTGACATTAACAATAGAAATTATATTCTTTTCAATTGCTCTGCAGGGCATTTCATAGATAAATGAAATTATTGATGAGTTGTTGACATCTCCAATATGAAGCGATTGACGAAATGTTTCATTGGAATTTCTATTATTATTATAGTTCAACCTTTATTAAACAATAAAATTTCCCCAAAAATTCACACATAACTCGCAAATAACTTGAATTTTATGAAAGAAACATAATTTTTGCTGAAAAATTAATTTTTTATCCAGAGATAGAGTTAAAAGTTGACGTTTCTTTTTCAAATTTCGGTATTTTGAAAATTTTATATCTTGTTCCCAAATACGTCAGAGCCAGAAAGAGAGTTGTGAATACCCAGTCATTTTTGCCAAAAAAAATCATAGTTGAGAAATTGTTACACACATATTGCTTTTGTCGTCACAAAAAACATGCAAAAATTTCAATTGAAAATTATGCACCCTAAGTAAATTATTCAAGGTCAAAGGTCACAAAAATCAGTTTATTTGCGTACTTATATCTCGATTTCTGTTGTTCATTCGGTAATAAGAAGAATATTCACCAAGCAACAAATTTCACATACAACGAACAGTTTTCTAGAAAACAAACTCTAAACTTTTGAAGCGAGGCATATAATCAACTATATATATAGTCTGACATAGAGTAGATAATCCAATTATACAATTACTGACGCATCATTCATGAAGCTGCGGAAAAACAATATCCACATACCTAGAGTTTGGCTCCTAAGCGAGAAAAGCAAATGAACAGAACATTCCGAGAGAGTGAAAAACGAAAACACTGCCCCCTTTCATCCCATAGTACGCAACCACTTACTTTCCATAGTACGCAACCTTACTTTTTTTAAACAATTATAACTACTCATAAAAGAGAATGTAACTTGAGAAATATCGAGAGAATTACGATTCATTATTTGGCCAAAATGATTGGCAAAGTCAATACTGTCGATTATTGTATATCCTTAGGGCCAACTTCCATTTTTTCGAAGTGTTTTTTCTACGTTATATATTGATATTGAACAAATGTCAAAATTTCAAAATATAGGGAAAATACCAAGGTTCATGATTAAACTCGTAACTTGTAATTTGAAAAAGAATAACAAAATTGAAAGTTTTGCACAATTACCAGAATTTTCCCTGCATGTTCATGGATAAAGTAACACCCTTAGCGTTTTTGATAAATAAAAGAATAATGTAATAATTTAACATACTTCCATTCGTTAGTTTAGTTTGAAGTTTAAAAAAACGTTTTAACAAAAAATTCAACCGACGAAAAAATCAACTGAAAAGCAAAAAATATAATAAATGTTCTTAGTCTTTATGATAATTGAGCTCCTAAACTGATGTGAGTAACTAATTTTGAGTCGGCGCCAAACAAAGAATTATCAAAGATCATTATATTATTTTGAAGAAGAAGTCAAAACGCCGCTGTGTATCTCGCTGCCATCATTTTACGCTTTACCTAATTCAATTGCTAGTTTGTTTGGAGCCGACTCAAAATTAGTTACTCACATAAGTTTAGGAGCTCAATTATCATTAAGACTAAGAAGGTTTATTCAATTTTTTGCTTTTCAGTTTATTTTTTTGTTAAAGAGTTTTTATTTTTAAATTTTTTGTGGCTGAAATCTACTAATTACTACCTACTTAATTTTTTATTACTTTCAAAATACTTACTTACTAGATTACTTTAACTATTAACTGTTAAATAATATGATTATCTACTTTAACTATTTATTATTATCAATATAAATTATTTTTGAAAGTTCTGGTTAGTTGATTTCATCACTTTGTATATAATTCCATCCTTTCAAAGAATGTAATTATTGTGACGGATGTAGGAGGATCTGCCAATGTCAACTACATATATGTGCCAATGTTCACAAGTGAAAAATCAATCAACCCCTATTTTTCTACCCATAGGGGTGGATCATTTCATTCCAAATTGAAATATGATCAACTATGAGGTATGCCCTATCTAATAAAAAAAGAATCATCAAAATCGGAAAACCTACTACAAAGTTATGCCTGATAGAATCGGTTAAGGGACCAAAATTAAGAGGTTGAACCCCTAGGGATGGATTTTTTTGAATAGGAGCAACTTCGAAGTACACCCTATCCAATGAAAAACGAATCATCGGAATCGAACCGCTCTGTGAAAAGTTATGCGTGATCATACATAAAAAATAAAATAAAAATAAAAAAATAATATACGCGTCGACTAGAGAACTTTCTCCTTTTTTATTTCGTCGGTTAATAAATATTTGGAGTTGATCGAAGAAACTTTCGAATAAGAATAAGAAGTTAGTTCAGTCAAGAACTTCTCTAGAGACGTCTGAAACGTGAAATTGAAACAAGCTTATTTCTTGCCATTTTACAACTTCAATTACTCAAGGGGTTCTGAAAATGTTTAACTAGTGTGAATCAAAATGTTTGGTCTCCCAGGTTACGTGCGTGCTAGATTAGTATCTATAATAGTGCAATAAGTGTGTCAGTAAAATTTCAAATTGTTTTGAATTCTTAAATAAAATTTCTGATAATAAACCACCAAAACCCTAACATTGAACTAAAAAGCAGCATTTCATAAGACGAGGTGAAATCAAAGAAATGACAGAAACAAAATAATGGAAAACCAAAACCAGATTCCGGGCTGAAATTGATTTGCCTATTTTTTTTCTCTTTCGGGTATATAACTAAGCTGTTGAGTACATTCGAATGCATTGAATACTATGATTTTTCCACTAGCAATTTTTGAGAAACCTTACAAATCTTCTCTTTCGTAATCGGGAGCAAATCTTCATTGAAATCAGGATATTGTTGCTATAGTAGTTTTCATTCGTTGTCGGTGATAAATGGCAAATTTTTAATATGAAGATCATTCATATTTCCAAGAAAAGGTCGGAATCAATTATTGTGAATATTTTTCAACTATTGAGGCTTTCAAACTCAAATAATAAATAATTAAAATCAATAAGATACTGTTGTCGCTTTCATAACTTGAATGACAACATAACATGGGTTGACTCATGATGACGCCCAAATTGATCAATAGAGCTGCGTGCTTCGCAAAAAGTCTGATACCGCACGCATTACAGCAAAGTATTCACAAAGTTTGAGGCCAATGTGTCGAAGATGATTAAAATAACGATAGTGGACTATTCCAGTTTTGCACATGTTATTTTAAGCTCTTTGAAATATGTCTATTCTCGGAGAGATTAAGATATGACAAATTCTCAAGTTGCTAAAAAGATCAATTACTCTAACATCGATTCCCTGCTAAATAGGTCAAATTAAATAAGGGACCAGTTTCTTATGAAATTTATTCTGAAAGCTACCGAATATTTTCTTTTAGATTCTTCTTCTTTTAGAATTCATTTTATCGGGTGCCCACTGATGTTTATGTATATGGTAAGCAAAACTAAATATATTCAGATGTTGAGGATATAAGTTACAGTTTCAACAGAAATATTACTAACTCAATTTTCAGGATGCTTTTAACAACATTGTATTTTGTATGGAGTTTATGTAATCTATGTGAAGTTGAAGGGAGTTTTAATTTTTTAGGAACTTTTATTTACCTTGACATTTGTTTTGTTTGGCGGTAACACATATTGCAATTCTATTTGACAAACATTAATTCATCCAACTAACTTGAATTTTAGCATGTGCATACGGTATTATAAAACGAAAACTCAAGACGCGCCTCCAAGATATGCGTCGAGTTTCGTGATCCATAGTCCGATTCCGTTTAGTATCGATATGTAGACGATCTCGGGATGGCGTAATTATTCAGTTAAGAAATCAACATAGCGGCCCCAAGATATACTATAAACTAAGACCATCTAAATTGATCTCAAATACCATATACAAAAGTTATAATCAATATTCTACTATCTGATCAAAATATAATCACACCAGCAGATATATAGAACATCACCAAAAAACAAAAATCCACTCACAAAGGCAGAACACATAACTCAACAACAAACGCCAAAGTTTGACGGATTATCAGAACTACATAAACCGAATCACCCTCTCAGACCTATTGGTAGTTCCAGAGGATGTCTTCTTCAGTTTTTCAAACCTTCATCTGGTAATGGATTTAGTTTTTTATAAAAACCTCCCACTATGAGAGGTAAGGTCCCCGTTATCGCAGCCCGTACGGGTCTTCATAAAAAATCTTCTGAGGGCTGTTAACAACTATATAAGATAGCGGTTGGAACACTGTATTCACGCTGGAGGTTGATATTTTCTTTGTCGAAATTGAAGAATCTGTACGTTGGGGTTTTCGGGGACAATCTCTGTCATATATATCATAATAATTCAGAACTTGCAATACTTTTTCCCTATTCGATAAATATATTGATATTGAAAAATAATGATAATTGATGTCTATACTCGGTATCGCATTTCAACTTGATATCAATCACATTTTTAATCCTTAGATTTTTTTAATTATTTATATTATATATCTAGTGAGGCCTTTATATGCATGGTATTTCCGATTACGATTTTTATCTCTTTTGGGCGTACAAGTATAAAATTGATTTTTGAAAAAATTATACACACAAATATGAACGGAGAAGGAAAATACGTTTCAATATCCTTCAAATGGGACTGCGGAGTTCATTCAATAACTCTAATCGAAAAATATTTTTTCGACACCACTGGCCGCGGTTTTTATAAGGTTTTATTTAGTTTTACCTGCCCCGGTATCTGTCTGTAATCAAATCTTGCAAGTTAAATTTGACCCACTTCTAGTTGCCCGATTAACGTGAAATTTGGCAGGTGTTCATAGTTCCCGTGACAATGCATTATGGAATTTTTGTTAGAGAAGAGAACAAAATGGCGGCTCTAACATGGCGGAAGAGATTTGTGTTTATGGTCCGATTCAACTCAAAATTGGTATGTGTGGGTTTTTGGGGTCGAGATTATGAATTTTTTGTCAAAATTCATAAAATATAAATGGCGGTTCCAAGATGGCCTAGGATCTCTGTGATTATGGTCCGATTCTATTCAAAATTGGTATGTGGGGGTTTTCGGGGTCGAAGATTATGAATTTTTTGTCAAAATTCATAAAATAAAAATGGCGGCTCCAAGATGGCGGACGATCTCTGTGATTATGGTCCGTTTCTATTCAAAATTGGTATGTCGGAGGTTTTTGGGTCGGATATTATGAATTTAGTCAAAATGCATAAATTCAAGATGGCGGCTTCAAGATGGTGGACAAGTTGGGTGATTATGGACCGTTTCTATTCAAAATTGGTATGTCGGGGTTTTTTGGGTCGGATATTATGAATTTAGTCGGAGATTAATGATTTTTTGTCAGAATTCATAAATTGAAGATGGCAGCTCCAGGATGGCGGACGATTTAATCTTTAGATGGTATCCTCATTGAAGTACTGGAATCTTGAATCTATAACTATAACGGAATAATCTACGTCGCACATCCAAACCAATTATTTTTTACTTTTGAGCGCATTTGAATAAAAGCTTGTCTTTAATAAGTTTTTTTTTATTAATTATAATTATTTTTCGGATGGCCAGGGAGGTTATTTCAGAAGGTGTAATTTAAAAAGGAATATAGGTATTTTTGTTTTGTTTTGTCGAGTTAATGATATCGAGAATAACACATTTCAACCCTTTCTATATAACTTCAAAAGTATTGTTTTTTGAGGAAGGTCATTTCGACAGTTTATTGAAAAAACTTTCCTAGTAAGGGAAAAACGTCGGAACGAGTACTTTCGATAGACACTATTACATAAAAAAAGATTCATTTGACAGAGACGATGGGTTTTTCTTTCCTCAAAAGTAAAATATGTTCTATATTCAAGTGGCTATGTTTGCTAGTTTCAATATTTTCCTACCGGTATGTTATGGTTACCTGAAAAGCAGATTTCAAAAACTACATGTTTACCCGTCACATATTCCAATAACAGACTGAACAAATGATTTTTTGATGTAACGGAATAGTCTCTCACCAAATCATACGACCTATTTCAAAAAAGGGAAGATACTCCCACCTTTCTTTGAATAGTTTATCGGTCATTACATTTTATTTTTGGCACAGTACTTCTCAGTTCACAAGGTTTCAATTTCAAAAGGCTGTTACAGACAATATAACAGCATAGAACGATAGACACTCATTTGAACCAATACTTACTGAACATCACATTCGTTTATTTATCAATTCGTTTTTATTATTTTTGTATAGAAGATAGTGGAAAATGTATAAATGTAAACCTTTACCGAAAATCTAGTGATACTTGTCAGCAATATAGTAAGTAAGGTAATCATTTGAATTTATTCCTTTCATAGCAATTTGCCAAACAGTAAGATGAACATATTCTTAAGATTATTGATATTGGCGTAATTGTAATCCACAACATGCACAATAGTTATTTATGTAATTAGGTACCAAGGCCGTAAAAATACCTACCTCACGACAGAGATTCAAACAATAATTTAGTACGATCACAATGATCAAATCGCCAGGATGTCAGCATTTCCTAATTCGATAATTATTTCTATTAATGGAAAAATCAATAATTTTTTATGACTTTGTATTCTTTTTTAATTTATATTGTTGAATTTGGTCCATGACAGTGGCGTAAATCAAAAATTAATAGAATAGAAAGAAAACATTGCGTTTTGTCAAATTTAGTTAAAATAGGAAGATTTCGTTAAATGATGCAATTTAATGCAGGTAAATTGCATTACTGAAAGTGCCTTGCTGGTTTATTTAAATGAAAAAAGACAAACGCTGCGTTCAACCTATTCTATGATCAAATCGACATTAATTGTCCATAAATATACCGACATAAGCAAGTAAAAAAAGTAATTGTTCTTAAACGTACCTCAGGAAGATACATTCCAAAGATGATATCTCTTTTAGAAGAAAGAAATTATACACTTTTTAGCGCTCCATATAAAACTATTGATTCCATAAAGAGTGATATTATTGATTTGAAATCATCTCTTTTGTGAAACTATCCCAAACAAAATCGATTTATTTTCCATGTGGACAATTGATCAACATGAAAGATTTTTGCGTCATAGAAGAAAGGTAAATGTTTTCATCAACGATCTTCAGAAACATTGTTACCCGTCCGTGGAGACGATCTTTTGGGTGTAAAGCGTCATAAAGGGTGGAAGTCGTCCACGGTAGCAGCAGCATACATTAATGATTGGGTTCAAAATTATTATAAATTTCAACGCAGTAGACGATTCTGGTACTACAAATATTACCAGGAAGGAATTACCTTCAATGAATATTTCCAATTGTACTAATTCTAGGTAATTTTAATTTAAAATTTAATCAAATTTGTATTTGTGTGCATTTTAATTTAATTATGATATCAGGGCGTTTCAGTAATTTTCAAGCTTGATTTTTAGAGTATGTGGAATTATGTAGTATTAGCGTCCTTCACTTATAAATGGGTTTCGAGGTAGCAGGAATAGGACACAATGAACAGTCTGAATATCAAATTGCCGACGTTTCGACGTTTATTTGGCGTCTGTATCAAGGCTGAAAATACATGAAATGTTTAATATCTCATGTTAATAAAAACATGAATGTTAAAAGTTAACACACAAGGGAACAAACATATGGTAAAAAACAACAAATAACTATCCCCAAATGGTCACAACATATATAATAAAATATAACAAGATACGAGAAGTGACATAAACCATTAATTAAAACAATAGCAAATAAAAATCTACCTTTTCAATGGGTCAGACGAAATTGTTTTCCAATAGATCGATTATTTCACTGAAAATCCACATGGTTTATCAACCAACAAATCCGTCATTTGATAAACCATGTGGATATTCAGTGAAATAATCGATCTATTGGAAAACAATTTCGTCTGACCCATTGAAAAGGTAGATTTTTATTTGCTTTTATTTGCTATTATTTTAACTAATGGTTTATGTCACTTCTCGTATCTTGTTATATTTTATTATATATGTTGTGACCATTTGGGGATAGTTGTTTGTTATTTTTTACCATATGTTTGTTCCCTTGTGTGTTAACTTTTAACAATCATGTTTTTATTAACATGAGATATTAAACATTTCATGTATTTTCAGCCTTGATAAAGATGCCAAATAAACGTCGAAACGTCGGCAATTTGATATTCAGACTACTCATTGTGTCCTATTCCCGCTACCTCGAAACCCAAGTATGTGGAATGTTTGGAAGGAAAGGTTATTATGAAATAGAAATAAATTTTTAGCAGAATTTTTTAGTTTTCCAGTTTTGTTATGGAACGAAAACACTTCGATTTACTCAGTCCACAAATTAATAAACAAGGTCTCAACATTTTTGGTAAAATATTATTTTTGTCATTAATTTATTCAAGCAAATAATGTCAAATTATCTCAAAAAACTCGCTCTCACGGGAAAAAATCAGGAAAATTGTAGAAAAAGAGTGAAATTATCTCTTGAAATGCTTTTCCCATTTTCGTATGAATCAAAGAATATTTTTATAATTGGTTGCAGAATTCAAAAGCATAGTTTTATACCTATATGTTACCTTGGTGATACAATGGACAATAGATTTAATATGAGAATATAATCCAAAGATTCGGGAAAACTCTTCAGGAAGAATTTCCACTTTCTAGAATTAATAGTGAGTTTATACACCAAGTAAAATAAAATAAGAAATAAAATAAAGTAATTTAAAAAGTTAAAACTACACAACATCCATAACAAGTTTATACAGAAATAAAATAAAATAAGAAGTAATATAAAATAAGAAGTAAAATAAAAGATGGTTAACTTTTATCTTTTATTTTATTTTGCTTTGACTAGTTGTTAGGTACATGTACATACTGAATAATTTAGACAAATTGACGAAAGTTGATGATAGATAGACATGATATAATAGCTATTCAGTCCTAGTATATGTTTTTGTTTTCATAACTGAAAAATGGTGTGTTCAGTGCCATTTTTTTAAATTTCGTTTTTGACCAATAATGTCTTTAGATGACGAAAATTTCATAATATTGTTAGTTTTGTCAACACTAGCTTATTTTTATTTAATAAACAATAACAGGGACCAATTTTACAAGTATACATCATTGAAATTGAGGTAACCTCAACATAAAATCCCAAATTTCGATTGACAGCTTCTTACTTTTTACATTAATTTACTCAGCTCTATAAACACTCTGAAAATTCTTATTTTACTTCATTTTATTTCTTGTTTTATTTTACGTGCTGTATAAACTCACTTTAAGCGATAATATGCAGTCTGATTTTCACCAAGTTATTGCGCACTGTGAATACCTATTTCACTTCATGATATTAAAATAAATAGAATAATAGTGAAATGCTTCAGGATATTGTAATCACAGGAGGGACAAATAATTTCAACCTATGCCCTATGGGTTAACAGCGCGCGTTTCAAACATTCCAAAAGTGCGCTCTTCGAGAAAACACTTTGTTCGCATAACTTATTTTTATATGAAATAATTATTATAGCCAGAATACATACATTACAATTTCGAATCCGATTGAAATCAATCGGTAACCTTGACCACGAAACAAGATACAAACAAAACACAACTTACCTGAGAAATATCCGAATCGCTTTTCATTTTGACCTCCAGCGGATCGCCTGCCACTTGATCAAGGCCAACTATGAGCCCAAACAGGACACACCATGAAACCTGCCAATTTCCCATGATTTCCGGCACTTCACTGAATGAACTGATTCTTCGTAAAGAGTTCGTTGACACGAAAGGATATTGCAGTAACTTTGATCAACACGAAGGACCGTGTATGACTGAAGCCGCGGACTGCTAGATCTCCCCACTCTTGCTCTTGCGTTGGGATGTGTTTGTAAAATCCGCGCCGTGTAGCGATGGAGACTATGCGCAGTCGCTGCGTCCGCGAACAGTAGGCAGGTGATAATTGAATTTCCGGAAAAAATTTATGAGTGGATATGTAACTTGCACTCAGGCACCAGTCACCTACATATAAATTGATGTTACTTATTCTTAGTTATTATGTAGCTTCCTTGCTTCTCTTGAATCACTGAAAGGTGTTCCGATTTATCAAGAATCATACATCGGAGATTATAATCATGGTTTCGTGAAATTGGGACCTCTCTTTGTGTAATATTTTCCCAGAGTCGTCATTCTTGAGGGATGGAACTGCGTTCAGTACGTCTGCCAAATGCGATTTTGCAGATTATTTCAAAATGACTAAAAAAACAGTACACAGCCACTCGAAAGGATAGATTTCACAAGTGGATATATGATACATGACATAGCACTTGATTGTTCATCACAGATTTAGCTGCTTAAACCAGATTTCAAAGAGAAATATAATGATGAATTTTCTAGTCGAAGAAAAATATGCTATTTGAAAAGGCATACTAAATGAAACGAACGAACCTCATAGAGTGGAAATAGGTCAAACAAAAATTATAATTTCATCAAACAACATAAAGGTTTTGATATATAAAAAAAAAATTTGTGTTTTATTTTTAACAGCCGCCATTTTGAAGCTACGCTGCCGATTAGGCCTATTTCAAACTCAACTGAGAAATAGACACGATTTTTTTGCCACATTTACATCCAATCGATTTCGGCTATCGTTATTTAAAAAGAAAAACGTGGAATTATTAAGCGGGCAGAGTCAAAAGCATAACCTAGATGAAACAACAAAGAAAAACAGAAAAAAAAATACGTGGACGAGAGTTTTCAGGATTTTTTTTAGGGAATATAGAAATTTGGACAGGACAACGTCTGTCGGGTCAGCTAGTGTCATAATAAAATGTATATCTTTGGGAGCTATCTACTCAGATGAACGTTGGTATTGGTAATTTCACATTGACAACACATGTAAACAAATTATATAAGGGGAACAAAATGCTCGTTGACAATTATGTTGAATTATTTAAGCCATCAAAATTGAGGGCCTTTTTTGCTGGAATAAATTTATTTTCCAGAAAAAAAAATGAAAAAATAAATTATATACCAAAACCCCGTTCATTAGTAAAGTAGTATTTTTAGTTGGAACGTAATTTTTTTGAGGCTTCCTATAACAAAGTAATTCATTTCAGTTCTGAATATTTTCAGTCATCCTTCTGAAAGTAAATATAATTTGTGTTCATTTGTCTACAAGCTTTTGGCACAGTGCAGTTTATAGATAGTGCATATTTTTTCAGCTCGTTGGTGTATCTCCTGTTTGGTGTATCGGTTCCTATCCTTCAGGTCTCAGATTTTTAAATTTTTGAAACAATCGTTGGAAATATATTTTTCTTTCATTTTCATTTCCTCCAATGGATGTTCTAATTCATCTTTCTCAGTCTCTATTTTCCCCATTATAATTTATTTGGATTGAAAATCATATGATTTAAAAACTATGCAGGTCTCTGTTTTCGTGTGTCTTCACTAAATCTCTCAATTGGTTTTCCTTGATGTTTGTGAAGAAAAATCCTTCGGTGTTTGGGCTTGGCAATCTGATTCTTTCGGAAAATCGGTTTGTGTTTTTTTATTTGCCTTATTCATAACCGGTATGTGGCCATTTATTGTTAACCTTTGATTTCTGAAACGAATTCAATACTCAAATAACATGATTTGTAGTAAACCTTTTCAAAATAATTTTATCAATAATCATAATTTGAATCAGACGCATGCATCAAGGTATAAAACGGGTAAAATACTTGGTAGACAAATGTTCATTGGTTGCTGATATATTATTCAAAGAATAGACTTTTGGCGAAATCTTCTGAGACCAGTAGCTTTCCTAGGAAGCATTTTAAGATTTTTGTCATTTGATCTTTTGATATTAAAATTGGCAATATTATCACCCCCTTGATTAATTGTTGTATTTGAGAAACAACCTTACATATATAATTGTTATGAATATATTGTCGAGGGTAATATCATAAGTATTAGGGGTTTGATCGCTCCAAAACTTTTGAAAAAAGAATCCGTGTATAGGAATCGCACTAGACATGGAGAATAATTTATTAGCCAAGAAAGAACGTACGCTATCACGAAAAATGTTCACCCAGACGTGCCAAGACTTGGATAAAGAATTCAGTAGCAAGGAGGCACGAAATCAAAATATTATGGTATTAATGGGCCAAAATCAGCATGAAAATGTTCTCAATAGTAGCAATATAACTGACACATTCTTACAAACTGTTGCTGTTGAACTCGTTAGCAATACTGGTACAAAGGTTGTCAGAACTTTATTGGATTCGGCTTCACAACGATCTTATATTTCAAAAAATTGCGCTGATGAAATGGATTTTAAGAAAATTGGTTCTAAAAATTTTATACACAGTGTTTTTGGGGAAATACAATCCAATCCCGAAGTTCACGCACTGTATGAAATAGAGATTCGAAATTTGAGTAATCTTTTCCGTTGTAATGTGAATGTCCTCGGACAGAACAAAATATGCAATTATTCACTTCGATTTGATGATATGGATATGATGCGGAAACTGAAGAGAAAAAACATACTCATTTCGGATACCTCTACTATTTCTACTGAGATAAGTTTACTATTAGGTGCAGTTATTTACGGAAAATTTATAAAAGGAAAAATCGAAAATTTGGTAAATGATTTAGTAGCTATCGAAACTCATTTAGGTTGGACAGTTATGGGAAAATGTAGAAACGGTAATAATGTGTTTGAAACACTCTGTTGTTTCGATGGAATTGTTGGTTTTTCCAATGAATAACTTACTAATTGTTCGAAAATATGTACAAACTTTAATGAAAATACTTTGACATATTGTTATATCAACATTGACTGTTGAAGATTGAAGAATTATATATTATGTTTTCGTTTTCATAGTTTTTGAATACTTGGTATGTTTATGTAAAAATGAAAGAGAGGAGGCTGTCAGATTGACTTTGAATATATTCTGTACAGTATTGTCAATACAAATTTTGATAAAAGCATTTAACGTCTTTCTTGAGATTACTCCATAACATTAATTGGCGACCGTGACAGGACAAGACATGGAGAATCATTTATTAGCCAAGAAAGAACGAACGCTATTACGAAAAATGTTCACCCAGACGAGCCAAGACTTGGATAAAGAATTCAGTAGCAAGGAGGCACGAAATCAAAATATTATGGTTTTAATGGGCCAATTGGAAGATAAAGCCCAAAGAATATTCGACCTCGATAGAAAAATGAAAAGTTTACTATTGACTTCCGAAGATGATGCAGAAATCGAAGAAGAATTCAAGACCGTCGAAATCTACAGAGAGTCGATTATAAGGTACCGATCCAAATGTGACTTCATTCGTATGAGTGTCAACAGAAATGAAGATATCCAAATGAATACAAGTACAGAGTTCTTCCAATGCCAAACGTAGATTCCAGTTGCCGAAGTTGGAGTTGAAAAATTTAATGGAGATGTCAAATGTTGGATAGGATTTTGGGGCCAATTCCGAAAAATAGATGAAGATGAAGAGATTGATGACGATGATAAGTTCCAATATCTCTTACAAGCCATGGAGCCAGGGTCCCCAGCAAGATTATTGGTTGAAAGTTTTCCTCCATCAGGAGCCAACTATGGGAATGCCATAGACCAACTCAAGACCAGATTTGCCAGAGACGAGTTTCTGATAGAAGTGTATGTAAGGGAATTATTGAATCTAGTGTTAAAGCAAGCAACGAGCCATAAAGCAGGTATGCCTTTAACTGTCTTATATGATTCTCTGGAGACACAATTGAGGGCTTTAGAATCTTTGGGGGTAACCAGTAACAAATATGCTTCTATGTTATATCCATTAGTGAATCAGCTCTCCTGAAGAAATACTGAAGGTATGGGAGAGGCATAGGGGTAGTTCCAGTACCACGAATAGGGAGATCCACAGTAATAATCATGACATTTCTGACATTTCAACTAATCATTTGCAATTGTTACTAGACTTTCTCCGTAACGAAGTGGAGAGTGAGGAACGAGTGAATTTGGCCAGGAACAGCTTTGTTGCCGCAAAAGATCCCAAACGCAGTTCGACAATGGACAAGATATCACACAAGAATAGAAGTGAGTCTGAGTTCCACACGGCTGCCACGATTCTGTCAGTTGGACAAGGAGGTAACAAAAAATCCAATTATTGTTTATTTTGTGAGAGCAAGTCACATTCAAGTAAGGATTGTTTTAAAGCTCGTTCATTACCTTTTTCTGACAGAAAAGATATTTTGATAAAAAATAACGCCTGTTTTGCCTGTCTCAAACCGAATCATTGTATCAAAAGATGTAAAACATTCGTAAAATGCATAATCTGTGGTAGGAGACACTTTCCAATACTTTGTACTGAATTGTCTTCTAAGAAAGATCCTGAGAATAAATCAACAGAAAATTCCATTTCAAGAATGGAAAATCAGCATGAAAATGTCCTCATTAGTAGCAATACAACTGGAACATTTTACAAACTGTTGCTGTTAAACTCGTTAGCAATACTGGTTCAAAGGTTGTCAGAGCTTTATTGGATTCGGCTTCACAACGGTCCTATATTTCGAAAGATTGCGCTGATGAAATGGGTTTTAAGAAAATTGGTTCTGAAAATGTTATACAAAGTGTTTTTGGGGGAATGCAATCCAATCCCGAAGTTCATGCACTTTATGAAATAGAAATTCGAAATTTGAGTAATTTTTTCCGTTGTAATGTGAATGTTCTCGAACAGAACAAAATATGCAATTATTCACTTCGATTTAATGATATGGATATGATGCGGGAATTGAAGAGAAGAAACATACTCATTTCGGATACCTCTACTATTTCTACTGATATAAGTTTACTATTAGGTGCAGATATTTACGGAAAACTTATAACAGGAAAAATCGAAAATTTGGAAAATGATTTAGTAGCTATCGAAACTCATTTAGGTTGGACAGTTATGGGAAAATGTAGAAACGGTAATACTGTGTTTGAAACACTCTGTTGTTTCGATGAAATGAATATAGCTAGTTTATGGAGTTTAGATATTTTGGGAATTGAAGATCCCATTTCGTTAAAGAGTAGAGATGTCAAAGACGCTGAGGCAGTTGACAATTTTAATAGAACTATTAACCATAATTCAGAAAACAGATATGAAGTACAACTTCCTTGGGTTGAGGGTATTTCAACACTTTTGAATAATAATAGAGAATTAGCAGAAAAAAGACTTATATCCACAACGAAAAAACTAAATATTATGAATAAATTTTTCGAATATGATAATATTTTCACAGAATGGAAAGCATTAGGCATCATAGAAGAAGTTCCAATAAATGTTAAACATACCGCGGAATATTATCTACCACATCACCCTGTATTCAAAGATTCCAGCAATACAACAAAATTGAGGCCCGTATTTGATGCTTCAGCTAAAGATAAAAATGGTTTATCACTGAATAGCTGTTTGGAAAAGGGACCAAATTTGATAGAACTGATACCTAACATTATTTTAAAATTCAGATTAGGACGAATTGGGGTAGTTTCTGATATTAAGAAGGCTTTCTTACAAATCAGTTTGATACCCAGAGACAGAGATTTCTGAGGTTTCTGTGGTGGAAAGATGACTCTCAAAAAGAATTGATAAATTATAGGCATTCAAGAGTCGTATTTGGTGTTTCATCGAGTCCATTTTTATTAGCAGCCACAATCGCCTATCATTTGGATAAAATGTCACCAAATTATCGACAAACTGCATTGAAATTGAGAGAATCATTTTATGTTGATAACTGTATAACGAGTGTGAATAGTAGAGCTGAATTAGAAAATTTCATTATTGAATCCAAATATATCATGGACATGGCACAATTTGATCTGAGAGGTTGGGTATATAATTGTAGTAAAATTTTCGAGGAAGAAATACTTGAAATGCCCACTATGAATAATATCGTTTCAGTGTTAGGTTTGCAGTGGAATTTTAAACAAGATACGTTATTTTGCGATATGAGTAGTTTGAGAGAATTAGATAAAATTCCACTTACGAAACGAGGTCTACTCTCAGCAGCTCAACGTGTTTTTGACCCTATTGGTTTTACATGTCCCGTTACACTCTTACCCAAAATTTTATTACAAAAAACATGGAAACTCAAAATCACTTGGGATAACGAATTACCTGAAGAAATAAAAGGGAGTTTTCAGAAGTGGTTGAGTCAAATCCATCTCTTACAGTTCTGTCATATACCAAGGTATATATGTAAAGAGAAATGTTTTGAACAATCTGAGAATATTTCATTACATGTTTTCTCGGATGCCAGTAAGATAAGTTTTGCAGCATGTATTTTCGTTAGGATAGAACAAAATGGACTTGTTTCGTCTCATTTATTACTTGCCAAATCCAGAATTGCTCCAATGAAAGTAATTACTATATCCCGTCTAGAGCTGCTAGCAGCTGTTTTGGGATGCAGGCTATGTCAATCTGTTAAAAGATAGATATTTTCAGAAACATAGATACTTATTTCTGGTGCGATTCCAAAGTTGTTTTGACTTGGATTACGAACTAAATATAATTGGAATGTGTTCGTTTCAAATAGAGTAGCCGAAATTCGTACCAATAGTGATGTAAGTAGATAGAATTTCGTACTTCAGAATAAGAATATAGCAGACCATCCATCAAGAGGGTGTAGTTCCAAATATTTACTAGAATCCCAAAGGTGGAAAGGTCCTGAATGATTGAATGAAAAAACCCGATACATAGCCTCCTATGACTGAAAAAGCTGACGAAAAGGAAGCATATGCTGAATCTAGGAAATATGAAATTACAACAAACTTGTTAAGCCATGAATATAGTAACTTAGATTCTTCAGAGTTCACTAAATATTTTCTCAGTATTCGAAAATCGTGAGAATGATAGCATGGATGCTCAGATTTTATGAAATATCTCATAAAAAAGTCTGGGAGGAATGTTTCAGAGTTAACGTTTGAGGAGTATGAAGCAGCAGAGATTCGACTCATTCGAATCGTACAGAGTGAATGTTTTAATAAGAAAGGAGAATATATAAATATGCAGATATTTCAAGACGAGAAAGGGCTGTTAAGAGTTAGAACCAAACTAGTTTGTAGCGAGGAAAATGATAGTTTCAAGTTTCCTATTTTGATGCCTTACAAACATGAAGTCGTGAAAAGGTTGATAGTAGAGCAGCACAAGATTTCGTTACACGCAGGCGTTCAAACTGTTCTTGGAAAATTGAGGGAAAGATTTTGGATAATCAAAGGGAGAAAAATTGTTAAATATATTATTTCTGAGTGTGTCATCTGCAAAAGGTTTAAAACAAAAGCACTAGAAACACCTTTTGCTCCGCTTCCCAAAGAAAGAATAAAGAATTCGGCTGCTTTTGAGGTAACTGGAATTGATTTAGCTGGTCCTTTATATTTAAAAGGAGGAGAAAAAGCGTGGATTGTTGTTTTCACTTGTGCATTATACAGGGCATGCCATTTCGAAGTAGTTAGATCACTCTCAACAAAAGATTTTCTGCTTGCTTTAAGAAGATTTATTGCTCGAAGAGGAAGAATTTCAGTTATTTATTCCGATAATGGAACTAATTTCTTGGGAGCCAATAATCAGTTCAGAACTCTAGACTGGAACGAAATATCCAAGTATTCCACAGTTAATAGAATCAAATGGCGTTTCAATCCACCTACCGCAGCCTGGTGGGGAGGATGGTGGGAGAGAATTGTACGAATTATCAAAGAATTACTGCGGAGAAATTTGGGAAAATCATGTATAATGTACGATGAGCTGGTAACAATCATATGCGATTGTGAAGCTATCATCAATTCACGACCACTAACATATACATACGATAATTCCGATGATCTGATTCCCATAACCCCTGCATTATTCATTCAAGACATTCAGAGTACCGAAACTCCCGACTTGGATAGTTTAAATAGAGAAGGTTTGGAAAAACGAATGAGGTTTCTTCAGAAAATTAGAGATTCTCTTAGGCATCGCTTCAGATGCGAGTATTTGGCGAATCTGGTTCATATAGGTCAGAGAAAATATGGCAAATTGAAAATTGGAGATGTAGTATTAGTTGGCTCGGATAATACGAAACGTATAAGTTGGCCCATGGGACGAATTCTCGAAGTTTACCCTGGGAGAGATAATATTTCGAGAGTTGCAAGGATCAAACTGTCATCAGGAGGAGAAGCAGTTCGTCCATTTCAGAGACTTTACCCTCTTGAAATTTCTAGTCCCAACGAAGACCCCATTATTTCTGTTAAACAACAAAGTACCACAGAAAATACCAGTCAAGCTGAAAATTCAGAAGAAATGGAGTCAAACCCGAGCGAGAAGAAAGAAGTAATCACGAGATATGGTCGTTCTATCAAAGCTCCCAATCGTTTTGGTTATTAATTTATTTTGCCAATGCAAAAGGTGGGAGTATGTTGAAGATTGAAGAATTATATATTATGTTTTCGTTTTCATAGTTTTTGAATACTTGGTATGTTTATGTAAAAATGAAAGAGAGGAGGCTGTCAGATTGACTTTGAATATATTCTGTACAGTATTGTCAATAAAATTTTGATAAAAGCATTTAACGTCTTTCTTGAGATTACTCCATAACATTGACATTAACTCTCTTATTTCTCAAAATAACACATACAAGATGTTCTAACGTATGATGATAAAAATAAAAACACAAATCCAACAGAAATGAACATAGCTAGTTTATGGAGTTTAGATATATTGGGAATTGAAGATCCCATTTCGTTAAAGAGTCGAGATGTCAAAAACGCTGAGGTAGTGGACAATTTTAATAGAACTATTAACTGCAATGTAGAAAACAGATATAAAGAACATCTTTCTTGGGTTGAACGTAATTCAACACTTTTAAATAATAATAGAGAATTTGCAGAACAAGACTTATAACCCTAACGAAAAACCTAAATAGTATGAATGAATTTTTCGAATATGATAATATTTTTAAAGAATGGAAAACATTAGGCATCATAGAAGGAGGTTCCAATGAATGTTAAACATACCGCGGAATATTATCTACCACATCACTCTGTATTCCAAGATTCTAGCAATACAACAAAATTGAGGCCCGTATTTGATGCTTCAGCAAAAGATAAAAATGGTTTGTGACTGAATAGCTGTTTGGAAAAGGGACCAAATTTGATAGAACTGATACCTAACTTTATTTTGAAATTCAGATTAGGACGAATTGGGGTAGTTTCTGATATTAAGAAGGCTTTCTTACAAATCAGTTTGGTGTTTCAACGAGTCCATTTTTATTAGCAGCCGCAATCGCCTATCATTTGGATAAAATGTCAGCAAATTTTCGACAAACTGCAATGAAATTGAGAGAATCATTTCATGTTGATAACTGTTTAACGAGTGTGAATAGTAGAGCTGAATTAGGAAATTTCATTATTGAATCCATATATATCATGGACATGGCAGAATTTGATCTGAGAGGTTGGGTATATAATTGCAATAAAATTTTCGAGGAAGAAATACTTCAAATGCCCATTATGAATAATATCGTTTCAGTGTTAGGTTTGCAGTGGAATTTTGAACAAGATACGTTTTTTTGCGAAATGATTAGTTTGAGAGAATTAGATAAAATTCCACTTACGAAACGAGGTCCCGTTACATTCTTACCCAAAATTGTATTACAAAAAACATGGAAACTCAAAAGTCACTTGGGATAACGAATTACCTGAAGAAATAAAAGGGAGTTCTTAGAAGTGGTTGAGTCGAATCCAACTCTTACAGTTTTGTCATATACCAAGGTATATTTGTAAAGAGAAATGTTTTGAACAATCTGAGAATATTTCATTATATGTTTTCTCGGATGCCAGTAAGATAAGTTTTGCAGCATGTATTCTCGTTCGGATAGAACAAAATGGACTTGTTTCGTCTCATTCATTACTTGCTAAATCCAGAATTGCTCCGATGAAAGTAATTACTATACCCCGTCCAGAGCGGCTAGCAGCTGTTTTGGGATGCAGGATATGTCAATCTGTTAAAGAGATAGATATTTTCAGAAACATAGATACTTATTTCTGGTGCGAAGTTGTTTTGACTTGGATTATAACTAAATCTAATTGGAATGTATTCGTTTCAAATAGAGTAGCGGAAATTCGAACCAATAGTGATTTTAATCGATGGAATTTCGTGCCAGGGGATCAGAATATCAAGAGGGTGTAGCTCCAAATATTTACTTGAACTCCAGTGGTGGAATGGTCCTGATTGGTTGAATGAAAAACCCGATACATGGCCTTCTATGACTGAAAAAGTTCACGAAAATGAAGCATATGCCGAATCTAGGAAATATGAAATTACAACAAACTTGTAAAGCCATGAATATAGTAACTGAAATTCTTTAGAGTTCACTCAATATTTCTCTCAGTATTCGAAAATTGTGAGAATGATAGCAAGCTCAGATCAAATGGCGTTTCAATCTACCTGCCGCAGCCTGGTGGGGAGGATGGTGGGAGAGGATTGTACGAATTATCAAAGAATTACTTGGGAGAAACTTGGGAAAATCATGTATAATGTACGATGAGCTGGTAACAATCATATGTGACGCTATCATCAATTCACGACCACATACATACGATAATTCCGATGATCTGATTCCCACAATCCCTGCATTATTCATTCAAGACATTCAGAGTACCGAAACTCCCGACTTAGATAATTCAAATAGAGATGGTTTGGAAAAACAAATGAGGTTTCTTCAGGAAATTAGGGATTCTCTCAGGCATCGCTTCAGATGTGAGTATTGGGCGAGTCTGGTGCATATGGGTCAGACAAAATATGGCAAATTGAAAATTGGAGATGTAGTATTAGTTGGCTCGGATAATACGAAACGTATAAGTTGGCCCATGGGACGGATTCTCGAAGTTTACCTTAGGAAATATAATATTTCGAGAGTTGCAAGGATCAAACTGTCATCAGGAGGAGAAGCAGTTCGTCCATTTCAAAGACTTTACCCTCTCGAAATTTCTAATCCCATCAAAGACCCCATTATTTCTGTTAAACAACAAAGTACCACTGAAAATACCAGAGTATGTTGAAGATTAAGGAATAATATATTGCTTTTTCATTTTTATAGTTTTTGACTACTTTGTATGTTTGAATTAAATGAAGAGACGGAGCTGTCAGATAAAATCTAAGCTGTACTGTACCGTATTGTCAATATACAATTTTTGATAAAAGCTTTCTACGTCTTTCTTGAGATCACTCCATAACACTTACCATACACTTCGGTACCCCGAGGGTCTGTCTTGGACCTGGTTCATTTTCCGATCCTCTCCTAGCGAGTTCGTCCGTCGTCTTTTTCATTCCCTGCAAATCATTGATGTATGTTGGCTGAGTACGATTTGTGGGACACAAGGAACCAACATCATAAAGAAACTCTTTCCATATTATACATGATAGAATAGAACTTCATATATATATATATATATATATATATATATATATATATAAGAAAACGTCAATCTCCACACGAGTACTTTGTTAGTCCAGTCATATTTTGAATATATTTCAACAGCCCCTCTATTTAAAATAAAGCAAGCCTTGACCCTTGGGACACAATAAATTCTTCTTCTTTTCCACTTTCTTCTCAGTGGAAATATATCTCAATTCCAATAACTTTTCAAGTATCTTTTCTTTCATGAAATGATGCCTCACATCTATGTGTTTGGTTCTGGCATTGTACGATCCATTTTGTGTAAGATTTTGTGCTCCTTGGTTTCCAAAATGTATTGTATGTTACCTTTGTGTATTGAATAAACTCCTTACTTTATTCTCCTCAACCATAGAGCTTCTTGCTCTGCCATGCTCATAGCCATATATTCACTTCCAGTAGTATATAGAGCAACTGTGGGTTATCTTGTAGTTGGCTGTATGGCTGTATCATTTTTCAGAAAAACATATCCAGTAACTGATCTAGGATCATATGGATTGCTGGCCTAATCAGCATCTGCATATCCAACAATTTCACTTTTAATATAAAAAACTCGAAGTTTTCATGTTAGAAATTAGTCACTCCGCTTTGAGCAACCATCGTTTAATTTAACTTTTGTTTCTGTCAGAACCGTCAAACTCCAATCTGTACTTCAATGTACCTCTCAGATATCTAAGGATCGGTTTTGTTGCGATCCAGTAGGCCTGGGTTTTGAGTAAATCTACTGGGTTTTGGGTAAATCTACTGGGTTTTGAGTAAACCTACTCACATTATTTACTGCGTAGGCCTTGTTACTCGTGCTGCATATAGAAGACTTCCTATTACTTCTTGATAAGGTATATTAGTCAATTTCTCAATCTCAGATTCTGTCTTTGGTGATATATCTTTAGGCCCATTTCACAAAGGACCGATGATCAGCACTGAAGATTCGTCCAATCCAATGTTTTAATTTGATCGTTCACATGTCCGCGTATCATCAGTCGACCATTAAAAAACGCGCGGGCGTCGGTCTAACCCGTGGTATGTGCGGATCATCGGTTGAAGTCAGAGCCATTTGATTATATAGAGATTTTCACATGCACGCGTATCATTTGTTGCAGTTTCGATACAGCATTGACACGTTGTTATTGAGCATGTTTTAAATTGTTCTTACTGTTCTTTTTTGTGATGTGTGCAACGCAAAATGGCAAGTGGTGAAGAAAAATAATCTTTTTGATACTGAACTATTAATAACATCAGTAGAACAAAAACCATGTATCTGGGATACATCTTCAGAAGAATACAAAAATCACTTCGTAAATCTTGATGAGGCAAAAGAACAAGAAGATCAAAACTGAGAACTTCAAAATGGGGTCAAGCTGCGAAGGCATATAAAAAATATATTTATTTCGAAAATCTAAAGTTTTCAAATAAAACTTCAGACCTAAATGAAACTGACACAAACTATCATATGGATATGTATGATAATAATAAACGAATTGGTTTATGTATAAGAGCGTGTAAATACTGTATCATAGAAGCGCAAAAAACAAGATATCGATGAAAAGCTGAACAATTAAAAAAAAACTGAAGACAATGGTAATATGGCATTTATTGAATCTTTGTTGTCAACACTAGATACCTTCGATGAATCAAAATCGCTACAATTTCGAGCAGAAGTTCTTCGAATTATGATGGAAATGAAAAAATATCCCCACAATTCACAATTCCTTGGTTGAATCATCAATTAGATATTGTATAACATTATGGGGTGGAGTATTCGAGAATGTACTGAATAATATTCAAGTGACCCAAAATTCAATTATAAAAATAATCTTTGGAAAACCTAAACGTTCCGATACCCAACTATTGTATAAGGAAACTAATTTACTTGACGTCAAAATAACTCAGAACACGATTGAAACTAAGAGTACCAGATATGCACAAAACTTGTCCGTATCATTCTTTAAAAAAAGTCATACGCAGAGAACAATATTTTATTTTGGTCCAAAACTATATAATATACTACCAGGCGATATAAGAAAAACTTCCAATTTCAAAATATACAGAACAAATATCAATAATTTCATTATTAATAACAACCAACTTATAATGACCCTCCTGAAAAATACACCTTTATAATATGGAATCCGTTACCCAATAAGAATCTTTTTAACCGAACTGAATATAATGTAAATATAAAACCACGGTTTTACGTTGCACCAACCTTTTTCACTGTTTCATCATGTCCTCATAGTATACTATAAACGTATCACTACCATGTTCTCGCTCTACCAACTTCCTCTGTTATCATATCATATGTTCTCGGTAATTATCTCATATTATATACCTAGTCACTATTATATCTGTCCTACCATGTTCGATTTATAAAAGTGTCACCATAAGGCGGAAGATGGGGAGCAAAAAACAAGCCAAATGCGCTCAGTTTGCCCTCCACCTATCTCCGAATAGTCCAAATGATCTATGGTAAATAAATGTATAACCTTTTCAAATAAACAAAACTTCAAACTTCAACTTCAAACTATTTCACAAATGTATAATGCCCGAGATAATTCCCAAATTCAAAATGTTTCCAACCAGCCTTCCCTAATGTTAATTCAAATCACCCACAATCGTATATGTCTAATTCCGCTTCTGGATATTCTGATTTTAACTCAAGACCCCAGCTTTGGTTTTCCTGCACTCCTCTGGGGTTTTCCCTATAAGGCACTCTGTAGGTGATCGATTCAGTAGATAAACCGCCGTATTCGCAGGGAACTCGTAATCAATCAACATACATCTAATTTTTTCAATGATTGTACGGTTCAATCGCTCTGCTTTGCATTCTGCTAATGTACAATATATCAGAGTCTTTAAGATAGTCTTCGAAGACAGTACTCAAATATTCACCCTTGTTATCAGCACGAAGTGTTTTTATTGTTTTGGTAGTCTGATTTTCCTTTGGAAAATTTTGAAATGATCAAAGGCTTCATCTCTTGTTTTCAGAAAATATATGAACACTTTATGTGTATAGTCATCTAGGAAATTCAGTATATACCGTGAACCCGCAATACTCTTTCTTACTCGATAGGTCCGCAGAGTCTGAATGCACTCCTTCTGTACATGTCTACTATCCTTAAATGGCAGTCTTTGACATTTACCCACGACACAAATTCCACATTTACAATGTATATCAGTATTAGAGAAATCTAAGAGTAATGCCATGTCATTTTTGAGTTTATTCAAACTACCAAAGTTCATATGCCACAACATAGATTTTGCTGATGCATGACATGCTACATTCTTATTTTTCAAGTCAAGTTTAAACAAGTCTTAAATTTTCTGGGAATCATAAATATTACAACCCGTATTCAAACACTACAGAGTAATTTTTCTTGACAATCTGACTTACTGACAACAAGTCCGACACATAAACAGTATTATTAATTTAGGCATTATAAGAGTCTGACAAAGGTAAGGTCAGGTTACCTACTTTGTTTGCACAAATTCTCATATCATTCGCGGTAGTTATTGATCAAGTAGTATTTCTGATAGCTTCAAGTAAGTCCAAATTATTGGTCATATGAAATGTAGCAGCCGAGTGCAATAACCATTCACATTTGCTATGATCACAGTTTGGCGCAACTGATAATGCCGAATATAGTGCCACGCTATTTTTGTCCTCATCTCTGTCCTTGTGTTTCTTTGGTTTGTCACAGGCCCATAATCTACTGTGGATTCATCAGTATAAAACAGCGAGAAATGTATCTTTATAAAACTGGTCTGATTGGTTCTATGTTTGAAGTTTCGGCCATTTGATTGGTTAAAAAATAATGAAGGAAATAGTAAAGGATAATCTGCCCATCTATATATCCATTATGCGATGAGATTTTTAGGCTTCATTTCAAATAGGAACAAAACAACCATTACGAGATCACTCACGTACCCGATTATTTCATAATATCTTCTCGTAGTAATACAGTGTGCAGTTCACGTCAATGTGATGATTTTTTTTCAAAATATGATATCTTTACCAAATCATATTGTAGATATGGTAGGATGTGAACCCAGTGAAATGTAAAATCCGGCTATAGCAAAATTGGTTTTATTTTTAATTCAAGTGATTTATTTTCGTCTTCAGCGATACTAGAATACTATACTATACAGTTGGATATTGACGGTTCGCGAGTAATGTTTGAAAAACCTACTGCTTTCACTTATACTTGTGAAAGTTTGGAATAAACTCAGCGACACATGCCTTCTTGATACACATTCCTTCTTGATGACTAGTTTTTCAGATGACGCTCAACGGCGTTCCTAGTGTTTATTCAGTGAACTGTGATTACAGGCTAGCAAGAGTTTTTTTTTGTGATTATGTACTTTATTCTTTTTGTACGAACTACAAAATCAGCCAAGAAATATATTAAACAAATTCTAATCACATTGACAAAACACACCTATTGGCAGAAAATTACTTCATACAATATGTCGAAAATGAATTCTTTCGACATTTAGCGAGGATACAAACATTTTTGAAATCTACCACAGAAATAAAAGATCTGGCAATCAATAGGTGTCCCCTCAATAAATCCAAAATTTGAATGTTTCCTCTCCTAAAGGCCACAAGGGCATTTCAGTTCCTGTTCTGCACTCGTTTGTATCTCATAATTAAATCAATACCCTGTATAGAACATTGCATAGAGAAAAAGCAGGAACTGAGGTGTTGAAATACATTAATTGAACTCGATCAGCTAATAATGCTGATCAAAGATTTTTGGAAGGAATGACCTGTGGAGAGGGGCATTCATTGTCGAGTTTTGCTATTAATTTTCGAAGGAAAAGTTCCTCGACACAGAGGTACTCCAGCTTCGTTCAATAGCTGCAGATTCCTGATTAAAAGCAACATTGAGCTGGCTTATTTCACTAAGTATTATACATTCAAATTCGCTATTGTTTTTGTTTAAACAACCTGTTTCAGTTTAAGCTTCATCTTGGTGTGTTTTTTCAGCCCAGACTGATTCGTAAACTAGAGGGATTGTTGCTTCATATGTCACTGAGGAGGGAAGGGCTTTCCAAAATGCTTCCGCAGTTACTTCCAAATATTGTTCCTCTCTACTTCCATATGCCAAGCAAAATAGCCAGATTACCCTGAAATATTATCTAACTTTTACTAATGTCACTTTTACTTGAGAGTACTTGATTTTTGTTCAATGTCTATCCAAAATCTCTTGGAATTTCCTTATTAATAAATTCTCATTTCTTTATTAATAAATTCCTTATATGTTTTAAGTTTTTTGTTCCCAATAATTGATTATATATATATTTTTTGTTTTTTTTATTTTTTTTTTCACTGAAATTATCAATTATATATATATATATATATATATATATATATATATATATATATATATATACATATTTATAGATTTTTTTTTGAACTGGAGCCGATTTATTTTCATTGGGTTTCTTTTGGTGTATAAGAATCGTTATAGGGTAAGATACGACTCACATGGACAACTTCTTCTTTACTTTCCTTGGAAGTACCCCTTGTGAATTTTGTAGTCCACCTCACCTACTTTCCGAATAATTTCATAAGGTCCGAACCATTCCAGCAGAAGTTTTTCAGATCGCCCCACCTTCCTTACAGGGGTGAATATTTTTACCTCATCCCCCGATTTGAAGTCTAACTGACGGTGTCTTCCATCATATCTGACTTTGTCTTTCGATTGCCTCGCTTTTATATCATTAACCGCTGTATTCCTGATTGCCAGGGCTTTCTCCCTCATTTTATTTGCTTCTAATGAGGTTCTGGGTTCCATCAGGTTCGCTTGCGTTGGCAGAATAGGTTCCCGTCCATACACTAACATGAATGGAGATAATTTTGTTGTGGCTTGTTTTGCCGTATTATGAGCAAATGTTATATGAGGCAGGTATTCTGGCCAGTCAGACTGATCTGTGCTGACATACATTGATAGCATGTCTTTCGGTCAGTCCATTACAGGAGGGTCTGAAAGCCGTTGTGTATTGATTGGTTGTTCCCATGCTTTTTAGAAGTTCCTGGACAAGTTCTGAACGGAAAGTTTGCCCTCTATCCCATGAGATATGTCTTGGAGATCCGTGTCTTGTGATTATTTTTTCGGGGAGAAATTTGGCCACAGGTCCTGCTTTTCCTGATTCCAGTGCCACTGGTTCTGCCCAGCGGGTAGCATAGTCGGTCGCAACGACGATAACTGTTTCACTATTTTTGCTGCGCCTAAATGGTCCCAGCAGATCAATACCCACTATTCCAAATGGCATGCCGACTGGAATTGGTTGCAGAAATCCAATTGTTTTTTATGTTTTTCGCCCTTTCTTGCCTGACAGTCTTTACAACCTTTTCATATTTTTTTCCCACGTCTTTTTGTAGATTTGACCAATAGAATCTACTTTTTACTTTGTCCAGGGTTTTGGCAATACCTAGATGTCCTGACAAGGGCTCCGCATGGTGAGAAAATAATATTTCTCCAATCAAATGTTTTGGTATTACCAGTAAGTTTTCCAGTCCCTCTGGTCGTGGGTTTGCTTTATGTAGGACTTCGTCTATCAACCTGAAATTTCTTGCTCTCTTTCTCAGTCCTATAGGTAGGGAATTGTCCTCGAGATATTTTATGGCCTGGGTGAGTTCTCCGATGTCTTTGTCATGTTGTTGCTCCTTGCTTATGTCCTCCGGTAGTAATAGGTAGGTAGGTATTTCCTCAATTTCCTCAAGATCTCGTTCTTTTGGCGGTGGTGCTGGGTTTCTCGAGAGACAGTCTGCGTCCTTATATGCTGCCTGTTGGGTCCTTCAATGATAGAACGTAACACAGAGCATGATGGTCTGTCACGATCCTAACTTTTCTACCATATACCAGATAATGTAAATAACTTAATGCCCAAATTGCTCCCAGTGCCTCCAACTCGGTTACTGTTTAATTGTGTTCAGCCTTTGTTAGGCTCATACTTATATATGATACTGGATAGACAAATCCATCCTCAACTTCTTGAAGTAGGATGGCACCAATACCTAATTTGAATGCGTCGACTCTTAGTTCGCAGTCTTTATTTGTATCATAATGTTGGAGAACGGGTGCTGATAATAGTTTTTCTTTTAAAATTTCGAATGCTCTTTCCTGATCCTCTGTCCAAATGAATCCATTCTTCTGGTTGCCAGATGAAGGGGTCTTACAACGAAAGTAAAGAAGAAATTGTCCATGTGAGTTGTATCTTACCCTATAACGATCCTTGGACACCACGTGACAGTGCCGGACTGAGACAGTTCAAGTGTTGTATGCAACAGAACACAAAAAGTGCTAGTGTGGTTGAGAACATTATAGATACTCGAAGAGACAATGAGAAAAATACAAACTTATAGAGTACTTCATTCGACTCCTTTAATTGTAGTATAATACTGTGTAGTCAATATTGACCTTTTATTTTATTTTTTTGGGTGTAATCGTTTTTATTTGCCTTTTTGTTTTATTTCTTTTTTTTTTTCTCTTTCATAACATTTTTAATTATAACAATGTAACATTGTTGTGATGAGTTATTTTAATCTTCGATTTTATTAACACATAAGGTGTAATTAAGATCAATGGAGACCTATACAAATTACTTTGAATATATTTTTTTAATTATTTTTATGATTTCTTGTATAAATTCAAGCTGGAGCCCAGCTTTTACGGGCCTGGGGGAAGTGTCATGAAGCATAAGTTCAACAAATCCAAAATTTAAATGTTTTCTCTCCTAAAGGTCACAAGAGCATTTCAGATCCTGTTCTGCACTCGTTTGTATCTCATAATCAAATCAATACCCTGTATAGAACATTGCAGAGAGAAATAGCAGGAACTGAGGTGTTGAATTACATTAATTGAACTCGATCAGCAAATAATGCTGATCAAAGATTTTTGGAAGGAATGACCTGTGGAGAGGGGCATTCATTGTCGAGTTTTGCTAATAATTGAGGAGAACAGAACAGTTAGTTGATCGCGAGTTTTAATCGAGAAAACATCGAAAATAATCGGCGAATGACACTTCTTTCAATGGCACCCAAAAGGGATATTATAATGTAAGTACTTTGTTTCCACTATTGCTCATTCATTTCAATAAATCTATATTTTTATAAATGTGTCTTTTACCTAATCGAATTCACATCTATTCTCGCAGCCGCACTGCAAGGGGAACAATTCAGGGTTGTTAAAGTTAAATGGGGTTCGAGTAGCCGATAATGATCATGGCTATTCTCGTTTTTGGAATATGTGTTGTGGGCTTGAAAAAAGTCCCGACCTAATCCTGAACAAAATCACATCAGTACATTCACCAGGTTTCTAGACATCTCAATTGCAAGCCACTTGGATACCTATGTATGTTCGTATTTTCGTTCATAGCTTTGATATCGAATGGATTACGATCAAGTAATACCCAAGTATGACAATTTAGTTATAATAGAATTGAGGTTATATTATATCGTTACATTTTTTTTTTTACGAGCAGTCGGACAATTTGAAAAACAACACTCTCAATCTACAATTGTAGATTGAGAGTGTTGTTTTTCTCAAATTGTCTGCTCGTGAAAAAAACTACGATAATAAATCCTTTGGACGTGAGAATCTAACATATAAACGTAGATAAAACATGTTTACTTTTTCAAAAGAAAATATTCACTTATTTGAACCTTCAAAACATCACGCTCCTTGTATCGGATCATGTTAATAAACTAATACATGATAGATTAGTCTTGGTCGGTTGAACTCGCTTTTTTAAATATAAGCATTCAAAGATCTATTAAACATTATTAGAATTTTATCTGCAATTTCCTCTTCGTAAATTGGAAATAAAAAATGTCAAAGAGATAATATACTACATAGTCGTTTCTCATCAACATTTTCTAGAAAATAGCTTTCGACGCAACCAAAGGAATTCATTCAAAAGTCATGGGGCAACCCCTTACTTAACGTTGTTGAGGTTTACAGCAAGTATTGAATGATGAAAGTGCGTGACAGAGGGCTATTTTGATTCCTGCTACAACGTTTGTATTGAGGGTGAAGGATACTAGTTTGTGCGATCAATATTTTGCGGACCGAATGAATCACTGAAACTATATTCACTTGAATTGCAGTTTGACAGGATTACGAATTCAAAGTGAATATGAGGGACTTAGCCATTTGAAGAAAAATTGAGATTATATGGAGTCAAAATGGGTTGTCATTGAGACAGCTCAATAATCCAATCATTTAAGAATTTCATTTCTAAATAAAACCTTGTCAAGGAATTTTCTGCATACATCACAACAACGAGCAAAAAGTCAGTTTCAGAATTATGTACACTAAGTGAATTTTTCAAGGTCAAATGTCACAAAAATGAGTTTTTCACATTCGCATCACAATCCGCGGCCGTCATCCTTGGTAACAAGTCCTACTTTGAGATTCCATAATACGAAAACAAGTTTTTTTCAAACATAATATAACTTATGATCAACCATCACATATGCCATTGAACATTTTTCGTATTGCCATTGAGATTTTTCAGGTATTAAATCAGAAAACGTCGAGAGGAGTGCAATAAATTGAAATATTGCTATCGCTTTCAGACAATGAAGCAACAATGAATCATATTTTCAGACGTTTCGGACGTATACATAAATGTCCTCAGAATATATGCAATTCATGAAGTACAATTGGGAAAACACGCGTAGAAGAGTAGATTTCTTCATCAACGCAGGCGTTCCTCGGGATTTATTCTGACCTTTTTTTTGCTTCATATCAAGGACCTCTTGAATTCTTCCAACAATAATGTCCATTCTTTTGCAGACGATAGCACACTATCAGTTCAGATTCGCCCCGTTCTGTTCCATTGTGTAGGGTCGGCACCTACTGAAGCTATTGGGTCATATTTGGAAAAAAAGCGGTCCGTTTGATGCCACTGTGATTAATACTCTAACTTCTCTAGAACATCGCAGAAAAGTGAGTAATATCTTTTTCACAGATACTTTCATGGCAGATGTTCCTCTGAACTCACATCTCCTATTCCACTTCCACCTGTCTGGTGGAAGACAAACTCAGCCAGCTAACCCTTAGATTATTGAACTTTAAACTTTTGGACCATTGCTCTATAATGAGTACATTTTTAGTAGCACAGCAGAATTTTGTGGCAAACTGTCTAAGGTGGTTTTTGCCTACGACTACAAACATTCAAGGATGATGTTGATACATTTTTCCTTTCCACACCCACCTCTAGACCGAATGGTCCCTCCCGGACATTTCCTTTCCTATCCTTAACAACCACCGTTTTCTCACGAACATTACAGAACATTTCATAGAACCGAGATTTGCTAAAAAAAATTCACCATATATGATACCATCTGGTATGTAGTTTTTATTGATTGATTCAATTATCCTACACGTAACCCGTATTACGCTGAATAAATATTATAATATTTTTAAATCGAGTGACTTATTCAGATTAAACTTTGGACTAGAAATTGACATGTAATGGACCAAATTTCACCGGATTTCAAAGCAGATAAGAGACAATTAAAAATTTCAAATTCCTTCTTCATCAATTCCTTAATATATCCCTCCGCAACCATCGAAGACCGCCAAATCTATCGTAATTTCATTTGGAGTGTTTCTAATTCTATCAATTCCGATTCCGAATTCATGATTCACACACTTTCCATTGAGATATCTCTTGAAAAATCCACGTTTGATATTGTAGATACTCTGGGCGCAAAGTATAATATTTTCGGTATAATTCAACATTGGCCAAATTTGAAATGATAAGTGAGATTTTTGGGTGTGAGATTTTGAATCTTGGATTTTTACAATGATAATTGAATCCTTATTCTCAATATCACCTATCGTTAAATTCAATAGTTCGCTTCTTTTAGATGCCCCATATATGCTAAGTATTGGAATAACCTGAAACAATTTAAGCACTTTAACAACAAATCTATAAAAATACTAATATATTAATTCTCAATCTCTGCTTTTGTTAAATATTGTTGGACGATATCCTATACATTTATTTTTCAAATACGGCACCATCTTGAAATATTTTTTTATGTATATATTGTGTGTGTTTGGTGTTCTCTTCAGCATTGAATATATAGACCATCATAACGTTGTCGACTGCACTCTCTCAGTTTTATATTCAAAATGTGACAATATCTCACTTTCAGAGAGGTTTTATAATTTCTTGGAATTATACCATTTCATGTCTTAGTAACGAATTCATATTGCCTGAACAATTTACTGGGAATAAGTCTAGAAATTGCACTTTCGACTGCTGCAGACACTTCACATGCTAGATCTTCTTCATTACTTTCTGATAACATCACCATCTTGAAATATTTTTTTATGTATATATTGTGTGTGTTTGGTGTTCTCTTCAGCATTGAATATATAGACCATCATAACGTTGTCGACTGCACTCTCTCAGTTTTATATTCAAAATGTGACAATATCTCACTTTCAGAGAGGTTTTATAATTTCTTGGAATTATACCATTTCATGTCTTAGTAACGAATTCATATTGCCTGAACAATTTACTGGGAATAAGTCTAGAAATTGCACTTTCGACTGCTGCAGACACTTCACATGCTAGATCTTCTTCATTACTTTCTGATAACATGTTTAAAGTTTTTATTCAATTCCAATGATACATTTATTGAAGAAACATTTGTGGATTATGTTCATTAAATCTTCTTTGTTGCGTTGCCATCATTACTGACGCGTCAAAGAATATTTGATATTAAAATATTTGCACTAAATTGTAGATTACATACATGTCAAATACATTATTTTCTCTTCACATTTTTTGTTATTTCCCAACTGTGGGATACAGTTTTCAAAAAAAATATTGATTGGTACTCGAATGCGATTTCTTTTTGCATTCTTGAATAATTTTTCGAAATTTCATTCTGGAATCCAAAAATGGCATTTCGCAATCTAGAATCAAAAATAACTATTTTTGTAAAAACATTATTCTTGCAGTTTCACAAATATTGTGTGTACACCGAGGCAGCGAAATTTTTGAACTACATGTGGATTATCTTTCCCTCGGTACACTAATCAGATTTCGCAGCCTTGGCATGCTAATATTTGGTCCATTGTTTTGTACGTTAATTTCGGTTGTTCAACGTAAAATAAAAAAAATAGGTCCAATATAAATTTCTCGTATTTCATCTAGAAAAAACAGAGGAGAAATATAAACAGCTAGACATTCTCAGATCTCATTATATAACAAGATCTTGATATATAACCAAGTCCTGAACCCTGTGTGGCTAGCATTCAACTCTGAGAGTGTGTCAAATATTCAAACATAAAAATTATCCCAACTGTCCGAAATAAAGTTCTGAGGAAAATGGTCGGAAATAAGAATACTTCATCGGGATCTAAATATCCCGACAGTGGCGAACGAAGATTGAAGAGAACCAAACTATCTATATATATAGTGTGTACAATACCTAAAATTTTGAAATATCCTGCGGATCATCAGATGTTCCATTTTTGTGCTAGATAGCGCGGTTCAGAAATATACGCCACTTATACATACATATTGCTTATATTGTGTTTTCAACCGCTTTACTAGTTGTTTTACCAACCCTTACGAGTTTTAGCGAAAAGGACTAGGAACACATTTTAGGTATCTATATAATTCGCTGAAATTTTAGTATGTTACACCTAAGGTATATTAGATTAATAATTGCATGATGCGCGACCACGATAGCAATTGCATTAGTTGATATACAGGGTGTAATAGAAAATATAAAGGGGTTTCTAGGCATCGATAGAATTTGCTGATATTTCACCTAAGTTATATAAGATCAATAATTACAATCTACGAGACCCCGACAACAATTGTTTCAGTTGATATTCTGGGTGCAATATGAACTTCCTATTTCTTCTCATGTAATAAGCGGTGTTAATTTTTTTCTGTTGAGGGCTTATACAGTCCATGAAAGCTATCATATACATCAATTGTAATATTTTTATCTCTTCCGGTTCGACGGGAAATGATATCAACTGGGAATATCATTATATATTTCTTACAATCTGCGTATAATAAAGCACTGGAACCTTTGAATTTTTGATAATTTTTAATATTTACAACCATTTACCAACAGACTCTCATTTTATATTTTCTATAGAATGAATGTTATAAATCTTGTAGAGTATATCAACCTTATGAGAAATCCTTATTACAGTATTTTCTATACTGTTGCGGGTATATAACCCTCCAGTAGACGTCCGCAGGTTAGTGGTTCGGCAAACATCTGAGTGATGGCAGAACTGAACAAAAAGAAGGAACACTATTCGTTATCAGGTGATATATTTCTGGATGCATGGTTCAGGGTGTTAACCAAGGGATGTAAGCATGTGACAGTACATTACAATATCCATTCGACTATTGAGAAATAACAAACATTTCAGTAATGCAACAACAATTTAACATGTTAATTGTTTACAATTGAATATTATCAACAATTTCAATTTATCTTTCTGCAGAATCTAAGATAATCATTAATAAAGAAATATTAGGGTATACAATATTTTCATCGTAACCTGTATAGCCTAAGAACCATATGTCGCTAGCAACGTGTGCACATACTCCAAGAGTTGTTGCACCTACTTTTCAAGTGCAATAAGTTCCGCTTATTGGCTCTTCATTTGGCATTCGATTATGATTATTCAGTTCATTATAAGGTATGTACAAAGTATGCTTTCTTGCTTGGGTAAATCGATATTACAATTGTGCTCTTATCAACCCCGGTTCAAATAACTGAGTCTCAAAAATAAATTCGCGTATTCTATCACGACCCAATGTATCTAGGATATAAGCTGGTGTCGAACGAACTTGATATGTACCGAGAGTTTTGTCCATAGTTTACTGTAGCGGCAGTCTGGGAAAATTAAGCTAATTTGACCCATTTCCATCCACACACTTTCGCCTCGTCTCAAATGCAAACGTTCTTGTTCAACCCTCATTTGTAACAAGTTATCAGTTTGAGCTATTTGAAGCATTCTTTGGGCTAAAGCATTATCTGCATTTTGCATAAGTATAGGTTTGTGAAATGAATTAATTATGGCACAAGCAATTTTTAGAAACTCTGCCAAGTTATAGCAATGTTGTACTGGAATCATGTCCCGAAATAATTTAAAAATATTTTTTAAATGTCCGTTTCGTGATTTCACAATCCATCTTGTTTTAGTTACTAATCGTGACTTAGTCGCCTCTTCAGTCGTTGATTGTCTTTGGCCTCTAGCTAAAAATGGTGGCATCTCATAATAAATATTTAAATCTTCGAGAAACCCAAGTGCATCCCTGTAACCTCGATCAATAATTAAAAAGTCGCCCTCTCGAACCCATTGTCTCAAATTATCCTGGTCCTGATTCATGTCATGAATTAAAATAGCAGCATCATCATTTCGGCTGTCCGAAAAGTATGAACCATGTACATCCAACATAAATCCATCTGGTGTTACAACTAGACCAGCCTTTGAAAGTGTATACTTTTTATGAATGGAGTAGGACTGTCTTGCTACATGAAAATTAGGCACATTCAAATATGTACAATCAGGATAAAGTATAGCCTTTTTCCCCTGAGGTTGATGATTATAGAGCACATGTCTTACATGTCTCCGGATATCATCGTCATATTTTATAGCAGCTGCAGTTTGCGTAAATTCATGGAGAGTTTCTGAACCATGAAGCAATTTCAATTCCATCCATAGTCACTCCTCGGGGAATAGAAACACGATTTTCCATATGTTGGAGGTTAACACAGCCCTTGTGATTCAAATGCCCAATACAACAATTGGTATCTCTAGGAATAAATGTTTGTGCCTTAACATAAAAATCCACACGAGCCCTCTAATCTAATTCTACAGTTACGGGCACAAACGAAACATTTCCCAAATCTTTGTACTATTTCTTCCATAGGAATTGCTGCTTATTACCTTCTGTTTCAATTACTTGCATTAATCTGTTGTTACAGGCCAAACATATTCTGGAATCTGGAGTAATTTTTGCCTCATTTAATCCAAATCGTAGTCTGTGTAGTGAGGCTAGCTCATTTCTTCTAAGGTTGATATTCCCTTTAAGATTCATAGTATTCTATGAAAAACATGACTCCTCATGTTACATATGTAACAAAATATTAGAAAATTGTATTGATGCCTAGATACCCTCTTATATTTTCTTTCAACTAATGCAATTGCTAGGGCAGCATGCAATTATTAATCTAATATACCTTAGGTGTAACATACTAAAACTTCAGCAAATTCTATCGATACCTAGAAACCCCCCTCATATGTGTGCCTAGTCCTTTGTAACCATTCTTGGGGCTTGGAAAAAAATGTCTTCACTGACCCCGTTGATATTGTATGGAATTATTTTCTGCAAATGCGTGTTTTCTCTTTATGTGATTTAAAATTGTTTAACATAAAACCACATAAGTAAATATTGTCTCTGAAAATGGAGGAATGAGTTGGTTTGGAATTGAATGATAATTTATTATTTTCCTTATATTCCAATGAATTAATATTGAAATTGCAAAGAAAGGTGGGAATGAAAACAAAAACAAAATAGGAGAAATATATTTTTCAAGATATATTTCACAATGGGAAATGTAATTTGGATGATTTATTTTTATTCAATAAAAACTTTTTAACAAAAAATGAAACCGACGGAAAAATCAAGTGAAAAGCAAAAAATTAAACAAACCTTCTTAGTCCTGATGATAATTGAGATCCTAAACTAATGAGTAACTAATTTTGAGTCGGCGCCAACCGGTTACTTCACCGGTCACTCTTTACGTTAATGGGTTGGCCAGGTGTAGAACCAGGAATTGTCCACACTCACTCTTTTGTGTTAGTGTTGGTAAAGTTGTACTAACCGGGAATTCCACAGTTACTCTTCTGTGTCAACAGATTGGCCCAAGTTGTAGAACCGGGATTGATTTATTTATAGCAAGAAGCAACATTGAGGCAAGATAACGATACTCAGCCCACCAACTCACAGTTGTGTCAATGGTTTAGCAACCCTCCACTTTACTCAATGTTATAGTAAGGTACAGACTAATATATGCCGAAAAAGCTGACTGTATAAACTCAACTGAATTGCTAGTGATGATCTTTTAAATTTCCCCAATCTATTAAAACCAATTTAAAACTTTATGTATGAATTTAGATTACAACTCCTATTTTTTTTTTCGGCAACTCCTTCTCTGAGCGTAGTCTCTGTGTTGGTGGTTTTTTCTCTGATAACCTTGGAAAGAGAAGGGTATCAATATTTGGTGATACTCTGGGTATGAGCCTGAAAACTCTATTGGCAATTGAAAGCTTTATATATGAAATAAGGTTACAACTTCTCTAGTTTCCTCGTCTTTGGCAAAACCGACATTTCTCGAGCGTAGTTTCCTCGTTGGGAGTTTTGTACTCTGCTACCCTAGGAAAGAGAAGAATATTACTCTATAGGATTTATCGCTGTATTCATAACCACATAAATAATCATTTCTCTTCTAACATTGGACACATTTACCATACAACCATATTATAAATGACCGTTCTCAAATATTTCCTAACCGAACATCTATTTCATCAATACAGACCACCAGTACTTCAGAGCTCGTATTTGTATTACCCAAATCAAATGAATGCTAATTCAGTTATCATGGATACTGGCTACAATGTTCAATCCGGAACCGAGAGGTAAGTGTGGGTTTATTCCGGAGCTGTGGTGTATGTAGGTGCTCATACGGGGTTTATTCTGGAGCTGTGGCGTTGTGTGGCTGCTCATAAGGGGTTTATTCCGGAGCTGTGGTGTGTGTAGGTACTCATACGGGTTTTATTCTGGAGCTGTGGTGTGTGTGGGTGCTCATACGCGGTTTATTCCGGAGCTGGGTGTTGTAGGGCTGGGTTAAGGGGCTGTGTGTGTGGGTGCTCATACGGGGTTTATTCCGGAGCTGTGATGTGTGTAATCAATAATGGGATATATGTGAAAACTATATGTAAAAATGTAAACAATAACCTTCGAAATATTCGCATTTCCAATATATCAATCAAGGTTTTAAAAAAAAACCATGTGCAAATACCTGTGAAATCAATTAAATATACCAAATTAGCATTCTTATCTGAAGACAGAATGAATAACATAACCTTAGTAAAACAATATACTCATATGTGTAAGCAATAACCTGTGGAATTCATCAAATATACCAAGTCATTATTATATATTATTTAAAAGGAGAAATAATCATAGAACATTAATGAACACAATATGCATGTAGCATATGTAAAAACAAGCACCTGTAAAATTATGTAATTATACCAATCGCATCATTACCTAAATCAACGATAAAGAATCTCTCATTGAAATATGCTTATCGAAAAACTCGCCGTAAAAATACAGTTTCAGCCGACCCCTCCGTTTGAACTACTTCGACAACGTCAGCTGTCATAATGCATAATCCCAGGTAACACGTATCTCTCCGCGAGATCTCTGAGAAGTTATAATTAGGATCTTATGCGAACTCCTATTGCGAGGTCTCAGTGATCACTACTAAATTATCATTGGTGTCCCCAGGAGAAATCTTGGAGACCTCACATTTCATTTGCCAGGTTCCAACTCATTGCGAGTTCCTAAAGATGTCCCGAACGTATCCTGAATAAGAAATTCTTATTGTGAGTTCCTAAAGTTATCCCGAATGTAACCAGAACAAGAAATTCTCAATGCGAGTTCCTGAAGATATCCTGACCGTAACCTGAATAATAAATTCTCATTGCGAATTCCTAAAGATATTCCGAATGTAACAAGAACAAGAAATTATCACTGCGAGTTCCTAAAGCTTCTGTTGTTTTCCGGTGTTAGTGGAGGCAACACTGCAAGAGAGTTGAAAGAATGGGAGAGAAAATAGATACATATTTTAAACATCGCACATCGGGGAATTCCATGATTCAGAAAGAAACAGATCGTGGAGATCGTCCATCGTCCCTATCCGTTCGTCAGTTTAACGTAATTTTGAGTGCATGCAGGCATTGACTGCTGTTGCTCAAAGCATAAGGTGATTGTTTATCGCTTGTATAATATGTATTTGACTATTTGTGTTTAGGTGTTTGATGAAGAGCAAGGATAGATAAGTGCTGTTTTTACCATGTTCTCATTTTGTTGTGTAGACCTACTGATGGTGTAATAGATGAGAGGTGTTGACTTGTTGTCGCCATTTTAGATACATCCTCATACCCAGCAACCAACAAAAAGGAATTTATTCATTTTATCATATATAATTTTTTTCAATTAGTTTCTAGGTGGTTTAATTGGCGTATTAGATTATATTTTCACCTCGAAAGATAAGTACCCTTCATTTTATTCAGAAGTAGTGAATAGACTGTCTGCTCGATATAAGCCTGGTAGATACCTCGGCAAAGGAAGCGCCGAATAAGCATGGGCATTCAAACTACATCAGGCAATACTCAAGATAATGCCTTTAATAATGACAATCTAGCTAAAGGAGGTTTTCATCATTTAACAGGTGAATATTTTTCATTCAAATTCCAAATTGACAGCACCAAATTTTTAAAAGGAAAGTCATTTCAGACATATTATCCAGTGTGCCTCGCATGTGGTTATGGAGTTATTTCAGTTTTTAGATTTGTTTTTTGAATTCCTTAGAAAAAACAGCTGATGGTTCCCCTTGCCAAAATCAAATCAACCATTATAGAGATATTCAAACAAAAGCTTGACAATTTTGTGGATTGATTGAGTGATAAATAATTGAAATTTTCAAGAGGAAATCACTAACAAATTTTAATAGAAATAATTGAGAAATTAAGTTATTGTTAAAAACTGTGGACTATCCAAAAAGCAGTGAAATGTATAACTGAATTAATATCCCAAACAGTATGCTTTACCATTTGCTTTCAGGACTGCCGAAGGTGACAGCTAGATTTATGCCAAAATGTTATGTTTTTCAGTTTTTTTGTTATTTTGTTTTGAGATACATTATCTAGCTTATCTTGTAAGATAAGATGTTTAATAAACTTCATATTAGTTCATCGCTTGTTTCAATATTCTTCCTCTCTTGCAGTTATATTGATGCAAAGTGTTCTGATCTCAATAAATCGTAAATTTGGAAGGGAATATTAATCAATCAGGTTTGGGCAAAAGGGGTTCAGCTTCCATCGAACTTCCACAAACCATTGCTAGAAAAAAGGCTTGTATTAATGTGCGTTATACCGACGACAACGAATGTTTCGGATGGGCGGTGGTTTCCGCTTTGTATTCCGTTAAAAAAGATGCACAGCATACATCAAAATACCCTCATTGGTCAACCGTACTAAATATGGAGGTGTTGGAATTTCCCATAACTCTCGGTAGAATTTCAAAATTTGAAAAACTCAACGGTATTTTGGTGAACGTATATATTTTGGAGTTGGTTAAATCATCAGCGAATAACGATGACGATGACAGACAAACATTTTTCACAACTGTACCAACAAGACTTACGAAAGAAACATTGGCTCGACATGTCAACCTACTCATGATTCGAAATAAATATTCGGTTAAATAAAATGATTACGGGCCACCGCCAGAATTGACGAGGACGCTGACGACGAACAGAAATACATCAAATTCCATAATTTCGGATAAAAGACCTTTCCCGATTAGTCAATTAACAAATAAGTAAGGATGGTCATAAAAAATGCATTTGCGACAGATGTTTAAATTGTTTTTGTAGTCAGGAAAAATTAAACAATCATACTGTTGATTGTGAAAAAGCCAATCATTACAAAATTCCCCGCCCAAAATATGACCATGTCGAGTTTAAAGATTATGTTCACAAAGAAATGATGCCATTTGTGACATATGCCGATTTTGGAACCATCCACTGATGATGAAACCGAGTCCAAAACATCGAAATACCAAAAACACATTCCCTATAGCGCAGGCTTATATTTCAAATATAATTATGATGACACTCAGTCATATTACGATAGCCATTGAGGTTTGGATTCGATGGAATGATTCAAGGAACAGTTGAAATGAATTCCGAAATTCGTTGAAGGAAAAATTCAGGAAATTGTTCCCATGTCTGCCAATCCCATTAGAACGGCGGTGGATTCAACTTGTCATATTTGTGGAAAACCTTTAAAAAAAAACAAATGATTGTAGCCGACCATAACCCTTTCACAGGTGAATTAAGAGGATGGGCACATCAAAACCCATGTAACCTCAACTATACAAAATCCTTTGTGCTTTCCATTGTGTTCCATAATCTTAGCGGCTATAACAGCCATTTAATTATTCGGGATATCGCGAAACGAAGCAATAAACAAGGAGAAATATATATCTTTCACACAATACGACGAACAGACAGACATTCAATTCCATTTCATCGATTCTTTCCGATTCATGGGCGCAAGCCTGGACGAGTTAGTGCGCACACTCAGAGCGGAAGATCTCTGTAATACAAAGTGCAAATTTAAAAATGTAAACAATTTTCACTAATCACGCGCAAAGGGGTATTCCCCTACGACATCGTGGATTCCATGAAGAAACTCGAGATGACAGCGTTGTCAGATATCGATGAATTACCCAATCAACTGAACGATTGTGACATCTCCGAGCATGAACATGCCCAGAAGGTGTGGCAATCGTTAGATTTGGCAACACTGGGCGAATACTCTGACTTCTACATGAAAACCGATATCCTTCTATTATGTGATGTCTTTGAGAATTTTCGGCCATTGGGTCATGCCACTTATGGACTCGACCCCGCTTGGTACTATACCATGCCTGGCTATTCATGGTCATACATGTCAAAGTACACAAAGTCCAAGCTGGGATTATCAAGGATGTCGAGACATGATTCTGTTCATCGAGAAAAGAAAGAAAGATTCGGGGTGGTATAAGTCAGTGTTGTAACCGATTCTCTCAAGCCAACAATAAATATATGGAGGAGAAGTATAATCCTCAACAACCCTCCAAATATTTATCATACTTGGACGTCAACAACCTCTATGGATGGGCCATGAGGGAGTATTTACCATCTGGAGGGTTCGAATGGAACGATGATTTCGATAATTTGAACGTTCTGGAGGTGTCAGATACAGGGTATATCTCCGAAGTGGATTTGGAATACCCCGAGGAATACACGACGATCACAAAGATTTTCCACTTCGTGCGGAACATCGAACTCCTCCAGGTTCAAAATTTACTAAATTTAAAACTATGTCGTACATTACCGGGTATTAGAACAAGCTTTGGAAAACGACCTCATTCTCAGGAAAATTCACAGGGTGTTGCAGTTCAAACAATCAGCATAGCTGCAGCCCTACATTGAATTGAACACAAAATTACGCGCCCAAGCAACAACTACTTTCGAAAAAATTACAACAAATTGGACATAAACAGTATTTTTGGAAAGACGATGTAAAATATTCGGTGAAAATGGTCAAAAAATGGGAGGGTAGATATGGGGCGAAAAATTTATTAAGTAGTCTGAAATTCCACAATTGAACCAATTTCGATGAAAAATTGATGACTATCGAAATGAACAAGTCTGAACTGCTATTCAATGAACCCCTTTATATCGGTTTGGCTATTTTTGATATGTCCAGAATTTTTATTTACGATTTTCACTATAAATTCATGTTGAAAAAATTTGGTACCAATCAGTGTAAGTTGATGTACACGAATACAGACTCTCTCCTATACGAAATTGAATGCGATGATGTATAAAGAGAATTAATCGGGGAAAAATTCGATACGAGCGACTACCCATGCGAAAACTCGTACGGTATTCCGCAGGTAAACAAGAAAATTCCGGGTTTGATGAAAGATGAAGCGAACGGGTGCATCATGACTGATTTCGTCGGAGTCCGTTCTGAATTATACACATATAAAGTTCAGGGCAAAAAATGCTTTAAAAAATCCAAAGGAGTCCGATATAATTTTGTGGAAAATAAAATTCCCTTCGACGACTATGTCGATTGTCTTAGAGATCGGAAGGAAAAAACAGCTAGTCAACGATGCATCCGCTCGTATGCCCATAATGTTTTTAGTATTGAACAAAACAAAATCGCTCTAAGCCCTTTTGACGAAAGAAGAACACTCATCCCCGGATCGGACGATACGATTCCATGGGGACAATATAGCATAATGAATGAATAGCCACCTCCACCCCAACCAACTTGTATTTAATAATCTTTCTCCAAAATTTCCATTTATTGTGTTAGCGTGATAACCGAAAAATGAATGCTTTTTTTTCTCCATCACTCTCTCTCTCTCACATACCCCTTGTTTATATCGAATCAGCCAATATATTATTATATCCATACAGATAACCTATTGTTTATACTCAAAATATATGTATCAATAAAATAAGTGTATAAAGACTTTGATTTTTATTTATTATACAGAAAAACTTTGGATAAAATGATGGCAGCTCTGTGTCATCACTTCATTCAATGGTTTCCTGAATAGAAAGACCAGTCCAGACAAGTTCAGACAAGTTTAAACTTGTCTAAACCTGTCTGAACAAGTCGAAGAAACAATGACGTCATTCAGTCTCACGCTCGAACATCAGCGTTCTTTGTGAGTGACATAACCTCACTTTTAGAGAAATCATCTTCTCTAAGATAAAGGTATGTGGGATGAGAAAATACACAAGTTGTTTTCAAACATTCTATATATTGAATCATCTCTCTCTAAGATACAAACACTTTCAAATAGTATTGAATTGGGGCTCTGCACACAGCACAATTGTCCAATTTCATTGAGCATTCCGAACAGCAGACCAAGTGTTTGCACGGCATGAAAACCACGTTCATATCCTTTTCCAAACAAACTTTGCATGTCATTGATGAGGAGGATGGTGATGTATCTTCGTGGACGCTGCTGCTGTTGGTAGGTGTGTTCGTTGTTACCTCGTCTCTGGGTAAAAGATAATCTACGAGCTGCATACGTCTCCTCAGAGTGGCAGCTTCTTCTTCTGTGAAAAACTCACAATGTGGACTCCAACTGAAGTGATCAAGTTGAGCATCATCTTCCAACTGCCAACTGAATCTTTCAATTCGACATTTCAGACACACAACAATGTCTTCTCTCTGGGTATAAATGAATCCAGCTCTGGCCAATCTTTCTTTGGGATATGGGTGATGCCAATTTTGAAATGTCGCTAATCTGTCTTCATACACATCCATATCGAACAACAGTCAAACTTCGAATGACGGAACAGCTCTGTTCAAACACCCAACTGTCAGCTGTCAATAGTCTGTGACATGTAACGTTTTGTGCCAGTGCTGCCATCTAGGATGACATTTGACAGTTCTAACACCTAGGATGACATTTGACAGTTCTGACACCTATGACGCTTTTTGAATTCTATGTGACAGTGCTGCCATCTATGAAAATGTGACAGACCAAGTCGTGACGTCACAGCCACTTTGATTATTGAATGAAAAACGACTGTTGTCACTTTTGGCTGTTTTTTCAGTTTTTTTTCTAAGTATTTTCTTTTTTTCTCAAGTATTTTCTTTTTTTTTCAACTTTTTTTATCAATTATTTTTTCAACTTTTTTTCTCAAGTAATTTCTTTTTTTTTCTCAACTTTATTTTATTTTTTTCAATTGGGAACTCAACCCCACCTGAAAGAGAAAAAGGGGGAAAGGAGAGTTGGACAGAAACACTGAAATACACACATACATTTATTGAAGACATAAATCACCCACGCCAGACATGTCATAGCTTGTAGTCGCCGCCGTCGATGCTAAACTATTGCATCATCCTCTATCCAGCTGTTGTGCGTGTTATCGAAACCGAGCCATTTAATGTACATCTTCTTTCCTTGTCTTTTCAATACTTTTTCCACGAGATAGATATCGGGATTCGCGGTTTTTTGCAATTCTTGTTCGTAAAAAGCCCCCTTAATGGGTGTACCGTATATATCTTCGAGCATATACGCATTTGGATAACCTATTTGAACACGAGCTATTTTGAATAATTCCGTCGTCCAATTGGGCGTATAATCTTTTTGAAGAATATGCTTTGTCTTGGAAATGCGAACAATGTCCCCCACTTTGAATTTTCGCGGTTCAACGCATTTTCCCCAACGATTCGCTCGATAAATTCGATTTTGAATACGTTTTTCGTTCTGTTTGTTCACCTCATTCGGTTTGAATTTAATTTTTGTATGTTCGGTGTCATTGTGATTTTTCGTGATTTCCGGCAGTATGTCTATCCATTTGTATGTACCGTTCAAACTAAAGTATTTGTACAATTGGGACTTTAACGTTCTGATTACACGCTCAGCTATGGCCGCTTCCATCACCGTAAACGTATTGTAGTGATTGATTTTGCGTTTTTCCAATAAACTTTGAAATTTAGCATTGAAAAATTCCGTACCTAGATCGGTTTGTCGATTTTTCGGACACCGTTTCGTATGATTCAATATATCATTGAAAGTTTTGGTGATTTCCTCCCCCGTTTTGGATTTAAGCGGACGAGTCCACAAAAATTTGGAAAAACAGTCGATGACGACCATAATCATTTTAAAACCCCCATTATCTGAAGAAAACATTCTCATTTCGGCCAAGTCCATTTGCCATAGATCGTCCAAACCTTTAATTACCGTAGGTCGTCGAAGATAATTTTTTCTAGCCGGTTTATGGAGTTCTGCAACAACTTGAGCTTTCGACATCTTCAACGAGAATGTTCGATATCGTACGAATACATTGTATTTATTCTTTCTTTGATTTCAAACAGATGCTTGGACAATTCCGTAATTTTACCCTCCAAAAGATTCATTCGATCCGAATCGATTTTCATATCGGCAGCCATTTTCTTTATGGTATCCGATGTTGCCGTGTCTTGTACAGATACGCGAGTTGAGATTTCTTTATAGTGTTTACGAAGTGTTCTCTTTGTTTGAAGAATGACATCATTCATGGATTTTAGCGAAGTTTCAGCCGATGTGGCAACGTCGCGTTGTAGTTGAGACTTTAATTCAGACCCAGTGGTGTCCACGTATTTTTTGGTAGCCGCATCACTATCAAACGTAGGATCTTTTAAATTACATATTTTCAAGTTATCCATGTCGATATCACCTTCAGGGGTGTGCGGTAGAGAGGGAGTACGAGACAACATCGGTAGTTCCCTCTTACGCCCCCACCACCACCACCAGAACGATGACCGAATTTGTCGACACTCATGATGCGAATGAGTCTAATGCGCATGTCATTACTCTATATAACCGGCTTCACGGAGTTCATTGATTATGGCGACGATTTCGTTTCGATGTGAATAATCATTTCCAGCTATCTGATTGCCTACCAAAAGTCTCAAACGGTCCACCAATTCGTTGGGATCGTCCCAATAGATATAATCCGTTGGGTTGTCATTGTATTCCAATTTATCGGTGTTTATACCCTGACCGACGTGTTCTCTCCTCATTAAATATTCTATAACGTGTTTATATTTCCAGCGTTGAGTGCCTTTCAAACGACCGTTCGCACTTCTATGACATCCAGTCAACTCCAATATGTCTCGGTAGTCGTTCAAGTCATCTTCGCTATAGTTCCGGGGCCTGGTGTAAAATATCAGTAGTCCGGGAGTTGATTCAAATTTTTGAAGTCCCGTTTCGATGTATCCTTCTTCAAAGCGGATTGACTTGGATCCCGAAAACCAATCGGGAGAGCTGACGTCATACACAGGTCCATATACCTTATCTATACGTTTGTCATTTCTCCAATGTTGAGCGATGTATTCACGTGACATGATGATATATCGATTAAGGTGTTCGTTCAATACAGCTGCAGAAAAATTCCGTCAGAATAATATTCTTCTTCACTGCTTCTCTCGCTTTGAGAATTCTCTTCTTCTTCTTCATCTTCTCCTTCTGACTCATGTTCATCTTTAACTTCAGGTTGCGCCTCCTTCTTGACTTTGAGAATGGATTTATTGAGGGTTTTCGAAGACTTGGCAATTTGTTGTAGCGGTTGAGATATCGGTTTGAAAAGTTTAGTCAGCGTGTCGTCTCGTTCGTTTTTCCAAGTTTAGGCTAGGTACCTTTTTCTTATACTTCGTCGCATTTCTGCCGCTTTTCGTTCGCGCATGGCTTTAACAACCTTCCCGTCCGACATCTCGACGTTGAATGACGTGAAGCGTCACGCAACTATTCTTTTATGTACATGTCAAAGTTTTTGCGGTACCTACCATTATTCAAGTCAAAGTCCTTGACTATGACGAGGGCATCGTATTGGCTTTGAGACCAACATTCCGAGCACAGCTTTTTGAATTGTTCGAAAGTCATGTCGGGGGAAACGTGCTCATCGAAAACATGTCGCAAGTTGATTTCGTCCTGTTTGAAGAGCGCAATCATATTGCAATTGTCACGTATCAGCTGTTTGGGTACTTTCGAATAAGTCTGACAGAGATAGATGGCATCGATGTGTTTGTGCCTGCACATTGAGAAATATTCGCGAATTTTCTGCTGTCCATCACAGGCCACATCGTCAAAGATGAATATAGAGTGAGACCGAGCATCTGCCATAGAGATATTTCATCGTTGTTCTGTATGGGAAATAGCCCACATCTTCTACACGCTCAGCACTTCTTCTAGGAATTGATACTTGGGCTGGTACAAGGATTTCGAATAGACGTAGATATTTGCGAATTTGGGGCCATTGTCATTCGCCAACAACGACATCACAGGTTCGTTTTCCTGATCCGCTAGGACCACAGATAACAGCTCGAAGGAATTTGGCAATAGGCTACCATGTTCATTTCCCTCCATCACCACCGCCCCCTCTATGCCCCACATCGTAAACGTCAAAGTTCTCGATGGGAAGCGTGTGCTCTTGCTGAACGATCTCCATGTTTTGATTGCAATCTACAGGGTGGTCGTTATTTATCTTCTCTTGGGTGGCTACCCTTCTCAGTACTGTTACTCCCTTCCTCGATTTCAATTTTCTCTGCGGTGGGAATATCTTGGATATTATATTCTTGTATTTCCAAGACCTATTGCCTCTAATCTTTCCGTTAGGTAATTTGTATGCATTGGTAAGCATCAAAATTGTTTTATAGTTAAATATATCTTGATTGGTAAAATCAACTGGCTGCTTTTTAGTCAGAAGTTCTTTCAACCCGTCAGTCAGTTCGAAAGAGTCTCGACCCAATTTTAACGTACTGCCTTCAATTTCTATAGGCTCTCTGCCTATGAAATACTTCAGTCCGTTCAAAGTAATGCCATAACAGTCGGGATCAGGTAGGATGAACATGTTTACCCTTCGACGTCTAAACTGCAACTGACACTCGCTGCCGCATCAGTCATGTTTATAGAAAATCTCCCATGTCTGTCCAACCTGGGGGGTACCGGATGGTACCGGGGGGTACCGGGGTACCTGGGATACCTGGGGGTACCTGGGGGTATCTGGGAGTACCTGGGTACTAGGGGTACCTAGGGAGTACCTGGGGGTACCTGGGGGTACCTATGGGTACCTGGGGGTACCTGGGGGTACCAGGGGATGACCACTTGCACATATCTCCATATATATCCTCAATATCAGATATGAGCATAGACCACCACCCCATCGGACCTCAGCTGAAATCTATATAACTAGTGATGTCATCGCTGTGACGTCAGTCTTCATGTTGGTGTACGAGGGTGAAGGTGTGCTCAACAGTCTGATAAACAAGCTCCCGTTTGAAGCTCATCTCCTAGGTGGCTATCAGTATTGTGGACGTAAGTTTCATATATCTATAGTATTTCGGTGCCATCGAATACAATTTTTTTTATTTCGGGACTCTCGAATGCATTTAATTATTATCATTACAGCTGGAACAAGGCTACAAGAACGGTTAGCACGAGGCGATCCCGGTATAAATCCATTGGACGTTGCTTGCAAACAACACGACATTGCTTATTCGCAGAGCAAATTGCTTGAAGATAGACACAAGGCGGATAAAGTGCTCGAAGATAGAGCTTGGGAACGAGTCAAAGCCAAAGATTCGGGTTTTGGAGAACGTGCGAACGCTCTCCTCGTCACCGGAGCCATGAAAGCTAAGAGAAATCTCGGTATGGGCATGCGCAGTAAGGCCTCATTCAAACGACATGTTATCGAAAAAATGCCAAGTCCCTGAAACCGTCTCCCACATTGAAACGGGCTGCATCTAATGCTCTGAAAGCGGCTCGAGTGGCCATCAAGAAATTGGGTGGAAAACGACGAGTCAAAGTACCCCGCATAATACCTTTCGAAGCAAAGTCAGGTGGTGTCCTACCACTGATACCGATTTTCGCCGGTCTTAGTGCTTTGGGAGCACTGAGCGGCGGAGCATCAGCCATTGCCAAAACGGTCGTGGATGCTAAGAATGCCCAGAAGAAAATGGAAGAGGATAAACGTCATCACAAGGCCATGGAATCCATAGGCAAGGGGTTGTACGTGAGGAAGAATGTCAAGGGTGGCTATGGACTCTTCTTGAAGAAATAAAAAAACTCCCAATAAAGCTACCCGATAGAGCGCTGTACGACATCGATATCGTGCGATATGCCAAACAATTGAAAATCCCGCACTTTCGAGGAGTGTTCATGCGCGACACCCTGCCATCTAGCGGTCCTCGAAAGAACGAATGTGCCATCGTCAACATGGACCTGTCACGAAACAGCGGTACTCATTGGGTAGCTTATAGAAAAACCAACGACGAAGTAGAGTATTTCGATTCGTTTGGGAATTTGAAACCGATGTTGGAATTGGTCAGAAATTTGAATGGCGGTAGCAGCAGCAAAGTCAGGATTTTCTACAACAACCGTCAATATCAGACTTATGATGAAATAAATTGTGGTCATCTGTGTTTGAAATTTTTAATGTCTGAATAAATAATGTATGATTAAAAGTATGTGTATTTGAATGCTGTCACAGCAGCGGTGATGTCATTCGTCATCATGTCGCTGTTGCTGAGAGTTAACAGTCACAATCACGTGTTCTCCTTTTGTCCTCGCACCCCTATCGAATTGAATGCGAAAAAAGAATATGAGTTGTCGCTTCGATCTTTTCACTCGTACAATACCATACCGAACATTGAAAAGGGTCGGAAATTCCGCTATTACGATAGATCTAACGTGTTGCGTACCATTGAATTTCCGCAAGGGTGTTATTAAATTGCCGATATTGAGGCGTTCGTACAGAAAGAGATGGCGCTACCTGCGGAAGACCGCGAAGCCGCCTTCTCTCTCAAACCCAACAATAATACGTTAAAGTGTGAGATTTTCAGTAAATACTTTGCCATTTCATTCGTGGAGACGGATAGCATAGGCGTTACATTGGGATTTTCTCCGAGGGTGCTTCAACCGAACGAAATGCATTATTCCGATCTACCTGTAAACATTATAAAGGTGTCAACATTACGATTCGAGTGCGGTGTTACTTCGGGAGCCTTCGATGGTGACACGCCTGCGCACACGATCTATGAATTTCCCACAGCTTCCGACCCCGGTTACGCGATAGACGAAAAACCTTCGAATTTACTCTATCTACCTGTAATACCGCAACGTGAAATCCACAACATTACGGTGTTGGTGGTCGATCAAGACGGTAGGCCTGTGGATTTTCAAGGGGAAAAAAGTACTTTGGTTTTGGAACTCAGAGTTGCGAGAACCCAATGGGATTAATAATAGACAGTGGCAGCAGCAGCAGCGGTAGTAATAAAAGGGGTGCGAGTGACGTCACGACGTCATTATTGCAGAAACCTTCAAACGAGCGGGTCGTGCAGCAGCAGTTTACCTCTTCGAATAAATCCTTTCTCCGTTCCATCGATTTAATATTGATTCATCAGAATGAACTTCAAAAGAAGAAGAGACAACGATGATGCTTCCATCTCAGCACCCATGTTCGATTTGTATCGGTCTCCGAAATTTGACGAGTCCATTCGTAAAGCCGAATACAGAACTTATACTCCGTTCGTGAAGGCATTCAATTGCAACGATATCGTGGAATTTTGCATCAATCAGGTGGACTCGTTTTTTGCCATGAGTTCATCTCTGCTACTGATTGAAGGTAGACTTGAATTAAATAATGGGGGAGATACCGTTACATTGGCCCCTAATGTGGGTGCTTTCCTCTTCGATTCTTGCACTTATAGCGAGAGTGCTCGGGAAATTGAATCGGTTCGAGATCCGGGAATTGTGAGTACCATAAGAGGTCTATTATCTTACGAACCTACGGATTCTCAGCATTTGGCTATAGGCGGTTGGAATAACCCCAATTTGCCTTTTTTGAATGAAGATGACAATTCTTCCAGTCTTCTCGTACCGCTCCGTCATATTCTCAATGTGTTCAACGATTATCCGCTGATTACGTGTGGACGTCAAACTCTACGATTTGTCAGAGCCCAAAATGATAATGATTGTGTCATTATACGTGAGGCAGGTAATAATGCGGTGGGAACGACTACGGCTCGAATTGTGATTGATAGTATTGAATTGAAAGTCAAACACATTTTTCCTAATGCGGAAATAAATGAAAAATTGATGAGGTCTATACAGACAGACAGACCGGTAGTGAAACCGTTTCGAAAATGGGAATTGAACGAATTGCCTTCTATAACGCAAAATGCTCAACGTGAAATATGGTCGGTTAGGACGAGTACCAGTGTTGAAAGACCACGCTATGTCATCGTGTGTTTCCAAACTAATGTACGAGATAACGTTTCCGTCGATCCTACCACCTTCCAACATGTCAACATTCAAAATATACATTGTCTTTGAACGGTGAATATTGGCCCAACGAACGTCTACACTTGAATTTCGCTAATAATCACTATACCGAAGCGCATTTCAACTATACGGAATTTCTCAGCAGCTATACGAATTCCATGAAAAAGTCCGCTCTTTTGGATTACCTCGGTTTCAAATATCGCGCCTTATTCGTCATTGATTGTTCAAAACAGGAAGAAACTATGAAATCCGGTACGGTTGACGTACGATTCGATATCGAATCGAGCGCGGGATTCCCCGATCGGACTCGTGTCTACTGCATCATCATTCACGATTGTATGATGGAATATCATCCCCTCTCCGAAACGATGAGAAGCCTGACATAGATCGCTACGGCGCGGCGGCGGCGTTCATTCATCATCCAGCCATCATGCGTATCGCATTCGTAGACATTCAAGCCTTCCAAGTCAATGGCATCTTCTATCCAAAGGAGGTGTCCATAATCATCGGCAGTCAGCGACACAACTTTTTGTTCAAGACACCTGTACCGTATACCGACCTGGATGCTCAAGACCGTCGCACCGTAAGATATTTGGAAAAATCGATGCATGGCATTCCATACGACACCGGCTACATAGCTTATGAAGACATGGATGACATCCTACTGAGACACCTATTCTACCAGGCTGATCGGATTTATGTGGGAGGGAACCAAAAATACGATTTCCTCAAGGAAAAATTGTTGGAAATGGGATTGTCGTACCAAGTGGATATCTACGATGTGGCCTTCTATGATTCAAGCCATTGGTCGACAGACAAATTCGAGCCTACCCTGGACCACTGCCCCTACCACAACACCGGGAAGTTCATGTTGCCCAGAGGAACACCCAGTATCTTCACCAATGGCTGTGTACATATATTTTACCAAATTAAGTTTTCATTTAGAATTGTTTTTTTAGGAAATAAATATGTATGTGTGTATTTCAGTGTTTCTGTCCATCTCTCCTTTCTCCCTTTGTCTCTTTCAGGTGGGGTTGAGTTCCCAAATGAAAAAATAAAATTGAAAAAATAAAGTTGAAAAAATAAAGTTGAGAAAAAAATGAAATTACTTGAGAAAAAAAAGTGGAAAAAAAAACAAGTTTGAAATGAAAAACAAAGAGGGGAAACCGTCAGAGGTATCTCTCTCTCTCACACCCACACACGGTATACTTGGCTCACGTCACGTACACCGTTTGTGAAATAAAAGTCAGGTTAGACTCTCTATTCATTTATTTTGATATTACATGACGATTCCAAGCTTCTTCTTACAGTTTTGAATAGGAATTTCGCCAAAGCAAAAAACATTATGGTTATAACAACACATGAGATTACAAAAATCTTATATATTTCATGTTCCAAGGGTGGTAGTATTGGTGGTGGTGGCGGTGTTGGTGACGGTGTTGGTGACGTCATCGCTACTGCTGCCGTTGGAAGCCTCCTCCATGGCATCACTGTACTTGTAGAATCATTCATTTCAAACTTGAGCTGATATTTCTCGATTATGGTGTTGTTGTTATCATCCTCGAGGTGGGGTGGCAGGTCTGTGGTGAAGAATAACCTTCGAAGTCCTGCTGTTCGATTCATTGGAATCCAAGACTGATTGCCATCTTTGAAAGAAACCGCTACTCCTCGTACATCATCATCATACGGTATGTCTACGTATAAGATGGTGTTCAGAATCAAAGTCACTAGTATCATTTGAATCATATTTCGATGTTGATGGTTGTGTCGTGCAGAGATTCAACTTTTTCAATTTTCCTGTGACGTTTCGTTTCTCTTCATAAAACTGTAACTCTTCGTTCAGAGCTCTGACTTTTCGATGAAACTGTTCCAATTTCCGTGTATACTCCTCTGTCATCGACAACATAACCTCAACTGACGTCATTTCAACAAAAAACTCCAATATATACTTGTTTCGTTTTCTTCTCCTCTAAACACTTTTCCATTTGGTGACGTTTTAAAAGTTATCCGTCCTGCTTCCATGTCGCCGACAGTGCCTCAGTCAGCTTAGATACAAATACGAATAGTAATCATATGACTCATCCCACGGTTAGAACGTGCAGCTGCATACTCTCTTATCTTGTTAATGTAAACAAACTCTTTCACAAAGGATGCCGCCGATATCTTATCTCAGTTAATGTAAACAAAGGATCCGCCGATATCCGGTCGCTTAAATAAACAACTGATAAGAAGTGCTGACGTGGATAATATTCCTGCAAAGTCTTGTCGGTTGAGTCATAGCCGCATCATCGCTGGCTCCTCCCACTTTCCAAAATGGCCGCCGCCATTCACGTGACATTCAGTCTTCCGTCCGACCAATACCGTTGACGAATGCAGGACACACCCACAACCATTCAGTCTTCCGTCCGACCAATGCCGTTGACGGATATTGGTTGACACCCCCCAATATGGCTGCGGCCATTGGATAGCGGCCAGCGGCTATCACCACTCCCACGACCTATCACAGCTCTCTCCACCCCCACTCTCATTCACACACGCCCATACACAACATGGCTGCCACCATTCCGACCAATCACAGACCACTCACCCCCCACCCTACCCACATACAACCACTCCCCACCCCTCTCATAAAACCGCCATTTTGTGGTGCGGTGCGGGACCATGTGCGGGAGTAACCGATGAACGGAGAGGTGGCCCAGTAATGGTATAGCTATACTACTAAGCGCTAAATGGAAAAATGGTGAATAAAATAGTGTCTAAATATTATATATATATTTTATTAGACATGGATATTCAATTCATCCAATTCAAAGTCCAGCTTTTTCGCCCTTAAGAAGAAAGGAGGTGTCCAAAGAATATAGAAAACATTTGAACTATGTAATTGAAATGTATCAAAATTAAATGAAGAAAAAAAAACAGTATTGTCAAAAAATATTATTCTGTCATCAAAACGTCAAAAAAAATCCGATTCAATTCGCTGTTGGGTAATCAAGAGAAAAAAAAATCACTAAAATACATACGTTGCCATGGTGATCTGTCAAAAAAACCAATTTGATTGGTTAAAAATTGCTGGTTGGAATTTTCGGGAAACTTTGTCCGGGGATCAAAACGCCTGAGACCAAAATCAATAAAAAACAAAATATTTTCAATTCTGAAAATCAAAATCGCTGACAAGTGGATCAGCTGAATATTTGGAAAATTCTCATTCGAAAAGAGGGGGCATATGAATATAAAGTATCGAGAGAATGCGAAACAAGACAAGATGGGACAAGGGTACAACTTTGCTTGTCGAGAGAAACAGGTTTCCCATCTTATCTTGATGAACAATTTCTCTTGAGACGAGAGGAAGCATTATCTCAGTTTGTCTCGACAAGAGGCATATCACTTACATAAAAAACTGTTCCAAATACCTTGCTATGAATTCATATGTTGATTATTATTGGCTTCTGGGCATAAATTCCCAGAGATCTCATTATATAACAATATTTTGATTTACAACCAAGTCAAGGAACCGCTGTGATTATATGGAATTGAACTTTGGTTGTTGGCTATATAATCAACATGAACATTGAGCAAACCTTCCAATAAAATTACAAGGAATATGACTTATGATTCATGGTACGTCAGAGATATAGAAATGAAGATATTCATGGTGACCTGGAAATCTCGACAGAGGCTACCGAAATCAAGACGATGGTTTGCTGGTAGACATGCCAACATAATTATTATGTGGGGATGTATTATACATCTCCACCTCAATACATATGCTTTTTGATTGAAGATTATAGGGGGGTCTACATTGCCCTTAATCTATTGAAAATCCGGGATTCCAAGACTACTTGCGAAGCGTATCAGTTTTCTGGGAGCTAAATTCCTGATGTCTGGGGGCGTTAATAGAACCCCTTCGAAAAACTCGAGCCTTTTGCAAAACAGCGCTTGATAGTCACAAAGCAGGTATTCTGCAGTTCCAGCGGAGTTCTCGCAGTGACGCCACAGTTCACTGTCTGATCTTTTCATTTTTCTGAGGTGATACCTCAGAGGACAATGTCCGGTGAGCAGTCCCGCTACCGGTTCCAATCTTTCTTGTCCAATTCGAGAAGCTGTTCAGCTTCTTTTGGCGACGGGCTCAGAAGCCTTTCTGCTTGTATTTGCCCTGTAACCTTATTCCAGTGGCAGTGTAACATTATTCTGGGCCAAAAAATTGATTGTTTGTCCCTTCCTTGGCATGGTTGCCCACTCCCTCATTGCCTTTGATTCGCTTGTGACCTAGCACCCATATCAAAGTAACCTGATTGTTCGTAGCCAGTTGTTTTAGGGATAATTTGCAGTCCCAAGTCAGTCTAGTTCCACGAGTGTGAGACTTAAGAGCTTTTAGTGCTGCTTTGCTGTCTGATTGGATATTGGCTATGTGCGACGTGCTTGGTGGGGACAGTCAAATCGATCGCAGCACGTGCTGTGGCATAAATGTGAAACATATCAGGAATGTCAAATTTGTTTTGATAATTCCACGTTAAATTCGTTGCTACTGTTGAAACGATAAAATGACTGTGATAACCTCATCTGACGATTTCACTGAATCCATTTCATTTGCGCGATATTATGAGTTCACACCTTTGTACAAAAGTTTAATGGCAGGAAGGAACAATATACTCTCACCAAACCAACCAATAACTGATAGCTGCTGTGAAAAGGTAAAAGTAAGTGACAACCCTATATTACGTGGGAAAAAAGTGTGGTTAGATGAAACACAGATTGCAGAGAATAAACAAATGGTTTTTTGTATTCAGCCAAAAAACCTTACTCTGCGATAAATACCTTATACTGAAAAGAAACAATAATATGAAATGGTGCAATTTGAATATAAGTGATGATTATTAATAGAAAGAATATTTAAAATCATGGTCAATCCTATAGCATGGAATTTTGATCAATATTCAGCCAAAACAATGTTAACAGTGGATCAGACACTCAGAGTTATTGGATAGATATACGAAAAGTTGCACTTTGGTGAGTTCGGTGATTAGAATACCTTGTTGCTCCTTTTCCTGTGATGTTTCCAGCCCCGTAGACGTACTTTTGGAATTGCAATGACAGCTTACGTGCGTTCTTTCATGGATTTCTCTTCTATACCAGGTTAGTGGAAATTCTTGATAACTTATTTCTCCCAGTTGTGCCTTTTAGGAATTTCTCTCGTTCGGGAATCTTTCAACCATTTTTTCTTGAATTGTCTATTAATATCTCTTTCAAATTTTTGTACGTTGTTTCCTTTTTGTAACTTTTTTCAATCTCCTCCAAACTTGTTATCCTCTCTCATGGCAACACACATATTTTTTATTTTCTCACAGATTTAAGAATTTTGTGTCACTTCCTACCCACTCATTTGTTATTCTAATTACTACTAATGATTTTATGAATGGAAGCTAATTCTAAATCTCACATACTATTTACAAATTGGTATCAAATTATTTTTTTTAAATTTCTGCAATCACATCTTCCATATATCATCACTTTTCCTACACAAACTCTCTCGATATCCCATTGGTGGGTTTCCTGTTGATGTAAATTGTCATACAGGATGTTCAAAACTTATATATCAGTTGATCTTACTTCTAATTCAATGTTTTCTATAAATTTTAATTTTGACATGATTCAATTGTGGATTTTCATTAGATATTTCGTTGGTCATATACTTTTGATAATAGAACTACTTCAGGACTGCTCTCTTGATACATATGCACCGACTAGAGCATAGTATAAGATTCTATAATGGTGAAAATGTGAAGAAAATTGCAAAACAACATAGCATTAACGACGATAACTAAAATACCTAATGATAATAATGATAATTATTTGCAATACTACTTGTTCCAAAGACTGGTTTTTTCACATAAAAACCCAGAAGAAGAAAGTGGACTAGAACAAAATAATAATGTTAACACAAACTGTGAGATGAATCAAGTGAGTATTTTTCACTGGAATATTCAATGTCTGTCAAATAAAGTGGATTATTTTACACATTTTTTAAAACAAAATGATTTTTCAGTAATATGCTTGAGTGAACACTGGCTTTCCGCTGACAGTCTAAACATGATACAATTAAATGACCACTTACTAGCTTTTTATTATTGTAGAGACGAGAATAAATATGGTGGTGTGGCCATATTCCTCAACAAAAACATCAAATTCAAGTCTATGTGCTTGAATAAATATAACGTAGAGTTCCATGCAGAATTCTGCGGGATAGAGTTGAAAGAATTCAACACAGTAATAATTACTTTGTACAGATCCCCAATTCATGGAGATATAAATGTTTTCTGTCAAAAGTTAGATGAGCTACTAAATTATTTATCGAATAGCTACCAAAAACTAATAATCGTAGGAGACTTCAATATACACTTCAATAGGCATAACAGTACTTTGACTGATTTTATAGACTTAATAAACTCCTACGGAATAGAAGCAACTATCAAAGACTACACTAGGTTTGATGCCAGGACTAGCTCCTGGTCATGCATAGACAACATACTGACAAATCTTGATCCTGTTAACTTCGAAACCGGTATTATTGATCCCTGTTTATCGGACCATAACGCACAATATATCAAAATGAGGAACATGAAAAATGAAAAATCTGTTAAAATCCTTCGACGCAAAATCACTAGCCAAAATCTGGAAAGATTTGGAGTCGATATAAGTACCCTCCAATGGGACATTTTTGAGCAAACTGATGACACTGAATTCCTGTCAGAAAGCTTAATAGGCACCTTGATGACTCATGTTGACAAATACTTTTTTCCAAAGCCAGTATCTCGAAAATCCAACACACCCATAAAATTCTTTGATAACAAATTAAACGAAATGAGAAGTAATCTATCGGCTCTGAAAATCATCAGTGATAGTAGGGGTGATAGTATAAGCCAAAACATTTTTCGTAATTATAAGAAAAACTATAATAAATCGTTGAACGAAGCAAAAAAAACAGCTTACGATAACTTCATTCTAAATTCTGAAAGTAAAAGTAAAGACACATGGCGGCTCATCAATTATGAACGTAACAAGACGAACAATCCAAACAATATTGCATGTGACATAACACCAAATGAATTTATTGAATATTTTTCATCAGTCGCAGAAAAAATAATAAAGCAGTTACCTGAATCGAACAGAACAGCTACAGAATACTTAAAAAATTTGCCGAAAATTCCAAATTCCTTTTTTCTTCATCCAATCGACCACATAGAAGTACTGAATGCAATAAATCATTTGAAAAACACAAACTGTCTGGATGTCCATAACTTAAACAGTAAGATACTGAAGGAAATAAAATATCATATTGTCCATCCTCTCGTTAAAATATACAATCTCTGTATCGCTCAAGGTATTTTCCCCAGTATACTGAAACAAACCAAGCTCATCCCGGTATTCAAAAGAGGTGACATTGATATGCCTGAAAATCATCGATTCCTATTATTGGCAAAATCCTTGAAATTATCATTCATAAACGACTTTCAAAAATATTTTCGAAAATAATGATATTTTGCACGAAAATCAGTTTGGTTTTAGACAGCAAAGAAGTACAATAGACGCTGTGAGTAAATTGGTGGGAGACATAGTTGAGGGTCTTGAATTGGGAGAGCGCACAAGTGCAATCATGTGTGATCTCAGCAAGGCTTTTGACTGTGTCTCGCATGATATCTTACTATGTGAACTTGAATATTACGGGGTTAGAGGAGTAGCACAAAATCTCTTAAAATCTTATGTAGGCCAACGGAATCAAACTGTGTTTTTTAAAGAAAGTACATCCTCACCAAAACTAATCAATTACGGAGTCCCGCAGGGTTCGGTGCTTGGGCCCCCTTTTATTCATTATCTATATAAATGATATATTTGTGAATATGAACCCCTCGAGGTGCATATTATTCGCTGACGATGCAACAATCTATCACTCATGTAAAGATATCCAAAACCTCAGTACAAAAGACAACACAGCGCTCATCGAAATTGATGAGTTTAGTAATATGCTGAAACAAAATGAAAGCAAGTCACAGAAACTACTGTTTTCCTCTAATAATAATATCACACAAGGTGATACTGCTAAATTACTTGGGATAACACTCGATGATAGATTAAACTGGTCTCCCCATGTAAACTCTTTGTGCAAAAAATTATCAAGCCAAATTTTCCTTCTACGAAGATTGAAAAAATCAGTTAGCCCTGATGTATTGAAAGTGTCATATTTTGCACTATTTCACTCCCATATGAGTTATGGAGCTTTATTATGGGGTAACTCAACCCACGCTTCACGTGTTTTCATAATGCAAAAAAAGCAGTTAGGATAACTGCTGGTGCAGGGCTCAGGGACTCTTGCAAAACAATATTCATTAATCTAAGAATAATGACCCTACCGTCAGTATTTATATATCAACACCTCCTTGATATACATAAAAACTAAGTAACTTACACGGTTCATAATAACATACATTGATACAATACCAGAAATAATAATCATCTGTTGAATCCTAGATGTCGCCTAGTAGTAACTGCAAGGAACTCTCTCAACCTACGACTCTACAATAAATTACCAGACCATATTGAAAAAATGATGTTTGAACAATTCAAAATAGCTATAAAAAACCTGTTACTGAGATATGGTTTTTACACAATCGAGGAATACCTAACTACTGACTTTAGTTCATGATACCTTATTCTGACTACATAGCTACATGATTCATCTCATAATTTGTTATCACTCCTGACAGCTTGTTTGTGTATAATAACAAAAAATTATCTGGTTTATATAAAATCACATGTTTATAAAAATATTATATTACTCTATGTAAACTGGTTTATGACCTGCTATTTTACGCTTGTGTTCCCGTTTTTACACTATACGTATTATTCATTGTCTTTATAATTGTTTATCTAGACATTATTCTTTTATCTTTACATTATTCTTTTATCTTCACATTTTTAACCGTACATTACCGTCATATCTACACCTTATTAAGCTGCTACTCATTTATTATATTTACTAAAAATTGTATATCATTTGGACTTGTCATGAATGTATTGCATACATTACATGATAGAATGAAAATCTATCTATCTATTTCACATGTGATTTCATCTGTGTTGAGAGATAATGGATTGCTCTAACATTGTCCCCCTATTATTAGTAGTTCCACTTCCCCAGATGGTATTTTGGCAGTTGAAGTCTCCCAATGTTATACGGGGTTTAGGAATTTGTGAGGGAAATTTTCTGATCCCGCACAGAAATTTCTTTGCAAGGTGGATATATATATATATATATATATATATATATATATATAAATTTATATATATATATATATATATATATATATATATATATATATATATGCAAAAACTCGGAGAACTGGGACTGAATAAACTCTGCGAATTGGAATCGCTAAGCCCAAGTACAGTTCTCACAGACAAACATACTATACTCTTACCATTCCCGACTCCATTTCCATTGAATATGTCCATACTTCATATCGATTATTCCTTTCTGTAGATCAGCTCAACTGTTTCAAGTGCAAAAAACATGGTCACAGTACTTCTGCTTGTCCCGAGATAAGTGATTAAGAAATGGTATCTCAAGAGGACATCACAGGAAATATTTCACATGATAAAGAACACAAAAACGACCCAGTTCCAAATCCCGAAGCCATACCAAATTTAGTTATCCCATCCGACTCTCAAAAACGAAATGGCTCCGCTATCTCCAGTCTCTCTGCTGAAACTGAATCTCTGGAAAACCAGTTATCAAAATCAAATGTACCCGTGTTGAATAAACATAAGAAACTGACCCCAGAGAATCACTTGAAAACATAATCTCTCATAATACCAGCAAAATCACTCATCGAAAAAGAATCCCCACCATTTGTTTTGCATTTCGATCAACTCATTTGGATCTTCGTACCACTTGGTTATAGCTCGAAATTATACTAATGATATCCATGGCCTTCTCGGAATGCTCACAAAAATATATCCCTTACTAACAGGACTATTAAAACTAGGATCACAAAAATCATAAAGAAAATTCTGAAACAACTCAACACAGAATTGGAGACCATTTCCAACATATCGATATCAGATAATGAAAGTGAAGGCCCGCAAGAAACATCCTCCCCGTTGAATATCTCACTCATTTTGAATTTCAGATCACGGTGGTTTACTCGGGATTAATTTCATCACTCCAACACTGACTACGGCCCTGACCACAGATGTGTTTTACACGAAAACTGTTAGGTTACAGGTAAGGGTATTCGTGACTGAATGCCACGTAGTAAGATTGAACTAAGTAAATTGATTTGGTTCGAGAATAATATTCAGATTTGATTGCTACACTTATCGCTTGACCGTTCCTAACCGACGCAGGGACGGACTCCGAGATCCTTTTTGGATACGTATTCTTTACCAGTTAGGTGCTGCTTCACGAATTTATAATATTTAGCGACCGTGACAGGACCATGGAAAACTACTGAAGGCTTTGGATGTCCACCGAACTTCGTCCATGCGAATTTATATGGAAAAGGTTCGTCTCATGGAAAATGCAGATTTTGATATGGCTGATGTACAGGGGATCACCAGAATGCTGGACCGGAAGATCGAATTGATTCAAGAAATAAATAGGCAGCTGCTGGAAAAAATTTTGGACGAAGATACACCCGAAGATAATGTAGATGCAGAGGTTGTAAGGTCAGATGAACTATTGAGTGAATATAATAGACTAAAGGCTAAAACTGAGGGACTTTCAATAAAAAATTCCGTCTGAACATTCTACACTCCCAAATACATCTTTTGTCAGCACTAGTCAAGTTGAACGTGATATCAAATCACCGAAGATAGAACTCAATCAATTTTATGGTGAACCAATGAATTTACCATTTTGATCTCAGTTCAACAGGATTCCGACTGATGATTCCATTTCTACTGAAGATAAGTTTCAATATCCAATTCAAACCACCGTTCCTGACTCCGTGCTCGTCAATTGGTGAATAACTACCCTCCACAGCTGATAATTATCCAAAGGCTATGGGAATCTTGAATCTCCTTGGTCGTGAGACCTACTGATGATTTTTTTCCTTAGTCGAATCATGTTCACCGGAAGATGTTTTGAGAGTTTGGCAACTTAGTTGTAATTTTGATTCGACAACACTTTTGAAATCAAAATAAGATATACTGATTAATTTTTCGAGAAGAAGTGAAAATGAACAAAACATTTCTCTTGTCAAATCAAGTTTTGATATCCATCAGAGGAAAAGAGTTGAATTCAATTTACCGAGCTCATCAACGTCGATAAAACTGCATCTATTCTGTCAAATGCTAATTAAACAGTCACATTCGTATTTTGTAAGAAAACAATTCAAACCTCGACTGATTTTGATGATAGTAAAATGAAAAAGCTATTGTTCGATAAGAAACGGAAAATTTTGTTGAAATGTGGTAGATGTTATTTATGTTCCAAATTCGAACATGTTGATTTGTTAAAAATATGAACAGGATGTTTATAAACTCATTCACTAGGTCTTCAATACATTTTGTCGACGAAAATCTATTTCACGCTCCACGATCATCAGGAAGACCGGAAGAAATGGGAAACACATTTTCAGGAAGCAACTCACTTTGCAAGATGGAAAAAGTAAGAATAATTTCTTTTGGAGAAACACTTTGAAATTAGTATCTTCCATCGTCTAGATAACCTCTTGTGGGGTATTCATGTTGAAAAGGGAATTATTCTCAATTGGATATCAAATAGAAAGATTTTCTGTGAATTGAAAATTCCGATAAAATGAAGTTATTTTTGTGAATGTCTAACAGAAAACAACTACGTCCCCGCTAACCACGCTGGACATTGAACTACATCTGCTAGATATTCTGAAAGAACCCTAACTAAAGAGAACCAATCTGAAATTGAAAATTTGCATTTTTATTCAGATAGTTATTTGATTTTCTATTCCAGTCTTGATTGAGAACTCATGAATATGAATGAAGCAAAGAAGAATGTTTTCCAAAGAGAATACTCACCTGAAATCAATCTAACATTGACGCAAGATAAGCATCGCATTCACTAGGTCTTCAATACATTTTTGTCGACGAAAATCTATTTCACGCTTCCACGATCATCAGGAAGACCGGAAGAAATGGGAAACACATTTTCAAGAGGCAATCTCACTTTGCAAAGTTGGAAAAAGTTAGAATCAATACTTTTGGAGAGACATTTTGAAATGAGTGTTTTTTGATATTAAAACCTGCCTGGGGTATGATAGATTGATTTGATGAAAATATGAACAGGATTGAATTATCGAAAATATGAACAGGATGTTCATAAAATCAGATGTTTCCCTTTTTAACATGAACAGGATGTTCATAAAATGAGATGTGGAATCATCTGCGACTGAAAAATAAACTCCAGTCACTATCTTCCATCGTCAAGATAACTTCTTGTGGGGTATTCATGTTGAAAGGGGAATTATCCTCAATTGAATATTGGATAAAAAGATTTTTCTGTGAATTGAAAAATTCACGATAAAAATGAAGATATTTTTTGTGAATGTCTAACAGAAAACAACTACGTCCCCGGCTAAGCTACGCTGGACATTGAACTACATCTGCTAGATATTCTGAAAAAACCCTAACTAAAAAGAACCAATCTGAAATTGGAAATTTGCATTTTTATTCAGATAGTTATTCGATTTTCTATTCCAGTCTCAATTGAGAACTCATGAAATAATGAAGCAAAAGAATGTTTCAAAAGAGAGTACTCACCAGAAATCATTCGTAACATTGACGCAAGAGAAGATCGCATTCACTAGGTCTTCAATACATTTTGTCGACAAAATCTATTACACTCCTCCACGATCATCAGGAAGACCGGAAGAAATGGGAAACACAATTGAAACCAAAACCTGAGGAAAAAATTCCGAATTTTCATAGCAATCTAGAAAACGCTATTTAAGTTGAAACTTTATTCAATTCTCCATTCGACGGAACTTTTTTGCACACCCCAGTTGTGAAAATTTGTGACTTTGGCAATTCACGCAACGCAGGAGCCATCATAGATACAGGTTCACATGGTAATAAACATATCCTGAAATGCGGATTGGATGCTATGAAAACAAAATTAGGTTGGACTCTCATGGGTAGAACTTCTTGTAGTATTTCTGATATTCCTAGATCATCATCAATGATAGTAACTTCTTTGTTTTGTGACAACAATATTTTCAATTCATGGAACCTCAATATTTTGGAGATTGCATGTCCTGGTCAATAAAAAGTAAAAAGCAGCTTGAAACACTTATTTGAAAACATTTCTGAGTCAGCTTCTTTAAATATCGATGACAGATGTGAAGTTGAGTTGTTATGGATCGATGGTCATCCGTCATTAACGATAATTTCCATTATGCGAAGTAGCGATTGGATGTTTTGATGAAAAAATTAGAAACTGACGGATATTACAAGGACTATGGATGCAGTGTTCAAACAATGGCTTCAATAGGGTATAATAGAGCAGCTTAGTAATGAGGAGTTATATTCGAAGGGTTATTTTTGTCTCATCGTCATGTCATAAAACTGAGTAATTATTCGACAAAATTACGACCGTGTTCGATGGATCTGCCGAAGGAAAAGAATCATCCTTCATCAAAAACTGTCTCGAAAAGGGATCAATATGATAGAACTGATTCAAGGGATCAATATGATAGAACTGATTCCTTCGATATTAATTCGTTTCAGATTCAGAGGATAGGCGTTATATCCGATATTAGGAAGGCATTTTCACGAATCAGCCTGAGAGAAAGATCGCAACTTTCTGAAGTTTTCATGGTATGATTCTCATAAGAATTTAAGAATATATCGTCATGCTGGAGTTGTGTTTGGATTACCATGTAGTCCTGTCATGTTAGCATCTGTTATTCATTTCCATCTGAACAATTTTCTTGAATATCTTTCGCAAAAATTAGAAACATCCAACATTCTTAAATTGAGAAACAGTTTCTATGTAGACAACTGCGTTACCAGGGTGAGCAACGAGAAGGTACTTCATAATTTCATCTCGAATCCAGTGAGTTGTTGTCATTAGAAAATTTGAACTCGTGCTTGGGATTATTCACTCACAAAAGAAACATATGATTTTTGGAAATGGTGATATTATCTGTATTAGGCTCGATTTGGAATAGACGAAATGATACATTGGAAATAAATTTCGAATGGTTCAATGATATTGCAACAGAAATGATCACAAAAAATTATTTTGCCGATTGCTCATAAGTTATTTGATCCTATTGATTTCTTTGTCGAGTACAAGTATGTCCCCGAATTCTGTTACAGAGAATTTGGATTTTGAAAATGGTTGGGATACAGAGGGTCCACAAAATATAGAAATACCTTTTGAAATGGTTGAGAGACATTTCGGTTTTGAAACGATTGAAAATATCCTGATAGATGTCTATGTCTAATGTTATTAACAGTCATTTTCTGAGAACTGTGTCATCAGATGTTAAAAATTACAGCTAGTTCAAGCTGAAAGTAGGTTGCCCAATGAAAAGTTGAAAATACCCAAGCTCAATATTAGGGGCAACCATTGGTAGAAGAATGGGTCAGGAAGTTATAGAAACATTTTATTGGACTGACTCGACAACCATTATTCCTTGGATTTGTCGGAAAGATATGTGGAAGCCATTCGTATGGAATAGAATTCGAGAAATAAGGCATTCACTCCAAAGATCGTTGGTTTCATGTGCCTGGTTATTGAAACCCCGCTGACATTCCATCGAGAGGTTGTTTACCAAAACAACTATTTGGGTCGAAATGGTGGGAGAGACCAGCTTGGTTGAGATATGGAAATGATTGGCCAAAACAAAATTTTGAAGTGAATGAAGGAGTATTAATCTAGGAAAGAAAGAAGTCTATATCGTCCTTGTTGATCAACTCAAAAGATTTATCCATATTTTATAAATATTTTTCGAAATAGCAACAGTTACTGAATTTAGTTGGATGGATTACGATTTTCCTCAAACTGCCGTTATCCCAACCAGAAAAAGGAAGGAACATATGTGTTGATGAAATTGGGATGTCGAGATGAATTTGATAAAGCTGATACAAGAGAAATCTTTCAATGAAATTCGCGATGAAAAAATTATTTCTTTGTGTCCCAATTTGGATGAGAAGGAGATAATAAGAATACAAACTAAAATCACGGAACGTGATGATTCCTATAATTTTATTTATCCAATTTTGTTGCCTTCTAGACACCCTGTGACTGAAATTATAATTCGTCATTTTCATTTGCAAAACTGTCATCCTGGTACTCGAAGTGTTATTTGCAGTATCAGGAAGAAGAAGAATAGTGAAGAAGGTAATAGAAAAATGTCAGAGGTGTAGAAGATTCAATGTTCAGCCATTGAATAATATTCCTCTAGCCCTAACATCGAGTTAGAGATACATCTAATTTCGATATAGTTGGTATCGACTTGACTGGAACGCTTTCCTTACGAACGAAGTTAGGATTTGCATCTTCACCTGCGCAGTCCATAGAGAGTTCACTCGGGAAAATTTTCGCTTCGATATCGACTGATAATATTTCAGCATTGAGACGATTTATTGCGACAGGACGACTATCAACCATCTATTCGGATAACGGACAAAACTTCGTAGGTACCGAAAATCTTTTAAAAATGTAGTTGGGAAAAAAATATAATACAATAGAAGAATGGAATGGAACCTCCTGGGCGTAGTTGGGGGATTGGTAAAATCTCATGGATTCTCAAGCTTTTTACGAAACAATTAGGAAAGGCATCTTGACATATGGAGAACTTTATTCAGTACTGTGTGATTGAAATGTTATCAATTCAGGACCCGCCCCTATATTAGAGGATAATAACGAAAATTTAAAAAATTTTTGGGAACAAAAAAATTCCCCCCCAATATCGTTTTGAAAAAGTTTTTAAAAAAATTGATGTTTAGAGAGTACATAAAAATTTCGGAGTAAAAAGATTATTATCGAAAAGATTTTACATTTTCAGGGAAGGATGGTCAACGATTACAAGGGGTACGGACTACGAATGGATGAGACCAATTCAAAGTCTGTACCCCTAGAAATGGACATTTAAGAAAACGATATAAAGGAGAAGCTAAGGAAAGAGAGAAGGAGAAGGAAGATAAAGGAAGAGCATGGAAATCAAATACTTTTGCGATTTCCATTCCTTTCCTGTCTCCTTTTCATCTTTGGAAAATCCCCTAAAAAAGATCGGCAGATCCACCTGACAGATTGACCTTCGGGGAATTTTCAAGCTTGGGGCATTTCCCTTGACTCAAAAAAGGGGGGTGCATTGAAAAACATCAAGATTTTGGGAAACCCTATTTTATGTTTATTTCATCCTTATTTATTTTTGAAATGATTGAGTATCTTGTCAATTTTTTTGTAAGATTGAAAATTTATTTTGTATTAACACGTTTTTAGTCCATTATTAGGTAGTTATTCCATTGAGATCTTTTTGGGGTACGATTCTTCAGCGGGTGGGCGGCATTGATTTTATAATAGTGTTTTTGATAATGGGTACAGTTTAGGCCCCAACGTCTTGTATACATTGGAAACTAGTGGAATATTTGAAGATATGATCCATGAACATATGGTTATGTCAAAAATGAAATAAAGCAAAAATTTAATCACCTTTTAAAAAACCAAAAAAAATTACATTGAAAATGAAAGTATTCAACTGAATCATTTGGGAAAGATTTGAAATGGATATATTGAAAAAAGCATACTTATTATTTGATCAAATTGTTTGAATAATTCCCAAATTTTTAATTTGTTTTCCAGAAAAGATTGAAAGAACCTGAATTACCCTTTGTCATCATTATAATTGAGGAATTATTGTGGTATCTCGGTAGTATATAACTGTTTGTCATTGTATTTTTCTGTTTATTGCATTCACCTGAAGAAGCTAATTTTTAGTGAAACATGTGATGAATTTGAATGAAAAATTTTGTTAACTTAATCGGGGTTTTGATTTGAGGGTGGAGATAATCTGTAACGTAACTTGAAGAACCCGGTTTGGTGGAAATCATATAGTGGGTGAGTGTCTTCTGTTAACTTCAATAAACCTTTCTTGTGAACCCAAAAAAACTCCAACAAATATCAGGCAGTGAAAATCAGTTAAAAATTCACAGAATTTTGAATTTTCACAACCCAAAAATAAATTGATGAAATGAAAGAGAACTTCAACTGCAATACACTTGCAAAATAAACAAATGAATCCACTATTAGAGATTTCAAAATTCCTTTCCGTGAGTTCCAAAACCCTTCACCGCAGATTTCAAATTAGAAAGGAATTTTGAAATAGAAATAAACGGGATACTTACCCGATAATACGAAGTTACTCATAACATTCTTTTTATTTTGTTCCTCGTTCAAGTTTTGTGGGTTTTTCCATTAACTGCCATTCCTTTAGTTTTATAGTTTCTTGGGCTACGGAACTTTTTCCGTTTTCATGGAACAGGATACACACCCAAAATTGGAAGTTGTCAAACAAACTTTGAAGAGAAGGTTGATGGGCAAATGAGTTTCGCCTTATGCTTTTTTGGGTTCTCAACCTTGCCCCGAAAGGGGTTTGGGGCATTTATAATAATAATACTAAATTGTCTTCATTCATATTGCCAAATATTTGACAACTGTTCATAACATTGAATTGGATATAAATTATTCAAATTAACAATATAAACGGGGATTCAGTTGCCCCTATCCAAAGGTAATGGTGACTGCTCTTCCATCCAACCCGTAACAACATCATGACGTATGTCCATTGTAGGTAATGTTCAAAAAGAAAAGTAAAATAGAACCTTCATTCTAGTGATTCTTATCAATAACTTTACTTCTGTATTCAACAAATATTTGTTACACACCTACATAAAGTAATAATTGGATTTTTTTTTTAAAACATTGAAGGCAAAGGGTTTCAATGGAGGCAATAAGGACAAATAATCTTCAGATAAACAATCATAGCATTCATTTGGTACATAACAGCAAAAGTTATAATATATCCAACCTACCCTCGAGCAACATTTTTTCAGGGAGTTCTTGAATTTTTATGTATTCATGATTTTTATCGAGTCAGGAATGGCGTTGTTAATTTTTGTAGCATTATATGAAAATGATCGTTGATAGAGAGATGTATGGTGACTTGGAGGGTTAAGGGGGTACCTATATCTGGTGTTGATTGTGTGAACATTCTCCTGGAACTGTAGTTTTTTAAATAAATATATTGGTGATTGAAATTGGATTAAAATATGAGTGAAATCTAAATACACTCTTCATCGTCAACCATCCGTCTTTAATTTCATGAAATGGAATTGCGTTTTCTTACGCTGTAGAATTAGTCGGGCACAAGCGTTTTGCACAAGTTGGATGCGATTTTTATCATGATTCGTTAGACATGAATAATACACTATATGAGCGAAATTAAAGCGTCTCAAGACTAGGGTATCACGGAGTATTCGTTTTGTCTTGAAGTAAAGAATTTTTGAATTATTTTAAATTAGTTTGAGTTTGCAATAGTCCATTATTAAACCCGAATTTCTTGCAGAATCGATTATTTCAAGAGGTACCGAATCAATTGCAATATTCATTCGTTCTTGTAGCTGAATTCAATTGTTTTTGTTCCCAAAATTCAACAAAATAGATTTCAAAGGATTAATGATCAAACAGTGGTGTTTTGATGCTATTGATAAATTCTTCAGATCCTCATTGAGAACAGTACAGGCTTTTTGTAAATTATCGTGACTATAAGAATAGTGAATTTGCGTGTCATCTGCATAAAAATGAGATTTGTATTGTGATTAATAAGTCGATAAGTTTGTTGTTTACGTCATAAAGAGCAACGGACCTAGGATTGAACCTTGGGGTACTACAGTGATGAGAGTTGACGGAATGGAGTACTTGTCACGAATTTTCACAATCTGGACTCGATTAGAAAGATAATTGTTCACCAAAAGCTGTGCACTATTGGTAAAACCATTGAAATGTAATATTGCTAGTGAAAGTTCGTGAATGATACTATCAAACGTCTTTGAATAGTCTAATAGGGCAAGTGTCGATTTTCGTCAATGGCCGAAATCAAATCGTCCGTAACCTTAAGCAGCGCAGAAGAGCAACTGTGATGGGGCCGAAAACCTGACTGATTGTCTGGTAATAGTTTATGTATTTCTGAATACTCCCTAATTTGTGAATTCATAATTTTTTCTAGAATTTTTGACAGTATAGGCAATATGCTGATTGGTCTCAAATCCTTCAGGTTTTTTGGGCTACTAATCTTTGGAAGGGGAAGAACATGTGCTATTTTCCAGCTATCAGGAATAACTGAATTTTCTAAACAAAAGTTAACAATATATGTGATGTACAAAATGATACGGGGCAAGAAAAAAGATTCATTTTCACTTTGCATTGGATTTTATTTCAAAAAGATGTTTTTCCACAGATTCTACATCAACTCGACTTAAGTAAAATGTGTCTGACGCTGGCTTGACATCATTGTCATACAATTTCTTCGCTATTTCATCTGGGGTATTATTTTTCTGCGTAGTTTCTACAAAATGTCAGTTGATGACATCTGCGTCAGATAGTTCGATAAGCTAGTCATACACATTTTGCTTTGAACTAATATTAAGACTCCTCAGAGTATTCCATAATGATTCATTTCCCCTATCTTCCCTCACAATCTTTGAAAAATATTACTTTTCTTGATCTTTTTTTATTTCCGAGATATTCCCATTGCAAATCAAAAAATGGACACATTGTATATATAAATAAGATATATGCTACACGCGAGGCCATTTTCAGAAGAAAAATCGGAAAAAAATGCTTGTCCGTGAAAGTGCAATTTGAAAACCTGTTTGTAGTATCATCTATCCCGGAGGTGCCTTATCATTGTATCGATCCCATTCATGCCTCTGAACACACCTCGTACAAGTCTTTGAAGTCATTTTCGTAATTCCCTAATAGGTGGCGCTAACAGCAGAGCAAATAATCAGAGTGCTCAGCATTGTCTATAGCTCTTAGTGTTTTGAAAATTCTTTATACGAAACTTGCAAAAGCGCCTATATAGACCTTTTCATTTAACAGCGATAGCATTTGTTCTTTTTTTTGCGGAACCAACGACATGAAGTAGGTATTCCAAATTTTTTAGGGTACATATTCAAAACTAAGTTGTGCAGAAGACGTTTGAATAAATTCAATTGAAATTTTCGGCTTCGGCAAAAATCGTCTTTAAATTAAGGAGTTTCATCGTTCCGCCGACGTACCCCCCCCCTTTGTTAGATTGAGGTTAGGTTATTAAACAACAAATCCTAAATTCAAAACCAAAGCATACATCTGTAGTGGATTGATATCGAAGTACATGTATTTTTTCAGAATAAACATGTTAATATCAGGTTATTATCCAGATCTAGCGTTAATTTCATGATATGGATTACAACACAAAACGAAGCAAAAAAGAAGCCTGAACGTCTTCAAAGAATCGGAGTTCAACCTATTTTGTGGATTCATACAATTATAACTACAACAAAGAAAACTGATTGTGTTTCTAGTCAGATATTCACAATGAAATAGGAAATAGTGCTTAGCAAGTTATCCAAGGGCATCTTGGTGGTTGTACTTACTCCAAAGCAGTGTCTTGAACACCCCAAAATCTTCCCACAGATCCGAAAAATCGGATAATTTACGAAAATGAAATAAATACCAACGCTAACATTTGAGCAATGGAATCAAAAACACTATAACCCAATACAACATAAATTTTAATATTTACTCAAATGGTATGATGGAAATATTCAAGTTTTTCGAAAGTGAATATTTGAAGCAGACTTGAAAAAAACATTTCATTGATTTCAGTAACTTTTATGTCAGTACACTTTTTATTACATGTATAATTGCTTTTTGGTACTGGAAGATTATTTGACAAAAAACACAATAATTTCTAAAAACAATGTAATCTCATATACTGATACCAACAATAATGATTATGAATGTACTTTTCTTCAAGTGCTGCACTTCTGGAACGGCATTGTATACCACCTTCAAACTGAAACTATATTGGAGACTCATGACTATCCAGCAGAGAACCAGAGGGGATTATTTTTCTAGACAGCATAATGCCTGATCTGAAAGACCGCTCGCCTTTTCTGCAGATACCTTGAACCTTTTGGCTCAAGCATTTTTATATAACAAAACTCGAATACACTGAATAAAACTTTTCAACGTGAAAAACACGTCAGAATTTTATACCCATAATCTGGGGTTTCTTCTTCCACTGCCGTTAGAGAGAAATCAGCTATGGTTTGAAGTGGAGGCAGGAGCTCGCAGAAAATAAATAGTTAGAAAGTGCCCAGTTGTGTGCCTCCTACAACCGAAGTTTTTTTACAATGACCTCTTGTTTTTTTTGAGGGATGAGAGAGGTCTCACCACTACCCCTGTGGTCAGCAGTCACAGTCATCTCACAGACAGAAGTATGTTTGAAGAGGATGAGTGTTGGACGAGTGAAGTAAATGAGGATTATTACGATCTAATGAACGAGCAGGGGTGCCTTGATACTTAACTCCCTAGAATAACAGAAAGCGACATTTAAGGAAATTTTCAGGATGAGTGTCTTACAGTGTTCAAATGTTTGTTCCTGGCTATATGACCTCTATCCAAATATCCAGCATTTCATTTTAGAATTTAGGGACAACTCCGCCATAAGTACGGTTATTTCTAAAAGCAAATTTTTACTTTGAGCTCGAAAAATTGGCTGGGAGAAAGTGTCTGAAAGGTGGAGGACGGCTTAGCCGTTCTAAATATATTCCCAACTTTCTGAAAGGAATATACTTTTTTAGTTGGTTTTCTGTTAACTCTCTATTTTATAAAAAAATAGTTCCATAATGCATAACTTGTTTCATTGTTGAAGTTGTCATTGAACTGTACTTGCCAAGGTGACCCCAACATCTTGGACTCGACGCGCCTGCCTGACAGTAAAAACACTGATTTTGATTTTCTGGTAATATTTAATTTAAAATATATACTTTTTCAATTATATTTTGGTGTTTTATGCATTATCTTAAGTTATTAGTCACAAGAAGTTTAGATTAGTTTTCAATAAGAATATGTCGAAAGACAAAAGTTGGGCAAATTTCTATGACTTGAACTCACATGTTTTGGGGCATGAGTGCTCTTCAGGTTGACTGTCATTGATATTTGAAGCAACATCGATCGATTGGTACGAGTACACTTGCATAAAAAAACTCGAATGTGAATGTGAATGCCAAGTCGTCTTTCGGAGGGGATGTTAATCCATTGGACTAGAAAAAAATGGATATTGGGCTCGTTGAAGAATCCTACTCTGGTTAAATCCCAGACAGTTAAAAAAATTTCCTTTTTAGGTTTAAAAGAGGAGGATAAGTTTTCTTTGCAGAAATTCTTGACAAATATAGCAGAAAAAGAAAATCTGTAAAATTGTAATTTCTTAACTTACAACCCCAATTTTGCAGGAGAGTGTATTTACCCATTTGTATGGGAAAAAGTCGAGTTGATTAAATAAAAACATAACTACCCTGTAGTAGTTTTTATTGGATATGTTGGACCCACCACAAAACCCTTTCGGGATGACAAAATCTTTATTTATTAGTTAAAAGAAAATAAAATAGATTAAGATAATTTCTGGGGAATCTAGAAAATGTTTTTGTTTCATTTATTGCATTTTATAAGAATATCATTTTCAATTTTGTTTAAAATTATGATTATCAGTTTTTTCCAAAAAAAATTTTTAATATTTGTTTCATTGATTCTGCCAAATAATTTTTTAATTTAACCATAAAGAAATAAGGAAAGAACAAACAAAAATAATTAGAACATCCAATTCATATCAATATTTTTTTTTAAGAATATTTTTATGTGTTGAACAAGTCTTTCCATTACATATTTTTTTTTTATTTATTAGAGAGGGAAAACCCCTTTAAACAATTACAATTGAAGATTATTCATCACACCTTAAACAACATACTTATTACTATAACTTAAAACTATATTTAATATGAAAATATATATATATATATATATATATATATATATATATATATATATATATATATATATAATATTATATATATATATATATTTTTATATAATTATACTCTCGGTTTTTGGGTAAATAACGATGGAATACCATAAATATTATCAATTATTTATCACATTAAGTATTTAAGCTTACTTTTTAAAGATGACATTGAAGAGAAAATACCAAGATCTACTTTGTTCGTTAGTTAACATATGTATGGGTGAGCATGCCATAATTAACTGTATTACTTTTTAAAATAAATAAGTTTTTCCCTGAGAGGTACATGGGGATCAATAAGACCAAGAAAGGGACATTAAAGTTTGTGTAAAAAAACAGATACCCTTTCCCTAAAATCCCAAATCAAATTCAGCTCTTGACATTATGAAACTATTATTTGATTCAATTCTGATCTTGTAAGATGTAATATGAATGTGTTAGGATAATTTTTTTTTTGGAAATTATTGAAAACATGGGTGCTTGTTATCAGGCATGCAGAACTGATCACCCTGAAAAGTTCTTTCGATAAAATCCCTATTTGCATAGTACGAGTGGCAAATATAAATAAATATTATGTATTTGACACATTAAATTAAAAAAGTCAGCATTTCCAATGGTTCAGATATCAAACAGAATTCGAACAATTGCAAATAATACAAAATAAAATGAAAAAAATACATATTCAGATACCAGTACCTTGAATAACTTGTATAAACGACTTACTCAATTAAAAAATATATATATATATATATATATATATATATATATATATATATATATATATAATACTTGGGAAAATTGGTCGGAAAAAAAAAGAACAAAGATTGTGGCATATCAGTCAAGTTATTGAATTAATGAAAAAAAACATCCCCAAAGGGATTGAACCAAAAAACCCTGGATCTCTAGTCAGACACTCTAACCAACTGAACTATTAGGACAGGGTTTCCGCATATTTGGAATCAATTTTTTTATTAATTTAATACTTGTCTGATATGCCACAATCTTCTGTTCATATTTTTATATATATATATATATACATATATATATATAAAATATATATATATATATTTTATATATATATATATATATATATATATATATATATATATATATATATATATATACCTTTTATAGTCTCTGAATTTGTTCTTGATTCATTCTTAAATTGGGGAAAACTTACAATTAATTTAAAAAAAAAAAAATTCATACACATTTAAGTCATGTTTAGTTGTTATATATTATATTTTTATGCCTATTATGAACATTTCTACTGTTTCTCGGGATTAATCAAACCATTATTATTGTATTGACTCAAAACTGCAGAAGGTTACAGAACGACACTGCTGCTGTCTACATTTGAAATTATATTCATAAAATACATATAATACAAAAGAACATAACATACCTGGGTTTCTAAGAAAAAAAACTGTTGTTCCGTTAAAATAGTTGTGAATTTATACACAATGAAAAATTTTTTTAATTATCAATTTTGCACCAAGAGAATGTTGCAGCATTCTATATAGGTTCGTTACCTATCCTTATCTTTATAGTTACAATAAAAACAGCAGAAAATATACATCATATCACGAGTTCTTTCAAGTCATTCAACAAAAATACTAACAAACCATACTTAACAATACTAAATAAAAAATGCAAATTGACAAAATAATTGAACAATGGAAATAATTTAACCCATGATGATAAAAAGGTTTGTTGAAATTCAAACCCCCCAAAACACGTTAATGAAATGTTAATCTTCTGTCAATGTTACTTAAAAAATTGTCAATTTATTTTTTCCCAAATAAAAAATTTGTTAAACCTACAGGTTGAAGAACTGTCAAGGGGCCTTTGATGTATTTAATTTCATGAAAAAAAAAATTTTTATCATAAATATCAGTTATAATTGAAGACAAATGAATAACTTATCGACATAAATTTTTTGATCATTTTTTTGTTTTCCTATGCTCATGGCGGAGGAAAACAATACAGAAAAAAAAGAATGTAACTGAAAACACACCCCAGATTTTTCGTGCACAGACACTAGGCTTTTTTGGTTTGGGAGTAGGGATGGTCCTAGGTTCAAAATTTTACACAGTCGTTTATTGAAATAAAAAATTTCACCCTTTTTCCCCTTTTTGAACGATTCGAATCGGCCTGACTTCGAACCCCAAAACAAACCTTTTTTTTCCCCCTGTTGCCCCCCGGGGATATTGATAAACAAATTTTGGGTCTTTTTTTATTACTTGATTTTTCTTCAGATTCCCCCTTCGATGGATGCTTTTACAGTTGGTTTTTTTGGGTTTCTGGAGAACATCTCATTGAATAAAGGATACATCATGAAATCAACCCGGTTGATTTTTTTTGGAAATGTTTTCACTAAAAGGTTTTCGAACTCTGTATGAATTGGATAACTTCTGGGGAAAAAAAAAAAGGAAAAGACCTGAAAAAAAACAAAAAAAAAAAGGAAAAATTTCTTTTTTTTTCCCTTTTTCAAAAATATAATGAAAAAATTGGCTAGTTGTATAAAAATTCAATGACAAAAGATATTCATAAGATTTTCCCCCCAATTAATTTGAAAAAAAGTAAAGATCAAAAAAACTAACTTTTAATTACTGCAATTAAAAGTTTGTTATTTATTCAGGCTATGCTAATAATTCTAATCAACCTGAATAAATTTCCCCTATATATCACTTTTAAATTTTTTTTACTTCCTGATAAAAAAAAATCCAGGGCCAAACGTTTATAAAATTCAGTTTGTGTGTTGATTACCCATGTGAAACCCTACTACCACCCCAAAAAAAAAAAAATTAAAAAATTTGATTCCGAAAATCCCGCCCACTCTCAATAAAAGACTATTACGAAAAAAATAGAAATCAAAAAAGGGTAATTCAAAATCAAAAAAAGAAAAGATATTGAAAAACTTCACTGTCATTTTGAACTTTTTTAATCTAACAAATTTATTTAAATATCGAAATTATTATTTTTTTTTCTTATCTGATTTTTTTCCCTTTTTCCCACGATTATCTTAAAACAATAACCGAAATGTTTTGAATTCAAATATTCCCCCCTTATTCTGACCCCCTTTCAAGAATACTTGAACATGATATTTGAAAATGTCCATGAACGGGGTTTTCCAAAATTTTCTATGATTGTAAAAGGGTTTTTTAAAATGGGGAAATTTTTTTTTTTTTGAAATTTTTTTTATATGCTCTTTTATAGAAGATTAATTTTTCCAATAGTCTGAAATTTCGTTTCAATAGACTGCATAAAAGTCAACATCAATAAAAAGTGCATGCACATATCCCTATCAACAAGATAAAAAAAAGGAAATTAAATTTACAAATTTGGGGTTTGGTCAGGGACCCCAGAAACTTCATTTTAGTGAAAGAATGTGTTTTTATTGTTCTTTAGGGGTTTTTAAAAATTTTTTTAATATTCACCCGAAATATTGGTTTTCCCCCCGGTTGATTATGATCAAGATCTGTCATGATGGATCACAATCGATCTGGACTGACTAATTGATCTGTCAGCTACTGAATCGGAGGTCTTCCCCAAGTATCTTCAAAATTAGCTCAGAGGGAATCTTCCCACAAATAAATATCCCCAGAATAACAAAAAAAAATTAACATTTTAGAATACCTTTTCCTAGCAGGCTCCAGATTCCTCCGGGGAGAATGGGACCAAATTGTGGCAAATCGAATTCCACAAAAAAAAAAATCAATTTCTCTTTTAATAAGTAACAAGTTATACGCATGATAAACATTGAGTAGTACCCTTTTCTGATAAAAAATTCCCCATATTTTATAAATTAAAAATTTTTATATAAGGATGCATTGGGGGACCAGACAATTGAATATAAATATTCTTAAATATATATATATATATATATGAATTTGAAATAAACTTTTTTGAAAAGGGTATTTTCCTTTGGGTTCAGTCAAAAATTTTAAGGCCAAGAGAAAAAAAAAACCTTTTTTTTTTAGTCGAGCTGAAAAAAATTTATTTTCATTATCAAGACAGGTTTTTTTTAAATATATATATATATATATATATATATATATATTCAGAGATATTTAAAATTAATTTATGCAACCCCAAAACATCCAAAAGTCCCCATGAAAGGAACAGAAAATAGTGTTTCAAAACTTTTTAATGTTGGTACAAATTTTTTTCAAATTAAAATTAAAAAAAAAATTTTATTTTTTTTTAAAAGTTCGTGTGTTTATTCCTTTAGGGGAAAATTTTTTTAGAGACACAAGCTGAATATTATAATTCTAGTGAAATATCGATTGGTTTTTTAAAAAAACATAAGCGATAAAAATAAAACCCCAAAAGGAAAATTTTTTTTTTTTCACTGTCTTTATTTCAAACTAGAACCCCAAAAAATGTAGGACTCATTTATTTCGGGAAAAATCGTTCAAGTGAATAAAAAAACCATCAAGTTTTATTTAAGGGGAAAAAAATTTTATATGATAGTTTTTCAAAACAACCCCAAATTTCTTCGATTTGGATCTGTCACTTAAGATACCAAAGGATGTTTTGTTGGTATCAAATTGATTTTTAAATAAAACGTAATTCCGCAAAAATAAACATCTTGAATTTTTTGGGTTAAAAAGCACCCCACTTTGCAGTAATCGTTATTAGGTTTTACGTGTTAAAATTGTTCTGTCATCTGGGGAAAAAAATATGATCATAAGCGAAGAAACAGAATCATAACCGATTTTCTGGGATTTACATTCATTAAATTTCTTTTAACTGGTCAAGGTTTGTTTTTTTTCGGGGAAATGCCTGTTTTATTGTTCAAAGTTTAATTAAAAAAAATAAATACCGATTCATGCTTTATGGTTTGATCGGGGGGTTATTTTTAGTCGTGCCATAATAAATGAGATTATTCCTTGATAATTGTTCTTTTTCCTATTCAAATAAATGTTGTTTTTTTATTTTTTTAAAAAAGTTAGCCGTGAAAAACCCCCAATATTGGCGTTTACAATAAAAAAGCAACTATTGGTTTTTTTGGGAAAAACTTCCTTTAAATAATGATTTCAACATTATGTCCAAAGAGCAAAATAATATGTTGAATCATTTTAGATTATCATAAGTAAAAATTTGTGAAAACCAATTTTAACAAATTTTTTTTCAATGTTTTAAAAAAACCCCTCGATCTTTTTTATTAACAGATTTTTTTTTAAAAAAAAATACTACCTACTGAACCAAAAAAAGAAACTCCTTTTTTGGGGTGTTCTAACTGGGGGCTTCCGATGAATGATGGGCAAGGCAAAACTTCAAATATCTTTACCACCAGATTTCGTAAAGACCCCTTGGTGAAAAAAATCTGAGCAAACAAATTTTACCAATGGTATCTACACCTTCCCAAAACCCCCAAAAAAAAGACCACTGAGTTCCCCCCAGGTTTTCGGGGAAACTATTCATTAAATCAGGTTAAAAAATTTTTCATAGGTATTAAAAAAGATAAAAAGGGGGTTTAAAATTTACAAAAATAACAAAAAATTTTTCCTTAAAATTAAATTCGTCAACACGTCGTTTTATGGGGAACTTGCATAATTGATGGGTGAACTCGTTTTAAAAAATGGAAGAAAATAGTTTTTGGTATTTACAGTTGTCCCCCCCGAAGACCCAAGAAACCCAGAAATACCTTTATTTTGTTCTAAAAAATTTTTTTTAATTGTATTGATAAAAAATCCTTTGCATTTTGAAAAATTTCCCAGATATTTTCAAGACCGAGATGGTGATTTCCAAAAAGGGAAACTGAAAAAAATTTTTGAGGATTTAAAAATGTGGCTAACCTTAAAACGGGAAGAATGGATGGAATTGGTTTGAATAAAATTTTAAAAGAGTTCAACTTGATCTTTTGACACTTAGTTTATCATAATTGTAGTGAAAACAACAGTAAAACTACCGGTGGAAAGATCTTGCATTCTCGATGAATTTCTTTTACAGGATATGCATTTGGAACCAGATTATTATAAAACACAACCAAAAAAAACAGTTTCTGAACTGAACGGGAGGTTAATCAACAGAGGGGGAAAAAATAAAAGTAGTTTAGAGTTCAAATTGACACTTAAAAAATTTCTAAAGTCAACCCCAAACGAACGACATGAATGTACCAAAATTTGATGACAAGTGAATTTATTCTCAACATATACGTCAAAAAAATTTTTAAAACCCCCCAAAAAAAAAAAAAAAGGGGTTGGTTCCGCATGCGCACAGCGAAAATGTTAAATAAAAGGTCTATACTGATACTTTTTTCACAGAAAAAATTTCTCATTATGCACAATGAGTTTCGATGGGGGGGAGAGATTTTTCCAAATTGAATACGGTATATATTTTTTCATATTAAAAAACCCCTCGGGGACCCCCCAATCGTGCGGGAATGATGGGTTCTCTAAGGGGGGGCAATTAAATTTGTATTCAAAAAAAGGGGCCAGACCAGCAACAAAAGAGTCTCTTCCGGGGGTCTGATTCGGAGAATCAATAGTATTCTTTTTTTACATAACTGAATTGTTGGGGAGCACAGTGGCTTGCCGTCATCTGCTGATAGGATGATTATGTATTGGTTGTTTTGACGACTTTTGAGGCAACGCCTTCCAGCTGGTATGATGTTGGGGGGAGAGTTTCACTCTTCTGATAGGGGGGTTATTTTAGTCTATTTTTTGTTTTCAGGAAGTTCAGTAATAGCACTTTATTTTCGGATTCTGTTGGGATAGTACTGGCAGTGATAAAAAATTTAAATCTTCACATAGTAGATTATGAGTGATGTATCGAAAAAGTTGTGAACTAGGACTGAAGGATTGTGTGGGGTCGTGGGTATGGTAGTGGTTTGTTATGAAGAAGATAGTTTCTTCTTCTGTGTTTCTGATTTATGCATGCTGATATGGTCTGCTGTTTCTTAGATATTCTACAGAAAAAAAAACCCCATTACTGCATGGATGTTGGGATAGATAGTTTTCCCAAAAAATTGGATAAAGAGCAATTGATCTTATCGAGGGGTTTGTCTGATGTCGTGGGGGGTTTTCGAATCAGGCTTTGTAGCTTCTGATGATTTCTAGGCTGATATACTCATCCAGATGTTTCAAACGGAATATAGGAATATAAATAAGAATTTGGTGTTACAAAATAGGTAGTTGATTGAGAATAAACAAAAAATTAAAATTAATAAATGTCATCTTTTTTAAAATAAGTTTTTTTGTTTTACTCATGAATCATCTTCACTAGGTAAGTATCTACAGGACATTTTGTGTCCGCTATGAGTTGTTCCACTATTTTGATATAGCAAAAGTTGTTGCAAAAACTGAGCTGCTGCGTTTTTCTCATATATAACCCGGGGAGAGAATGCACACTAATTTTTTTCCTTGACTTCCAGTGGTGACAAATTTTTCAAATTTTCATCTATATAAGATTTTGGTTTATAAAGCCCCCGGGGATTTTTTTTGCATTTGGAACATGTTGGTTTTTTTTCGCCATTCAAATTTTTTTTAAAGTAAATAGTCTAAATACTGGAGTCTTAGCTGCCTGTGGAATTGGGGTTCAAGGATTGAGGTGGTCAAAATGACGGAAATATCCCCAAAAGAGACCCCGGGTTTCAATTTTTTGATGTCTTGAACAAGCCCTTTTTAACATTTTGTTGTCGATAAATTTTTCCCCTCAATTTTGTCAAGATAGTTTTGATTTTTTAACTATTTATGTTTCATCTCCGGGGGGCCTTTAATAAGTATAAGAGAAATTCGTTTGCGTTTATTCAGGGGAACCCGGCGGTCGATAGGGCAAAGGGGGGGGGGAATATCGAGGTTGGATCGAATGCCTTGTTTTGGAAGTTTTCATTTATGATATCTTTTTATTTCCCACATACACCCACTGGAAAATTTTTTTTAAAATTACACATTGTATAATTGAATAAAATCTGTTACATGCCCCCTTTCCCCGAAGAAAAAATTTGATGATAATGGCAATGAGCTTTTAAAAATTAGTGCTTGACCGTGGAAGTGCAAATTTGAAAACCCCGCCTGTGGTATCATCTATCCCTAGGTGGGCTTACTTTTATCGCCCCCATTACGGCCCTAGACAAATTCCTCGTACAATTTTTTCGGAGTCATCTACGTACGTCCTAATGGGGCCTTAAAAGCAGAGGCATTATCAGAGTGGCTTTGGGTTTTAAAACTTTATGTTTTAACGGAACTTCCATAACGCCTGTTTTTGGATCAGTTTTGAGGGCGCATTACACAAAAATACAAACATGCCGGGGGTTTCATGAGGTGTGGTCAAATTTTTTTTTTCCAAATGGAATACAGTTTGTAATTCCACAAAAGAAAACCCTTTAGGATTTTTGGGAATGGTAATTTTTTTAATGAAGGTATATGAGTTTTTAGTCAGAAAATTAACCCCAAACCAGCCACAGCAAAATTATTATATCTTATGCCTGAATAAATGTAATGGGTTTATCAGGTTACTAGAATTGAAATAAAGAAGAAAATTAAAATATTGGTAAAAGGCTTTCAGAGTCCTCCCCCTTTTTTTTGGAACGATTATCATAAACAATAAAATTTGGGGAAATGAATATTAAAGGTTGTTTCCCATAGTGATGATAGAGGGGGAAACCAAAATGACGTCACAAGGGGCCTTTGACCGAAAATTTTGAATGGAACCCACCGCAAGCGACACCCTTAAATGGTAAAGAAAACCATTCAATGATACTAATTTTGTTTTTAAGGCAGTTTTGATGGTTTTGGGTTTTAAATTAAATTTTTTAAAATTCACAGTATGATATTAGTTACAAAATTTTTAAAAAGTATCTTCTCAAAGAAATTCCAATGACCTCCATTCACTTCCGACAGGGGAAAATCCTATTTTAAACCTTCTCTACTTTTGAAAGTGTCGCGGAAACGCCCTTTGAACAAAACGTTTTTTTGAAACGTCAATATGGTCAGGTTCAGTGGGGTTTAAACCCCGGGAGGTACCCCCAGAAAAAAAAAATAAAGGGGAAGTCCGGTGATCGAGCTGGCCATTCCGTTAACCCCCTCGTCCCCAACCATTACCAGATACCCCCCTCCAAATACCGTCTTACTGCACCGTTATAGTATGGAGGAGCACCATCCGTTGGAAAATTTTTCCCCATTGCCGAAAATTATCAGATTATTCCCAAAATTTAAAGGTCAACGGTTCTTTGGGGGTTTTGCAACGCTCCAAAAAACCCACCGTTAAATTAGTATTCAAAGAAAGAGGCCCAACGATGTGGTTTCCCAGGATACCTGCCCAAACATTGACCTTCAAAAATTGTGTATGTGTTTCACGAAACAGGTAAGGTTTTTGTCCCAATACCTCACATTCTGTGTATTTACATTTCCATTTGGATAGAAAGTACTGTCACGAAAAAAATTTTTTGACATAGTCGGTTTGGTTAATTTTTTTCATTTTTACTGTCTTCGGTCTGGGGGGTCGTCTGGGGTTGATTACCCTTTTTTAATTTTTTGGATGAAATTTGTTATTTTTCACCCCTTGTCTGTATTGACTGACTTCACAGGTAGATGCAAGTGAGTTGTTGAAAATAAAATTTAATATTTCTTCTGCCGATATACATTTTTTCTCATCAAAATTTTTCTGCCAAAATGTTTCCATCATTAATACTACCCGATTTCAAACTTGAAGGGCTCCTTGAATAAGTCCTCAAAAGGGCGAGAAACCTCTATTAAAAAAAAGGGTTTTGCTGATGATTATTTTGTCCAGTTTCACCAAAAAATTTGGATCGCGTACTTTATCACCTAAAGCACGTACCATTTCGCTTTTGAAGCACTTGCGTTCGGTCACAACAGTTTAACAAATTATTAAAATGTACAAAATAGAAAGTTCCAAAAAACTGCAAAAAAAGTTTAAGGGGTCAACAATAAAAATTATTAAATGTACAAAACGACAATTACAAAAAAGTCAATTGGGGGGGACTAACAAAATGCCATTATTTGATAACTACCCCGAAGGGAGCTTGAATTGGAATTTTAGTATTAACTGATTCAATTCACCCCGCTTTGCGTTTTTTTAAAAGCGAGTTCCAAAACTACCAAAACCCCAAAAAAAATTATATCATTGAATGGTTTTTTTTATACCTTTTGCCCCAAAATTTTTAAAAATTTTTTCACATCTTTGACGATTTTTACTATCATCACTAGTAGGGAAGTTTACAACCTTTAATTCAGTTTCCAAATTTCTTTTTTTTATGTATAACGTTCCAAAAAAAAAGAGGATTTTTTAGAAGCACTTAAGGTATATGACAATGAAGCCTGGGATTTTTGTTGTGATAGTAGGTGGTAGTATTCCGACGAAAATAAACTGTCATTGATCTAGAATTATATATTACGATAATTGTAAAAAACACCTCTCAATAGATTTCTAAAATACTTAGAATGTTTAGCCAACCACATTTATTTTCTGTGGTTGAACTGAAATAGTACACCAGATAGGTGGTTACTGCGCCAGCCATCTGAAAATTAAAAATATAATGAATTTAATATATTTCTTACTTTGGGGGGAAAAAGGAAATACGTGATGGCTTTGGACGAAATTTTCAAAACAGTGATTCATCATTACAAATGGGAAGTATATTTTATATATATATATATTTATATATATATATATATATATAAATAGGGGGCCAAACTCGATGGCCTATTAGTTTTTCGGAAACCGGGGAAAAGGTTATTTTGAAAATTTGGTTTTTGGGTAATCTTTTTTGTTCTATCGATCTAAAATTTTTTTTCAGTGCTGCGACTTTCCCCGCATATTAAAAAAAAGCAACCACTTTGATATTCTAAATAGGACACCCTATATATTATTGCATTTCCGCTTTCTATTTTTTGATTATTCTCGTATCATTTTTTTATACCTTCCCCAGTTTTCGAGACATTCATTGATTTTTTATTTTTGTGCAAATTTTTATTCATTCATTAGAAAACAAATGTTTATTAGGGGTATTTGGACGAAAAAAATTTTGGAGGGTTTGACAATATTCTGTGTAATTCTTTTTTGGAAATTTTTTTCTCCATTATACAGGGTTTTTCAAAATTTGTGATTTTACCGATACATACAAAAGTGGTGAAAAGTGCTTTTTCCCAAATGGAACATCCTGTATATTATCGAAAACCTGAAGACAATTGAATTCCCTTTTTCAAATGATGTCCCATTTCCCCTATACCAAATAGTCAATTTTGAAATAAAAGCAAGTTTCAAAAAATTGGATTATTTTGCCTTTTTTTTATTAGGTAGCTATGAAATGTCATCAAAATAAAATTTGGGTTCATTGGGTAAATTTGATTAAAAAAAAAAATGGAAATTGTTTATTCTTCATGGTCAAGGGGTAAACTAAGAACATGCAAAATGTTCTGTAGTATATTGAAGTGTGTGATATTAAGATGACGAACTGATTGAAAAGAATGATTAATATACGGGTATTATAAACTCGAGGCCAATTAGACTTTTTGGAGGGGAAAAAATCTTGAAATATTGTATTCCCGATAAGTGATTGGGGTCTACCTCTTGAAAAAAAATTTTCACGGTTGCATACCATTCTGCTTGAAAATATCGAGTTTCTAATTTCAAATGGGAAACCTAGTATTTCATTCCGTATTTGAATTCTACTGATAAATAAAAATAACTTTCATGAATATTCATCACCTTTTTTTGAAATTGATTATTTTGTAATTATTTTGCTACCGATGGGACCAATTTCCAAAAATTTCCTTTTTTATTTTTTTTTTTAAAATTAAAAAAAAATTAATATAGAAAATTATACAATTTTTCCCTTCTACACTTGTATGGATTTTCTATTTTCTTTTTTTTTTTGGTTGAAAATAAACCAAAAACTTTAAAAAGATTTTTCCCACCAGAAATGACGTTCAAGCAATATCGAAAAAACCCCCTTATCTGTTGCCCCACACAGGACTCAAACAACTTTCATCCAAAAAATTTTGATTAATTTCAGTATTATCGGAATGATTTGACCATTTCCATTAAGGGTGTCTAAAACACGTTTTTTAGGCGATGAAAAAAAGGCATAATTTTTTACCTGTGCCTGTTGATAAATCATGATTCCCGTAGAAAAATTTTATTTCAATAAAAAAAAAAAATGGGTCATTTTAATCGCAATTATGTGTTCGAATTTGGGCCATTTACACCAAACATTCGTGGATCAAAATAACATAGTTGGTTGTTCTTTTAACCCCCTTTTAATTTCCTCAAAAAGGATTTTTTAATTTGCCCCCCGAATTCACAGGTGTTTCATGAACCCAAATTTTTTTGATTTTTCCGGGTAAAATCTAGGGGTTGATCGGGGAGGGGGCCAAAAGGGGGGACCCAAGCGTTTCATCCACCGATTTCAAAGGATGTAGTCAGTTCTCTGCTCACTTCTTGTGTACAGTGAGGGGGGGCACCGCCCCAAATGATACCAAAACTCCGAAAAATGAAGGGAAAGCAGGTTAACGTTGTTCTCAAAATATTCAAATATTTTCAGAATTCCAGTTTTTATCATAAAAAATATGATAATTTATCATTAATTAGTAACCAAAACACATTTGAATAATTTTTTTTCTGAAATCCCTTTTTTTAAAAGGGGATTTTCTGCCCCCAGAAATGATTGTTTTGCGATTGAATTTCCCTCTCTAAAATTTAGATTCATCCGTCCATATAATTTTCAAGGAAAATTTTTGATTTATAAGTCCTGTTAAAATCCATTAAAAAATCAACACGTCTTGGAGGATCCCCTTTTGAAAGAGTTTGATGAATTTATAATCATGCATTTTTTTTTAAATTTCCGGGGAAGTCAGGCCATACCTGAATCTATGCGGCTCTTCTTAATGATACATGAGGGTATAAAACCCAGAATTTCATTTCTTCCCCAGTTATCGGTTTTTTGATTTTTGATCTTAACACTCAAACAGCATAATTCCGATCAATTCTTCGGTTTTTTCATTTTTGGAAAAGGGTTCATTAATTTTTTGGGTACTAAAATTTTTTTGGGGCATCACCGTGAATATAAAAAAAATTTAAAATATCTGCATTTGAATAGCATTATAATCCATTTTAATTTTCTTCGACAAAAAACCCCCATAAAAAACCCTTTTTTAAAAATTGGTTTGTTTCCCCTTTTTTTGGTCCCGGAATACAGATCATTTAAATTTTTAAAAATGACCTTTTTTTTTTTTTTCGTTATACTAATTTTGGGTGATAGTCAACTTTTTAATATACTACAGAAATTTAGCATGTTCTTCTAAAATTTTTATCAATAGATTAAAAAAAAACAACCATTTTGTGTCTTTCCTAATCAAATTTACGTTAAGAACGCGCAAAGTTTTATTATTGATGACATTTCATAGCCCCAATACAAAATATGGCAAAATAACCCAAATTTTTTAGAAACTTGTTTTTTTGGGAAATTGACATTTGGGTATAGGAACATGGGACATCATTTGAGGGAAGTTCAACTTTCACTTTTCCTACTTTTTTGAAAATCACAAATTTTGAACGCCCTTGTATAATGGAGAAATAATTTCCTTTTAAAACTTATACAGGCATTTAAACTTCACCCCACAATTTCAGCAGTCTTCTGATCCAAATACCGCATTGAACATTTGATTAAAAACTATGTTTCCACAAAAAAAAAAGGGGAAACAATGTTTTTGAAACCATTGGAAAGTTAAAAGTACTCAAAACTACAAAAACAAGGAAAAAAGGGAAATGCAAAATATAAGGGGCCCCTTCAAAAATCAAAGTTGTTCTACTTTTCAATATGAGCGGCAACGTCGCCCCCGAAAATATATTAGATCGATAGAACAGAACTTTTTTCCGGGGGGAACCAAAAATTTTAAAATAACCTATGTCCCGTTTTTCCAGAAATGTCTAATAGGCCATCGAGTTTGACAAAACCCTTTTAAATATATATATATAAAATTTTCCTTTAAAACGAGCCACCCTAAAAACTTGTGGTAAATATTTTAGGCAAAATAAAAAAACACGTCAACAATGTATACAGGGGACACATTTTTTCATATTCACATTTGATGTTATTTTTCCCCATGCACCCCAAATGTCACCATTTTTAAAAAAAAATCAATCTATATTGTTTTCATCATCAGATGTCCATTAAGATTTCAACAAAGTATAAAATTATTCGCATATTTTGGGGCTACAAATTATTTTTTGTTGAAAAGAGCCACCTAAATGAACTTCAAATCCGTTTTCCCAGGTTTCATAGGTGTTTTTTTTTAATAATTCAAAATAGTCTTATTTTGCCTAGTCAAATTTGAATTGATATTCTTTTCCTTTTGTATTTGTCTCATTCTACAATAACGATTACGTACCAGGTGAAGTTAAATTGGTATTTCTGTTTTTTTTTAAATTTTTAGAAAAAATTTTACCTTCGAAAAAAAGGTCGAAAAGTGGTTTTTTCTACCAGAATGGTGAGCTGCCCTATGTTCAATGATAATCATCCAGGAAGAAATGTACGAAAAATACGTTTCGGGAAATTTTTGAACAAATTTTGGGGAAATGATCGTTGAAAAAAGATAACCGTTCAGGAGTTGTCAACGATGAAGCTATTTCTATTGCAGTTTTAGGGCACGTTGACCAATGGAAAAAGCACCTTTTTAAGTTATCTCGAGAATGGAACAGTCGTATAAAAGTTTTCGGATCCTTCATAACAAATTTATCCATATAAGATCAGACTAGTTCATGAATTGAACGAAGATGATTTGAAGACGTATCGAGTTTTGTGAAAGTTTTTAACGGGGCAACTTGCATCAGAATTTTGAATAAAATTTGTTTTTTTGATGAAAGTAGATTTTTTTTGGAAGGTGAATGGCAAAAATTTCATATTGGGGATACGAATTTATTTATACCGTCAAGTTATACCCAAGACCCAAAACTGAATGTTTGGGAGGTTTTTGGGGACCACATCATAGGACCTTTTTTTTTTTGATGGTAATTTGACTGGTGGAAAAAAAAATTTGATATGTTGAAATCGAATGATACTGTGCATCAATAGGGAATTGAGGAGGATATAATTCATTGCAAAAAATTTTTTGGGGTGGTACCTCCTCATTATGCAGCTCCAGTGCGACAATTTTTTTGGTGATCATTTTCCCCTTTTGGTGGATTAGAAGGGTCCCAGAATGGGGCCCCAAGGTCTGACTCACCCTGTAGATTTCTTTCTATGGGGTCTTGGTCTAAAGTTAAAAAGATAGAATAAAAATAAAAAGATTTGGGGAGAAATATTAGGGATTAGAGAAAAAAATCCCAAATTCTCAAAGGGGGGGGAATGGTCGTTTGTACCATTTTGGGTTAGGGGAAAAAGTTTTTTTAACATTTTTATAGAAATTTTTTTTTTTTCATTGTCAAGTCACAGATTCAAGAAATTTAAAAAAAAAATCTCTTTTTTTGATTTAGTTCTTTTGCCTTGAACGAATATTTGGTGTCTCCCAGAATTGTTGACCTGCTTTTTTTTTTTTTCTGCAAATCATTGTATAAAAAATTATTCAGGGGGGCTTTTTTAACCAAAAATTTGTTCCCCCGCCATATGCGTCAACCATATTTTTTATACTTTTGTTGAAATCGCCCCTCATGGAGCATCTAAAAGCGAAACAAAAAGGGGATCCTTTAAAAAAAAAAAGGTGACATGCTCGGGGGGGGGGAAGGAAAAATCAAATGTGAATATGTAAAAAGTGTCCCCGTATACTATTTTCGTTTTTTTTTTTTCCGAAAATCATTTTCCCAAAAAAATTATTAGGGCTCTTTTTTTAAAGGAATTAAAATATATATATATATATATATATATATATATATATATATATATATATATATATATATATATATATATATATATAATTTTAATATATATATATATATATATATATATATATAATCTTTCAAAAACCCCCCCCCTCTTATTTTTTGGAACGACTATCATAAACAAGTAAATTTTTAAAACAAATATTAAAGGTTGAAAACTTCCCTACTTGTGATGATAGATGACGAAATCCAAGATGACGTCCCCCCCTTGTGACCAATTATTCTAAAGGAAACCCCTATGGCAACGACCCTTTTTTTTCAAAAAAAAAAAAAAACTATTCAATGATCTAATTTTTTTTGTGTTTATGGGGGTTTATAAACATTGAAATTTAAATTCCATTCAGTATGATATAATAAGATTTGAGAATCAGTATTACTAAAGAAAGCTCAAGGACCATTTCTTAAGTGAAATATCCTATTTTAAACTCTTCTCGTATTTTCTAATTACTTTTTTTTAAAACGTCAATATTTGGGTTCGGGAAATTCATTTAAAGTCCCCCCACAAAAAAAACCAAAAGGTGGGGGGGTCCGGTGATCGGCGGGCCCTTTTCCTTGAACCCGTCCCCCAATCCATCTACCACGATATCCCACCAAATACCGCACCTTATTGTGGAGGGCACCATTCTGTTAATTTTTTCCAAAGGAAAACATCTGAATTATCTTCCTTTAAGGATCCCGGGTTTTTTGTTTTTTCCGCCCAATAAACCCCCCCAGTTAAATTAGTTAAAAAAAAGGGAAACGATGTGGTTTCCCAGGATCCGCCCCATTCACCGGGGGGAAATTGGGTTGTTTCACGAAACGGGAATTTGTCACCCAATCCCCCCATTCTGTGTATTTACATTTCCATTTAGATGAAAGTATTTCGTCCTAAAACAAATTGTTCACATAGTCTTGTTGGTTAATTTTATGTCCATTTTTCACAAAATTCTAGTGTTCGGCCCCCCTCTTGTCTGAGAGTTGATGAACCATTTTAATTTGTTTTGGGGAATTTTTTTCTCTTAACACCCGTGTTTTATTCGAGACTTGGTAGATGCATTTGAGTTGTTGAAGAAGTAGGTTAACTATTACCCGCCAAAAATTTTTTCTCATCAGAAATTTGTGGTCCGCCGATGTTTTCATTGATACCACGTTTTCAAACTTACGAAGGAGCTTCCCCCCAAAAAAGTTTGAAACGGGGCGATCGGGAACCTCATTGAAAATGCGTACTGCTGATGAATATTTTGTCCAGTTTCACCAAGAATTAGGATCGCTCACCCACCAAACAAAATTTCGCTTCTTGAAGCACTCAAACTTCTAAAAAAAGTTTAACAAATTATAAAAATGTAAAAAAATATTAAAAAACCAAAAACTGCTAGAAAAAGAAACTTGTCAACAATACACAAATTATTAAATGTAAAAAAACGGGCAATTAAAAAAAGTCGAGGAGACAACAAAACGTCACTTATTTGACAACATCCAGGGGCGGAGCTTAATTTTAATTTTATATCAACTGAAATTATCACAGTTTTCGTTTTATAAAAGCAGTTCCCCCAAAATCCATAAACACAAACAAAATTAGTATTTTTAATAGGTTTTCAAACCTTCAAAAGGGTTCCGCCATAGGGTTCCATTTAAAATTATTGGTCACAATGACTTAGTGACGTCATCTTTGACGATTTCGTCATCTATCATCAATAGTGGAATTTAAACCTTTTTTTTATTTCCAAATTTCCCTTTTTTATGTATAATCGGGAAAAAAAGAGGGGGGGGGTTTTGAAATGTATGTATATATAATGTATATATTTTTATTATATATATATATATATAAATATATATATATATATATATATATATATATATTAACATATGTTTTGTCCTCACTCCCGAAGGTAGAACCGATTTAATGCATTTTTTGGGTTTGGGGGGGCCCGCGGGTGGTTTAGATTCACAAATCACCCCCCCGTTGGGGGGTGGTTCCCCCCATAAATTTTTTTTTTATTTTCAAGAAAAAATTTGAGTTTCTATTTTTTTATGATACAGCTTTAAAAAATACATACAACCCTGAATTTTCACCCCTTTTTACGATCAACCCTTTTTTTTTTTTGGAAAAGTTTTTTTTTTTTATTTTGTCAGACTTAAAAAAAAAAATTATTTATTTTTAACCCCTTCACATAACCCCCCTTTTTTAATTTTTTTTGGGGAAAACGGTAAAGGGGGAAACGGGAATATCGGGATAACGAACAAACGGGATGACGGGAAAAAGGGGATAACGGCAAAAAGGGGGGTGAAGAAAAAAAAGGGGAAAAAAGGGGGGGAAAAAAAAACATTTTAAAAAAAAATTTACAGAAAATTTTTTTCCCCGCTAGATAATTTTAAAATTTTTCATTATTAATATATATTAAAAAACATTAAATTTTTTTTGGGGGTTCGAAAGATAAAAAAGGAAAACCAAACCAAATTTTTTTTTTGCCTTTATTCTTTAATTAAAATATTGAAAATCTGTCCCTTTTTTGGGCCCTTTTGATGTGAGCTATCAAATTTTTCTTTTTTACAGGGTGCCGTTTTGGGCCACCCATTTCTTTTTAAATGGTTTTTTTTGGTTTTTTGGATGTGACTTCCTTTTCTATAAAAAATTAAATTAAATTTTATATTTCGGGAAGTTTCGAATATTTTATTATAAGGGGGTTTTTCCCTTTTAAATTCCCCCTGAAATTAGTTGATGGTTAAATAAAAAAAATGCAATTTTCACGTTCCTCATGCCCATAGTGTTTTTAGAGTTTTTTTCATTTTAGGTACCAATTCATATTTCTTCACATTTTCAATTTTTGGGGTTTTTCAAATGAACTTCGAATAAAAATTTTATGATTATTGCATATCTACAAAAAAAATAGTTTAAAATTGTTTTTTTTAAACTGAAAAGAAATTATATAACTACAAAGAACATAAATTGTAATAAAATGAAATGAAGAATTTTTATATACAAAAAAAAATTTACGCAAAAACTTGGGTTTTCCCAAACATTTTAACTTTTTTTCATATTATTTATTCCTTTTTAATACATTTTTGGCATTTTGAAAGCATTCAAAATCCTCAATTAACCCCCTTTTTTCCCCATAAGTGATTCTTGGAGATAGAAAGATCTAACACCACATTTTCGCAGTTACTAAAACTTACCTTTTCTTTTTTGAACCTTTTTAATACCGATGAAATCTCAGTAGACTATGAGAAAATTTTGGAAATTTTTTAAAATTTTGTCATATTTTTTATTTTTGAGGGTAAAATGATGTTTTCCGCTAAAAAAAAAACAAATGGTAAAAATTTTTATAAAACCATAAAAAGTTATGCTACAGCCCAACGGTATATGGAAATTTATCCAAAGGCGAAAACCCTGAAACTTTTTTCCCCAGAAATTAGACAAAACCTCAGCAAAATTTGATCATTCAATAAGCCTCGCAAAAAATTTTGTAAAAAACCCCCCCGAAATAGAGGAAGTTTGTTAAAAAGAAATTTTTTTAATTTTTAAAAACCCGTAATACACGAATTTTAGATTAATGAAAACATCGAAAATCGGTACAAAAATTAGATGAATTGAATTTGCACAAACGACAGTTTGGGGGACTCTCGAAGCTAATTTTAAAAATTACAAAATTAAACGGTTCATAAATTCATCCAGGGATCCCAAAAAACAAAACGAAGGTTTGGTGACAAACGTAAGAGATGGGAATTTTTAAAAAATCATTTGGGATGAGAGTCGTTTCACAAACTCGGGTTTTAAAAATAATAAAAGTTCCCCCCCAAAAAAAAAGTTGCCCTCAATGGTTTGTTTTTAAAAGGGGGGGGGAATTTTTAAAAAATTTTTGGGCCATATATTTTCCCAAAAAATTGAATGGCGAACGTTATTTATTTTAAGGACCACCTTCATGAATACCCCAAATATTCCAATAGGTAGGTTTTAAAGGGGAACTTTTCAAATGATGGAGCTCGTCCTCATTGTAAAGAGGTTAATCAGTTTCAATTAATTAACAAAGTGGAAGCAAATAATGGGAATAAGATCCCCCAAGATCACCAATCACTATTTTGGTATTTTCATGGGGACATTGAAAAAAAGGATTTGTGGCGGGAGATAGAAAATATAGAAGACTTTTGATTGAGGATTTTGAATGCTTTTGCAACAATGGCAAAGAGGATTGGGCAATAAATAATATGAAAACAAAAACCAAAAGGAAGGACCCAAAAATTTATTGCGCCATTTTAATTTTTTTTTATAAATTACTTATTTCTTTTCATTACAATTATAGGTTCTTTTTGGGGGTAATTATTCTTTTTTTTTTTAGCTTGAAAAAAATATTTTAAAAATATTTTTTGTTGTAGAAAGTTTGATAATCATAAAAGGTTTTCATTCAAGTTCATTGTAGAAAAAACTAAAAAGATTTGAAATGTAAGAAATATGAATTGGGCCAAAAAAAGAAAAAAAAAACCCCCAAAAAAAATTGGTAAGGGGGCGTGAAAATTTATTGTGTTTTTTTTTTAACCGCCCAAACCCAAATTTAGGGCCAATTTAAAAAAAGGGAAAAATTTGAATTATAAAAAAAATTTCAAAATTCCCGAAATATAAAATTAAATTAAATTTTCGTATAAAAGGGAAGTCGACGATGAAAACACAACAAAAAAAAAGGTCCCCATTTAAAAATTTTAAAAGGTCCCTCAAGACACCCTGTATAAAAAATTTTTGAACATATTCTAAGCCCATCAATGCCAATAGCAAAATGTGGACAGATTTTCAATATGCCTGGGGAAAAAGAAGATACAGGCAAAAAAAAAATTTGGGATTTTTGGTTTTTTTCCGTATATCTCCAGAACCAAAAAAACTAAATTATTTTTTTCACATCAAATAGGTTCAAAAAGCAACTTTTCCAATTAACGACACTTACTTTTCGTTTGGATCCCCGTACAGAAACGATTAAACCCCGTATTTTACATATTTTAAAACGGGTTTTAACCCCAACCCCAAACGAAAAATAAAAAAAAATTTTTTTTGAAATTTTCAAAGTCCGATATGCCAAAAAATTATAAATCCCAAAAATTTTTGGTTTTAAAATTTTTTTTTAATTTTCATTTAATCCTTTAAATTTTATAATATAAAATATATATATATATATATATATATATATATATATATATATATATAGGGGGTTAATCTGCCTTTTAAAAATCCGTGAATGACGAGTGTATAATGCCATTTCATAACAAATTGTGGTTAAGAATCTAAAAAAAAATTAAAAATTTTTTGTTTGAAAATCAAAAAAAAATTTTAACCCCCCCCCAATTTTCCCATACCCCCCAAAAGGAAAAAAACTTTAAACCCCCCATTTTGGGGTAAATGTAAAAAATGAGCGCTTGAAATATTTTAATTTAAAAAATGAAGGAAACAACTAATTTTTATCCCCAAACGGGATAAAGTGGGAACTGGACTTTCCCTTTCGACGCCTCATCATTATTAAAAACCCCACAAACTAAAAACAGGGGAAACATTCACAATTAAATATTTTTTGGGAAAAAATAATACGACCATTGTAGTGGGAAAATTTTTTTGGAAACAGTGCCCCTAATTTTTGGCCAAGTTACAGTTTTCGAAGTTTTGTAAAATCCCTTTTTCTTTAAACACCACAACAGAAAAAAAAAATTGTTTTTTTTTATTGCGTCAACACTTTTCGGGGTTGGGGTTTTGGGAAACAAAAATCACCTTCGCATTTTTTACGAATATATTTTTTTTTTTAAGAGGAATTGCGGGAATGTACCTTCTAAAATTTGCAAACTTAAAATTTATACAAAAAAAATTTTTAAATTTTTAAAATTGGTTAAAAAATCCCCGGGCATTGGTAAAAAAATTTAAAAAATATGTTTTTTTTCCGAATCCGTTTACGGGGATCTGTTTTTAATTTTTAAAAATTTAATTTTTTTCATTTATGGAAAGGCCCCCAAACCCCAAAAGGGGCCAGGTACTTAAAAAAAAGATAAGCTCTAAAAAACGAAAAAAAATTCAAAAAGGGAGATTATTTACCCCTAATATTTTGAACTTTTTTTTGAACAGTTTTAAACCGGGATGCGAATTTTTCCCCGAAAACGGGTTCAGTTCACCCGATTGGAATGTCTGAATACTATAATTTTGGCGTGCTTTTTTTTTTAAAAAATATTCAATTTCGAAAATTCCCCATTTGTATTGTTTTTTCTTACAAAGGACTGTGATAATCATGATAAATGCCCCAAAACAGAGATGAAGTCAACAGTTTTGACTTTATCCCCCGGGGTTTTGGTATAACAAGGTTAAATTTTTTTTTTTCACTTTCAATTTTAATATCTATCTCCCCTCAGCCTGCAATGTGTACATTTACCCAAAAAATCAGTTCAACATTCACCCATTCAAATGTCTAGAGGGATGGGAAAATTTGACGGGGGAAAGGACACCCAAATTTTGTCGATTTTCACAAAAAAAAAAAAAAATATTTTTTTAATTTTTTTTTTTTTCATTCAGTTTTTCTTATTTTTTCGTTTTGAAAAATAAAA
>JAFIRS010002714.1:0-188640 GCA_018342105.1 Gonioctena quinquepunctata
ATCCCACCCATTTGTTTATTTTATTTATTTACATGAATGGGCTACTCAACAGATAGTTTTACCCATCGAATTATCGAGTAGCAAGAAACAAAACAATATAATATATAGTTGTGAAAGTTGACAATGAAGTACTGAAGTGGAGAATAAAAAAATCATTCATAGAAAAAATAACTCAGTTCAGAAATGAATGTGAGCTTTGATGAGGATAACATATTATAAATATCTTTTCTAAAAGTAACATAGCACAAAAATGAATGTGAGCAAAAACTAAATGAGATAGTAATAAAACGTAAGAATTGTGTTTTATAGGAGAAAAAACATGTATATGATATTACTAAATTGTTGAAAGCATCAATTTCAAAAAAATAACACAGTCAAAAAATGAAAGTGGCTTCAGCCCTTAAATCAATGGGAGGATATTATAATATAATTCCAAGAAAGAATAGCTGAATGCCTTGAAGTATGCAGAACTCAAAGGTTAACGTGATCAAAAAGAGGAAGGAAAAAATCAAAATTGTATCAATGATTCAAAACATTATTGCTTTCAATCGCTTTTTGAAGCTCAGGAAAGAAGTGGAAAAAATATCTAAATCAGAAAGATTTTCAACAACAGAATCATAGGATCTAACGTGTCTAATGAATGGTGAGTTCAAGTGTGCATTTGTTGAGCTGTAGCCTGCCACGAACAAAGGTCTATATCTAACAAAGTACTGCGTGTGGTTAAAGTTGAGACTACTGAATTGGTACGATGAATCGAGTAAATTCTTGACTATTTTATGAATCAAACATGGGGCGTAATGAAACGGGACAGAACGAGACGTCTCATTACGCCCCGTATGATCCAACTCTTTTTAAAAGGATATTCATGTTGTTGCAGATGGTTTGCAACCACGTAAGAGCCAGGTTCCAGTTCAAGCTCTGGATCTCGCAAGGGAGCGTGGGTTCAAATCCCACACCTGGCAGTTTTTCTTTTTCATTTTTTCCTTCGGAATTTGTTTTTGTCCCGAAACGAATTTTTTCTCATGTCTTAGAGCTGGCTGCAGACAACCTGGCCAATTTTATTTACCACAAATGTACATTATTAATTTTAAATGTATTCAAAGTCACATCAACAAATAGTAAATATTTACTTTTTGCTTTTTCAGCGTTATTTATTATGAATTAATTAAAGTTTTTATTACAAAATATTTTATTTGTCTTCAAATAACTGACCATCATTATAAAATCTCCAGCAGGTGCCGTGGTGGGTTTGTATGGTGCTCTTTGCCTTGTGTCGGTCAAGTTGCGTGTTGTATGTATTTATTTCTTTGTGATTGAAGTATAATTCAAAATAAAACAATCTATCCATAGTTTTAGGGGAGAAGTACACGATAACACTAGTTTTACAATTTTGGACGAAGAAAACTCACTTCCTAAAACAAATCATTCCTCAATTGCGAAGGGAAAAATGAATGAAAAACTGCCAGGTGTGGTATTCGAACCCACGACTGCTCGGCTACCTGGGTTAAACTGAATACTGAATATATCATCATATTTCAACGTAGGTGAGTGATGTTTTATATGCTTTCATACTCAAATTTTGCTAAAATGAGGTAGGTCTGGCGGCTCTGGGATCTTACCCCAACACGACATAGATTGCCATGGATTTCAGAAATGTCAGTGTCAGATGTAACTGGCGATTTGATTACTGTTTCATTTTTTTGTCTGATTGGAAAAGAATCAAATTAGGATAGGCTTCCAAAAATTTTCCGGAAACAATACAAAAAAATTAGGAATTTTCCATTGTATTTTTATTTTATTTCTTTGTACACCACCCAACAGAAATCCATTTACAGGGTGGGAAAATCACAGGTACCAAAAAAAAACATAAATAATTTGAGAATCAGTAAAGATACAACAATAGTGTAGAAATGAGACATGATACAAAAACTAGAAAAAAGGAAAATTAATATCAAAAACTGATTTTTTTCAATGAAGCAATGCTACAAGAGAAAATGTCACAACTATTATTGATAGCATTGAAGTTGTTGCAAATTCTGAATAAGGGTGAGTTTTTCTGTACATTTACTCTAGAGAATTCGAGGTAAAATAGAGTGTTATGTTTTGAATTTACTCTTGGTACATGAAAATTCAGCATACTCAAAATAGCACTATAGTTGATTTGGCCATGGATCACCTTATAAAGAAAACTCAGAGCAGATGTATTCCTTCTACTTGCAAGAGAGGTAATGTTATGTCTCTCTAGTAAAGCGGTATTACATATTCCTGTAGCAGGGTACGCACCATCTTCTTTGAAAGAGAGATATTTCATAAAGCGTCTATGGATTCGTTCAAGATTATTTGAAAGGACATTATAATATGGACACCAAATGATAGATGCATACTCTGTTTTAGAACGAACATAGGAATTATATAACAGTAGCAGTGTGTTCTTATTCGAGAAATCACGAGTATTTCTGACAATGAAAATTGAAGCCCTTGAACATTCATTGGTAATTTTATTTATGTGTGTTGAGAAATATAATTTTTGGTCGAAGGTGACACCAAGGTCACGAACATAATTGGATCTAGGGAGCACATCATTGCCAATTGAGTAGTTATAGGTGATGTTGTTCTGTTTCCTAGTGAATGTTACAATTGAGCACTCATTAGCATTCAATAGAAGGCGAGTATTTTTGCACCAAGTATTCACTCTATCTAGGGCGTTTTGTAAAATGGCACAGTCATTCAGGCAGTTTATTTTTATATATAATTTCAAATCATCCGCATATAATAAACAATCGACTGCGACATCCTCAATAATGTCATTTATGAACAGATTGAAGAAAAGTGGACCCAAAACAGAACCTTGTGGAACGCCTGATGTTGGTGTGAATAAAATGGAATTCTGGCCATGACACTCAACGTAGAGGGAGCGGTTTTGTAGATAGGAGGGGAAAAAAGTATTCAAGTTTCCTGAGAAGCCAAATGCATTCAGTTTACTGAGTAAAATATCATGATCTAGCTTATCGAAGGCCTTGGAAAAGTCCGTATATATGACATCTACCTGGGCAATATTTTCGAATGTGTTGGATATGTACTGGGTAATACAGAAGAGATTTGTGGTAGTTGACTTTGAAGAAGCCATGTTGTAACTCAGTTATTTGATTTTTGACATGGTTTTCAAGTGGTTTATTACGAAGGATTTCAAAAGATTTTGAGAAATTATTGACTATTGTAATAGGCCAATAGTTTTCTATGTCATGTTTGTCACCTTTTTTGAAAACTGGTATTAATTTAGATAGTCTCAACACATCAGGGAACTGTTGGTATTTTATTGAGAGGTTGGAAAGTATTGCCAGAGGAGCAGCGAATAAGGAGGCACAGTCATGAATCAAGGAAGCTGGTATTTTATCAGGTCCCATTGTGAATTTTGGCTTGATTTTTTTGAGAGCTTCACAAACTTCACTTTCCGAAAATTCTGTTATGATCAAAGCATCATTCGCCAAGTTTACGGTAGTATTATTTTGTATGGTTTGACTAGGTGTTGCTAAAATACTCTGCAAAGGCATTTGCAATGCTTACGGGGTCATTATGTTCAATGCCATCATAGACCATTGTTAGTGGTAGAGATGACGAGTGTTTCTTTTTTCTACAAATTGCCAGAATTTTTTCGGGTCCGTTTTGATTTGCTGTTCGATATAACGGCAGTACAGTTGGTAGTGAGGTTTAATTTAAGACTTTACTTCTCTTCTTATCTTTTGGAATTCAATAAATGCAATCATTACAAACTCTCAGCAACCCAATGCAATTTTTGAAAAATATTGAACTTATCAATTTGTTTGTAAATAGTTCATTAACAAATGACGTATTTTTTTTCGTTGTGAAATGCCTTTGTCAGACATAAAACTGATGATGATGTGGAATATCAATTAAAAAATGACATCATATCAACTTAAGAAATTTATAATTAACAAAATAAAAAACTTTTAAACAATTTTATCGCGTGATATTGTTGACACATGCGAGAAGCACCAACCATGGGGTCATTCTGTGAACAATTAATCGGTTTTCAATAAAATGGGCGGTTCCAAAAAAAAATACTTAATTAACAATAGCCTCACATTATCAAAATTCAATGAAAACAATTTTCTCCAACGGAATTACATTCTTTCAAGAGTTCAGCTAATCCTGTGACTTTTTCGAATTTTTTAATTTATATTTAATAGTATACAAATAGCAATTTTTAGGACAAGTGAGTGGAGCGTACCATTTAATCACGAACCTGGATGTTGATCGCCCGAGCAGCGGATCTGCGAGGGCCTAAACCAGGCGAGGAATTGAACGCGTTTAACTCACGGGTTTAAATCTGATTTTTTCCATTTTTGCAGAAATTAAAAGAAATTATATGTTGCATAAATAACTATTGTGTCATTGACTCGTCGAAATAAAATTGCTACCAGCCTACTATAAGAATAAAAATCTGCGCTACCGTCGCTTGTGTTGCCTTCAATTTGGAAACCAGCCTACTCGATACGAATGATTCGACACCGTTGCTGCGGTATGAGCAATGTGTATGATGGTTGTTTATTGGTAACCTAGGTAACACTTTCGATCTCTGTAAAAAAAGATTTTGAATCACTTCTGATTGAAAGTACAACTTCTCTCACTAATTTGAGTTGAAATATGTTGAGTCACGAAAATGGAAAAAATATTTTATGTGCATTGCTCTCTCGAGAGGTGCTGTACTCCTGACGTAACGCCTGCGCGGAGCTCTATTTCAACGTTGAATTGAAATTATAGATAATTGAGATAGAGTTCCAGGAGTAGAACTTTTTCATAGGAAATTTACTCTCCTTTGAGAGCCTCTTTTTTCATTTCCTCTATCACCCATAGTTTTTGAGCAACTGCTAAAAAACTAAGGCCGTTTTTTTTTTTGTTAAAAAAATTGCAAATTTACTTCGGCGGAAAAAATGAAAAAATACATCTATTTCAGAATGACATATTTTTGAAAGACTTGGAACGATTTTTCACAGGAAACTCACTCTCACTGGAAAAATAATCAAGTTTTATTGTTCATTTCTGCAAACTCCAATATTCACTAGTTATATTAATATATATATATATATATATATATATATATATATATATATATATAGTATATGAAAGAGGAAAAATTGATTTTTTTTATCTTTCTCCTGAGGTTGCAGTCAGTTCAGAAGGCCAATGTAATGAGTACTCTCTGTTATTTGTCAAGCTTTCGAAATTTATTTCATTTCATTTTCAAGATATCAACGTGAGACTGTTACAAATAAAAATAGCGGAACACACATAATATTAAAACATACTTAAAATGCAATTCACTAAAACACAAACACTTTCAGTATACAGGTACATAATATTTCGAGGGACAATGAGACCTCTATCTCCTACGACTAAGAAAGGCCTCAGGAGAGAAATAAAAAAAACATTTTTTCTCCTCTAATCCTCCTTTTGTAAATACTTTTCCAGTCAAGATACTATTTTTCTTATATATATATATATATATATATATATATATATATATATATATATATATATGTATAAATATATTATATATATAGTTAATTCCATTTCTGAGAACTTGTGTTCAGCATATTAGTTGATATTTCATATGTATAGGTAAAAACAAAGCTTTTTTGTTGAGCAAATTTGTCGTCATAAAATCCCCATTCAACATAATACCATACTTTTCCAGAAATGCTTCTGAGCCATCAAACTCTATGGATGTTCCCGATTTTAGGTTTGTAGGTTAAAAGGTTCACATGTTATAGAGTGTGACAGGTGACAAACAGACTCTGGGATAAGGGCACTATTATTTCAATTTCACCTTTTCGTTACGAACCGATCCTCAGATAATCGCACTCACTGATCTCGCAATCATTTCAATAGACTTTGCCCCGACGAATAAAAAAAAGTGAGACCCTCGTGACGCGGACGTTTGTGAAATCTGCAGTGGGTCAAGCGAATCAAGCTCACTGATCCAAATGAATGTTTCAAATCTCTGTACGTACTAATCCGGGGAAATTCTAGGACAATGGTTTTATTTTCGCTTTGTCCCTCGGAATTAGGATCGGATATTATCTCTACAGAGCCGGCAGAAATCCGGCCCGATCATTCACGATGAATTGTATTTCCGGTGCTAATAAAAGTAAAACAAAACGTGGCTCATGGAGGTTATGAATATTCATAAGCGCAGTATGTCATGTTAATGGAAATTCAACCTATGAAAACAAGAGACTGGTGGACATTGTTGCTATTGTCAATGACCATGTGGTCTTTGACCCGTAGAAGAATTAATTGAAAACGCAATATTATAGTTAAAATTATGGTCATTTCAGCCTCCGAATCAACTTGCGCCCAATTCAAGTCGAACTGGGGAAAAACAATATATTTCGCGCAATAGAAATAGAATTATTTATTTATCCTTTGTGACATTACAAAAATGTATTGGACGAGTCAATCACTCACTCTAAGGAGTGTGTTTGAGATTATCTTGAAATTACGACATTAAAAATATTATATAATAAAATACAGGCGGCACAAATGAAAACAAAGTTCCTACAAGCTATCATGAAGGTATTATTTAACACTGTACAGGCATACTTTACAAAATACAGGCGATTCAGATAAAAACAGTGAGGTTCCTAAAAGCTATCATGGAGTTATTCTTTCACACTATAGTAGCATTTTTTCATCAATAAATATTATATTGTCTTTTTGAAATTACTGAAAGAATCTATACTTCTGAGGGTTAGTGGAAGTTTATTGTGAACTTTCATTCACATAAATCTAAAACTATTGTCTAATTTTGTAGTTTTGTGACTGGGAACACATAAATGATCAGAACTTCTGGTATCATAATTATAATTTGAGGAATTTCGTTAAAATTTATCAATGTTTTTTCTCACATACAAGATACATTGATAGGTGTATATGCTGTAGAAAGGCATAATTTTATATTTGATGAATGTGGGCTTACAAGTTCGTCTGAGGTCTAGGTTGAACATTTTTCGTATTAAATGCAGAATATTCCAATTGAAAGCTGAGCAAATTTTGTAGCCCATGTACAAAAATTAGAAAAATCATATTCAAATATAGATCAAGTTGCCAAGGAAAAGATTGTTGTGAACTTGGATGACGATAGTGACAGTGAAACTGACTTAGGTTAAAATTTATTAATTATTTCTATGACACTCTATTTTTTCGAACTGTATTTGTACCTGTTAAACTCAATTTGGTAAATTTCATTTATTTTTCCACCTCTTTTCACATCAAATACATAATTATGTCAACAATTCAGTAATATCTTATGTCAACAATTCAGTGATATTTCGTAGAAACTTATCAATGTTTTTTCTCATATGCAAAATACATTGATAGATGTATATGCTGTAGAAAGGCATAATTTTATATTTGATAAATGTGGGCTTACAAGTTTGTCTGAAGTCTTGGTTGAACATTTTTCGTATTAAATGCAGAATATTCCAATTGAAAGCTGGGCAAATTTTGTATGTACATGTACAAAAAGTGGAAAAATAATATCTGAATATAGATCAAGTTGCCAGAGAACAAATTGTTGTGAACTTGGATGACGATAGTGACAGTAAAACTGACCTAGTTTAAAATTTATTAATTATTTTTATGACACCCTATTTTTTCGAATTGTATTTGTACCTGTTAAACTCAATTTAATAAATTTCATTTTTTCCCACCTTTTTTTACATAAAATACATAATTATGTCAACAATTCAGTAATATCTTCACCAGAGATTTATAAAGTTGAGTTTTTATATTTCACAAGCAAGTATATTTTGTAGGTATATGCATATTATTACGTGCATATAGATAAATTAGTATTGATTATACACTCTACTCCTTGGTACTGTTTATTTATCACTTGTTATTGAATCAGACTTATACATCATCTTTACGTTTATATATTTTTTTACTTTTTTTCGATACATCAAGGATACGTACTAATTTTTTACTGGTATTTGGAGAACTGTACTTTGTTGCCTACTGGAAGATAAAAAGGATATTTCTGTTTAAAAAAATAATAGTTTATAAAAACTCATTGTCTACGGATTCACTATGAAGTCACTTTCCACACTCGTATAAATATAATATTCATACCAGCAAATAATTTGTAAACCGAGCGTCAATAAAACATATATCTTGTGAAAATTTCATCAATCGAGTACGTCTCTGCTTGTGGTACTAAAGACACATATAATTATGCCATAACTTCACAGGTCTGATCGTTTAATTAATTGTTACCACTCTGTATATAGTTCTGATCTGGCCATATCTGTTTCTGTTTTCAGTACCTGGAAAAGATAAAAAATTTGCTTGCGGTGTTTCATCAAATGAAACATAGTGTAAAAAAACTCAAAATCTGCGATTCGGAAGTTGGCTGAAATAAACGGAAAGTTATGTATTTCAAATTATTTTCGAAAGCCATCAAGCGCCTCTTCAACCTATGGAGAGTTAATCGTACGGAGCTAATTTTGCCGAAGTTTATTCGATATTATGTAATAACATCATCTGGAACGGTTGTTCAAACTTTGAACGAGACCAAATTAAAAATGGTAACATTCCCGTTGAAAAGTTTTGCACTCCTTAGGGCCCCGAAACTCCAAGTTAATTTGTAGGAGCGAGTTATTATTTCGATGCATTTTACTAGAGAATTCCACGTACCGGGGGAAAATAACTCTGGGGGCGGGAATTATTTTTGAAATAGCACTATCATTTTCTCTCCCAACTTCAGTTTCTTCTTGATGGAAACTGAGTAATACTTTATTGTCCCCCCCCTCCTTTATTTTTTGGACGGGTCAACTCAAAAAATTGAAACTTGGGATAATGAAATTGATGCATGAATACTATATTTCGGAGTGAAATTGACAGATGGAACTTTCAAGATGGCGACTGGGCGCCATCTGGGAAAAAAAATTGAAAGGTGGGTCTTGTGACACATCATTTTGAAGCTCCTGACGAATACTTCACCACCCTAGAATATAAAGTCGATATCTTCACCTACTACAAAATGGCGGAACATTTGATACTAACCTGCATACAAACACATTTATATCGATACACTTGGAAATATTTGTTTTTCTCTGCCATATGGCAATCCCAACAATCCGATAAGGTTTGATAGGTTATTTTTTGAAAAGAAATGATAAGAGTTTTTTGGTTCATATAATTGAACAGAAAGTATTCGAACATATTTCGGGTGAATACGCAGAACATTGAATGATATTCACCTGAAATTTCAATGTTCTGCGTGGTATTTGCCAGGAAAGTAGTTGTTTTTCACCTGAGATCTACCATTTTCTGGTTCAATTTTATATTGAATCCTTTATGTGAAGAAAACCGTTTAATTCGATTTTTCTATTCATTCCACTTCACATGGCACTTATCTTTCAGGTTATTTTTTGTTTAAACAAAAAATTACAAGGAATGTCAGTACGACAACGAACATCATTGTTCAGTTGAAATATTCTCATTTAGTTTTCGGTTTTACTAGTAAATAGATACCACGTGAACTATCTCTAAAATGATCAATTCTCGTCCATTGGAAAAAAAAATCGAAGCGATTTTTATTTACGGTGCGACGCATAACTTTCACGAAACCGAAAGCATTTTTGATTATCGTTTTCCGAATCGTCCTATCTGTAGAAAATATTTAAGGGAACTTGTAACCAAATTTACAACTACCGGTAGTGTACAGAACAAAAAGCCCCAAGGTCATCCGTCCATTCCGGAAGAACAGCAAGTTTAAATAATTGGTGAGATGATAGTAAATCCTCAACAGTCTACTTCCCCCATCGCGAATGTTTGTGAGGTGTGTCCTTCAGCAGTGTGGAGACTTTTGAAGAGGAATGAGTATCATCCATACAAAATCAAATGGTAAAACCAGTTAACTGAAGATGACCCTGATCGAAAGAACAGAATTCTGCAATTTATGAGGCAACCATTGAAAGGGCATCCTAATTATCTCCACAATATTTGTTTCAGTGACGAATCACATTTTCTCAACGGCAAAGTTCACAGACAAAATTGCGGTTATTGGGTGACCAACCCTTACATTTTAACAGGGGAACTGTATTTGAATATGCTGGAAAATTACCAATATCCAGAAAAAATTAACGTCTGGGCAGGAATATTGGGAAACCATATTGTGGGACCTCTATTCATTGAACAAAATTTAACAGGGGAACTGTATTTGAATATGCTGGAAAATACTGTTGATCCTCTAATCACTGAAATCGTCGAAGCGAATCCTAATGAATTCAATATGGATATTGTTTTCCAACAAGATGGAGCACCACCACATCACTACGGACAAGTAAAAAACCATTTGGATAATAATTTCTCCGGTCTTTGGATTGGCCGTCGAGGTCCTACGGAATGGCCAGCCCGCTCGGCAGATTTGACACCTGTATACTTTTTTTATGGGGCTATTTGAAGCAAAAGGTGTACGGAAATGAACCTGCTTCAATATTGGATATACGGCAGAGAATAATAAATATTTGTAGAAATATCGACGTTAGTATGTTCGAAAATGTTCGGCGTGAAATATCGGATAGGCTGTTCTTATGTCAAGCAGTTCAATGCAACCATTTCGAGCATCTTCTGAACTGAACTCAGCTTCTTTCCTCAAATTATGAAGTTAAACGTCGATGTATTCAGGCAACTATTAAAGGTTCCGCCATTTTGTAGTAGGTGAGGATATCGACTTTATATTCTAGGGTTATGAAGTATTCGTCCGGAGCTTCAAAAGGATGTGTCACAAGACCCTTCTTTCAATTTAATTTTTTTTCCCAGATGGCGCCCAGTCGCCATCTTGAAAGTTTAATCTGTCAATTTTACTCCAAAATATAGTATTCATGCATCAATTTCATCATCCCAAGATTCTATTTTTTGAGTTGACCCGTTCAAAAAATAAAAGGGGGGGGATTAAAGAAAAGCACTGTATAAGATAAATGATGCAATACAGTTTTCAACATGATGTGTCAGTTTGGATGATGGCAATCATATGCTGCTCTCGTTAGATATGTTTTAAACGAGTTTGGCCTGATTTTGTTGGTAGATTCTAAGGAAATTTCCCATAATGAAGATATCCGGTATAAATTTTCGATTTTTATAAGATTTCACCCGAGCACATTTTCAAAAGATAGTTTCCAGTAATGAAACTTTCCAACAAAAACAATTCTATACAGTTTTTGCATTCTGAAAAAAACTATGAGAGTTAACTGTAATCTGCGACCCTGTTCTATTGTCAACACAACCCGACTAGGTCACAAATGGTGTCTCCATTGGATTTTCCAATGAACATTTACAGTCGGCAAAAACAGGAAAATGTGATCAGAACATGCAATACCGCGTATCAGCCGAAACATCACATTTTTCCAATGTTCCACTTAGATAAATAATGTCCCATATAACGCAGAAGCCGTTGACAACTAACACTTTTTTGTGTATCGTCTGGTAATTTCGATTTTTTGTCTAGCTATCTCCGGACAACATCACACATAGCCGAAGGATTGCAATCGGAAAAAACAATAACGGCGCTCGCGATAAATTCGAAAAATTGCTTGGAAACCAACGTCCGCCACCCAAAATAAAAAAGAAGCAAAAAACGAATATAAATGAAGATACTCGTGTTTCATGCCATTCACGATTATCACTAACGAATAGTCCGGGAGGCAGTGTTGCAACTGACAAATAATTTCATCTCTCATGATTTTTTTGCAAATGTCTTCTATCGGACAATAATTAGAAGATCTGAGTGTCAGCTGCCTCGGTAGTGCTAGCTGTGAGAAAATTAAGGAACTGTCAACAAAGAAACTGACTTAAAGTTGAAATGATACCCCTATAAACTGAAAGTCGAATCATTCAAATAAGAACTGACTGACGATCATTCCTCCATTATAATGTCAGCTGACTATCATCTTCAGTAAGTTACAAATATTAAAAATTTCAAATATAAGGAAAAAAGTTCGACCCAGATTTCGCCCTTTCCCTTTAGTTTGATATAATTTTTACAATTTCACAATTTCCACAATTTATTCACCAATTCGATACATTTGTTGAAAGTATATAATATACAATAAACTTTATTCTTACGCAATACATAATGCCCTAGACCTATGTATGTGCTCAAATCAGAGATATTAATCAGGTATACCCAAATCACATTTTAAAATATGTTTTAGTAATAACGTCAACACATAAATTGGGCGTGAATTACTCTAGAACTATATAGAATAAGATATTAACTATAACAATTCTGAATATGTTAAATAATTTTCATATTCAAACGTCTGTTTAAAACATTTAAGAGTTTTCATTTCCAGCGGTAGCATGTTAAAATGTTCTAGGGCTTAACTGGTTAAAAATCTTTGATTATCATATTTGTTATAAAAAAACCTGAACATGTAAGCATGTAACTCTAATTCTGTAACAGATTTTTGAATTTTTCATTCTCATACATGAAGTCCCCTCCCCCCTCTTATTTTTGGAGCGATTATACATAAACAAGTGAAATTTGGAAACTGAGTATAAAAGGTTGTAAACTGCCCTACTAGTGATGATAGATGACGAAATCGTCAAAGATGACGTCACAAGGCCATTGTGACCAATAATTTCAAATGGAACCCTACGGCAAGCGACACCTCTTTCAAAAGGTATCGAAAAAACCTATTCAATGATACTAATTTTGTTTGTGTTTATGGCAGTTTCAATGCCTCATTAGTAAACATTAAAATTTAAATTCCATTCAGTATGATATTAATTACAGATTCAAGAATCAGTATCTACTCAAAGAAATTGCTCGAAGTGACCTCCATTTCCATTCCTGACAGTGAAATATCCTGTTTTTAAACTCTTCTCGTACTTTTGCAAATGTGTCTGCGGAAACAGCCTCACATTCTGCAATAATACGTTGTTTTGAAACGTCAATATTGTCAGGTTCAGTGGTGTGAACCTTCGATTCAAGATACCCCCACGGAAAAAAATCCAAAGGTGTGAGGTCCGGTGATCGAGCTGGCCATTCCGTTGAACCTCGTCGTCCAATCCATCTACCACGATACTCCTCATCCAAATACCGTCTTACTGCACCGTAATAGTGTGGAGGAGCACCATCCTGTTGGAATGTTATTTCCAAATTGCCGAATTCATCTGGATTATCTTCCAAAATTTCAAGGATTAACGGTTCTATTGCGTTTTGCAACAGCTCCAGATAAACCTCACCAGTTGAATTAGTATTCAAAAAAGAAGCCCAACGATGTGGTTTCCCAGGATACCTGCCCAAACATTCACCTTCTGGAGAAATTGGGTATGTGTTTCACGAAACAGGTGAGGAATTGCGTCACTCCAATACCTCACATTCTGTGTATTTACATTTACATTTAGATAGAAAGTACTTTCGTCACTAAAACAAATTGTTTTGACATAGTCTGGCTGTTGGTTAATTTTAGTTTCCATATTTTCACAAAATTCTAGTCTTCGGTCTGGGTCGTCGTCTGAGAGTTGATGAACCATTTTTGATTTGTATGGATGAAATTTGTTTTTTTTTTCAACACCCTGTGTACTGTACTTCGACTGACTTCACAGGTAGATGCAACGTGAGTTGTTGAAGAAGTAGGATTAACTATTACTTCTGCCAGTATATCAATTTTTTTCTCATCAGGAATTTGTGGTCTGCCAGATCGTTTCGCATCATTGATACTACCCGTTGTTTCAAACTTAGGGAGAAGCTCCCTCAAATAAGTCCTCGAAACGGGGCGATCGGGAAACCTCTCATTAAAAATGCGTTCTGCTGCATGAATATTTTGTCCAGTTTCACCAAGAATTAGGATCGCTGCTACTTTATCACCTAAAGTACGTACCATTTCGCTTCTTGAAGCACTTAAACGTTCGGCTCACAACAGTTTAACAAATTATTAAAATGTACAAGAATATTAAAAGTACCAAAAGCTGCTAAAACAGTAAACGTTCGATCAACAATACACAAATTATTAAATTTACAAAAACTTGGACAATTAAAAAAACGTCGAATTAGGGAGACTAACAAAAACGTCAGCTTATTTGACAACTAACTATCCAGAGGCGGAGTTTGAATTTTGAATTTTAGTATTAACTGATAAACACAAACAAAATTAGTATCATTGAATAGGTTTTTTCGAAACCTTTTAAAAGAGGCGTCGCTTGCCGTAGGGTTCCATTTGAAATTATTGGTCACAATGGCCTTGTGACGTCATCTTTGACGATTTCGTAATCTATCATCTTCAGTAGGGAAGTTTACAACCTTGAATATTCAGTTTCAAAATTTCACTTGTTTATGTATAATCGTTCCAAAAATAAGAGGGGGGGAGAGACTTTTGAGAAGCACTGTATATTGTGAAAATAAAACATTCTTATATCAAGAATACCAGCATTATACAAATCAGCAGTGTGATATTGCTCAACCCTATTGAAAATGATTTTAAAAATGTTATTTTGTATACCATTTAACAATAATAATGTGTTAGTACACAAACCACCCCATAAAATGAACCCAAACATTATTACCGATTCCACAAGTGCCTTGTAAACCAATAGCAAATTTTTTTTTTCGTAGATGTCCGAATTGTATAAAATGTGGAAATTAACCTTCTGATTCTCTTGCAACAATATAGTATATGATCATACCACTTCAGATTTTTGTCTACTGTGACATCTAAATATCTTATAGAGAAACTATCTTAGGTGAGCATTTGGAAATTGCAAATTAGTGAAGGATGGCCTGTTTGCATTATTGAGAGGAAATGCGATGTATGTCATTTTGTTTATATTTAATGATGATTTATTCTGGTCAAACCACTTTTCAGTAATACTCATGCCATTTTTAAATTTCAATTTCACATCTTCCCATCTTATATCATTAAAAAACAGCATAAGGGATTATGTTACCACCTACATCAGTTTGTAGAAAGCAGTTTATGAATGTGATAAAAAGCAATGGTCCAAGTACAGTACCTTGAGGAACACCTATTTCAATGGTTTTGGGATGACTGTAAACATTTTGGATTTCAACTTGCAGTGAAACTGGGCCACCCCATAATGTCCAAGAAGATCAATCAGTCCGTCATGCCGAGTCGAAAGCCTTTGCCAAGTCTATAAATAACCCTCTATAGTTTTTATTGTCATCTAGGGTTTTTTTCAATATGATTCACTAAATGAAACTTTGTGTCATTTACACTAATTCCTTTTTGAAATCTTAACTGCTTACTACTTAGGATGTTGATATTCTCCAGATAATCGTGTAATTTGTTCTTCAAAAAAATTTCCAATGATTTGGCTGAAGTAGTAATTATGCTGATGGGCCTATAGTTAGATTAGTCTGGTTCACAAATTAAGAGTTGAGACCAACCAAAAATTATGATCGAGGTATCATTTGATTCGTAATTGCATTGAGAAAATCCTGTTTGGAACCAATATCTGAAGAAACAAATTGCGAAAGTTATAAACAATTAACTAAAAAAAAAAAGTTTGTGAGGTTTTTTGCAAATATCTCAAAAACTATTTGATATATTCGAAATTTGATTGGAGATCCTAAAAAGGCAGAAAAAAGTCCTACTTCCCGGAACTGTGCCGGCAATATTTATAATTTTAATTTGGCGGATTAAAAAAAGGCAAAAAACGCTCCCGTGCGCGCCGACCGAATCTGACACCTGAACAAAAAAAAATATTTTAACCAAGTGAATAATAATATTAGGGAATGAAAAAAAAATTGGTATTATCTAGACATATCAGTAAACAATAATCCGTCGGCAAAACATTTCTATCTCTATTTTTCAAGCAATTACCAAAGGCATATGATAATTAGAAAATTTTACTTGTTGAAAGTTATAAAAACCCTGATAATTGTTGAACTAAAAACCTGGAATTTTTTTTACTCCTTGGAGCTGCTGTTTCTTAAAGGCTTAGAAACGTTAATAAAACACTTGAATCATTGTTTTCCAATTATATCTATTAATTTGTTTTCTTATTGCTAAAAACAATCTAATTTATTTTTTTATTTTAAAGCATATTGTTAAAAGAATTGTTATAAACAAATGAATTGTGTATAAGATTTTCAAAATTGTTTTTTTGATAATCCAATCTATGAAGAAAATAATAATTTTCAAGAAAAAAATCGTTTCTTGAAAAAAAAAAGTTATTGGTAATTGTAATTGTTAATTAACAATTTTTTTTTGCAAATAAAAAATAATGAGTTTTAATGGTCAAGTACTCATCTTCAAGTGATAACGTATATAAATATTGTGGATTGAAAAATAATTAAATTTGTCGTATAATTTATACTGAGTAATGAGTAACAAATTCCAAAAATAATCAGATTATTATAAAAAGTATGAAATTCAAACCAAAAAAATTCCGTTTGGAAATATGCTTATGAATAATCGAAGGAAAATTAATAAATAATAGAGTTGAAGCTTCTGTTTTGAGCTCAATTTGTTCATTGATTAGAATAAAAAGACTTGAAAGGTTTTAATCGTATTTTTGATATTGCAAAAAAAACTTTCTTGTTTTATTTATTTTCATTTTTTATGCTTCCGATTGTTACTAAAAAGTGAAAAATAAAAAAATAAAATTCTTCTTTTTCAAAGCCTTCAAGGAACAGCTCCAAGCAGTAAAAAAAATTCCAGGTTTTTAGTTTAACAATTATCAGGGTTTTTATAATAACTTTCAACAAGTAAAATTTTCTTTAACAAAGGCATAATTGATTGAAAAATTTTTTTGCCGACGGATTTTATTGATATTCTAGATAATACCATTTTTTTATTCCTTAATTTAATATTTTTAAGTGTCGGTTTTCTGCCTTTTTTTCGCCGCTAAATTGAAACTATAAATATTCCGGCACAGTTCCGAAGGTAGATTTTTTTTAGGAATTTTTTAGTTTTTCAAGGATCTTTTTTCCAAATTTCGTATATCTCAAATAGTTTTTCGAGATATTTGCAAAAAACCCTTTTTTTTGTTAGTATTGTTTATGACTTTGCAATTTGTTTCTCCGATATTGGTTCCGAACTAAGATTTCTTAATGCAATAACGAATCGAATGACACCTCGATCATAATTTCCGTTGGTCTTAACTCTAATTTCGGAAAAGGCTCTTGTGAACCAGACTAGATATGTCAATTCTGCTACCAGATTTGAAGATTGGTATTACTAAACATTCAATTGAAAACATGAATCAATAGGTCGAGAAACCTGGCTGGGCACGACAGGGTGATTCTCCGGTTTGCTACACACTTTTTCTCTGAATTGAGATCCGTTCCTCAATTCATCCATTCCAGGACGAAAAAAAACAGCAGGAAGTGAAAATATACCCTCATCTCCACTAATCCACTCTAGCACTGTGAAAAAACTATGAAATATCTCCCAGATAGCTACCAACGTGACTGTGCCGTCGCTATTTTCCAGATGATTGGTCGGAGAGTCGGTGATCTAACAAGTCCTTGGAGACCAGTCGAGGAGGAACTGGCGCAATTACACAACGACATGTATATTGTGTAAAGTGAACCTCCTCTAAGATATCCGGTATCGTCGCTCCAAGGATCCTCGCTAATTCCGGAAGGGATTGTTTATATCCTGGTCGCGAAGTTAACCTACCTCCAAGAGTTGGAATTTATGGGACGTGAATGAATATCTTTATGAGGCGTTCCGTTGTTGTATCGGTGTATTGGGAAATGAATTGTATATTGAAATGACAAATGCATTCATGCTATGAAAATACAAAATTTTATTATTCACGTGTTTTTCTATCGTTGAAAGAACGTCTGAATATGAAATAAATAATAGTTTGAAAAAACTAAAAAACACGCTTTTGTAGAAAACCAGACTAAAAAAATTGAAAATAAGAAAAAAATTCATTTTATTCCAAAAAAAGCGTGGTGTGCTGGTATCGCCTCGGTGTGTAATGTACTATATAATTATTAATACCATGCACCCCACGCTTTTTTTTAAAATAAAATAAATTTTTTCCTTATTTTCAATTTTTTTAGTCTGGTTTTCTACAAAAGCGTGTTTTTTAGTTTCTTTAAACTATTATTTATTCACTACTTTTGAGTGTGGTTTATTTATAAAAACTATTATTTTTATTATTTTTTTACAATTTAAAAAATGGAATGATCTTATCAAATTGGGTAATCATAATCTCCGACCCCAAAAACCCCCACACACCAATTTTGAATAGAATCAGACCATAATCACAAAACTCGGCCGCCATTTTAAGCCGCCATTTTGAATTTTCCAATTTTCACAAAAGAATCATAATATCCGACCCCAAAAACCCCACATACCAATTTCGAATAGAATCAGACCATAATCACAAAACTCGGCCGCCATCTTGAATTTTCCAATTTTACAAAAGAACCATAATATCCGACCCCAAAAACCCCCACATACCAATTTCGAATAGAATCAGACCATAATCACGAAATTCGGCCGCCATTTTGAAGCCGCCATTTCGAATTTTCCAATTTTCACAAAGAATCATAATATTCGACCCCAAAAACCCCCACATACCAATTTTGAATAGAATCGGACCATAATCACAAAACTCGTCCACCATTTTAATTTTCCAATTTTTACGAAAGAACCATAATATTCGACCCCAAAAACCCACACATACCAATTTTGAATAGAATCAGACCATAATCACGAAATTCGGCCGCCATTTTGAAGCCGCCATTTCGAATTTTCCAATTTTCACGAAAGAATCATAATATTCGACCCCAAAAACCCCCACATACCAATTTTGAATAGAATCGGACCATAATCACAAAACTCGTCCACCATTTTGGAGCCGCCATCTTAAATTTTTCAATTTTGACAATAGAATCATAATTTCCGACCATCAACAATCGTTCCTGCTTTGGCAGTCTCTTCGAGATTAACCCGTCAAGTTCAGTCATCACACCCCTTCGTGGTCACTTTGGAAACCTGCAGAACATCACTTTCCAAAGACTCGTTCATCCAACGAACAGCGAGGCTTTGGAACTCATTGCCTAGGGAGGTGTTCCCCGAGGCATACAACCTTCAGAAATTTAAGAAGAACACCAACTCCTACCTTCTTTCCCTAGGTTCCCACGATGTTCTCTGAACATTAAAGGATATCCCTTTTCGTGGGAACCAGAACAAAAAAAAAAAAAAAAAAAAAAAAACGAAAACCCTCAGATACCAAATTTGAAGCGAATCGGACCATAATCACAGAACTCGTACGCCATATTGGAGCCGCCATTTTGTTCATTTTCACACAAAAATTTCTTAATGCATTGTCACCGGAATTATGTACACCTGCCTTGTATCGGTGTATTGGGAAATGAATTGTATATTGAAATGACAAATGCATTCATGCTATGAAAATACAAAATTTTATTATTCACGTGTTTTTCTATCGTTGAAAGAACGTCTGAATATGAAATAAATAATAGTTTGAAAAAACTAAAAAACACGCTTTTGTAGAAAACCAGACTAAAAAAATTGAAAATAAGAAAAAAATTCATTTTATTCCAAAAAAAGCGTGGTGTGCATGGTATCGCCTCGGTGTGTAATGTACTATATAATTATTAATACCATGCACCCCACGCTTTTTTTTAAATAAAATAAATTTTTTCCTTATTTTCAATTTTTTTAGTCTGGTTTTCTACAAAAGCGTGTTTTTTAGTTTTTTTAAACTATTATTTATTTACTACTTTTGAGTGTGGTTTATTTATAAAAACTATTATTTTTATTATTTTTTTACAATTTAAAAAATGGAATGATCTTATCAAATTGGGTAATCATAATCTCCGACCCCAAAAACCCCCACACACCAATTTTGAATAGAATCAGACCATAATCACAAAACTCGGCCGCCATTTTAAAGCCGCCATCTTGAATTTTCCAATTTTTACGGAAAATCATAATATTCGACCCCAAAAACCCACATACCAATTTTGAATAGAATTAGACCATAATCACAAAACTCGGCCGCCATTTTGAAGCCGCCATCTTGAACTTTTCAATTTTTACAAAAGAACCATAATGTTCGACCCCTAAAACTCCCACATACCAATTTTGAATAGAATCAGACCATAATCACAAAACTCGGCCGCCATCTTGAATTTTCCAATTTTTACAAAAGAACCATAATATCCGACCCCAAAAACCCCCACATACCAATTTCGAATAGAATCAGACCATAATCACAAAACTCGTCCACCATTTTGGAGCCGCCATCTTAAATTTTTCAATTTTGACAAAAGAATCATAATTTCCGACCACGAAAACCCTCAGATACCAAATTTGAAGCGAATCGGACCATAATCACAGAACTCGTACGCCATATTGGAGCCGCCATTTTGTTTTTTTTCACACAAAAATTTCTTAATGCATTGTCACCGGAATTATGTACACCTGCCAAATTTCAAATCATTCGAACGTCTGGAAGTGGGTCAAAATCGCGCCCAAAGGAGTCGGTTACAAACAAACAAACAAACAAACAAACAAACAAACAAACATACAAGTGAAGCTAATATAAAGCGTGTAAGAACTAGGCATTTTCCGTGGAAAAACATGCACTAGTGCATTTTTCGCGAAAAAACAGGTATTTTTGCACTGTTGTCAAGACAGTCCATTATTTATTTGCCTACATTGCTGATGACATTTCATTATTTGTTGAGTGTCAAGAAACGCACTGCTGGTTTTGGTATTATTTTCGATATTTTGCAATGAATTCAAGTGATTGTAGATTTTGAAAAACTTTTAGAGGAGATATTGATGACTTAGGTCAGCTGAACCAGTGAACATAGTCAATACAAGGGAGTCTATTTGGCGTCGGTTCACCCTGTTCTGTGATTCAAGGAAATATGAACTACAACTAACGTAATAGCAATAATTTCGAAAGACTGGGTAGGGCTGAGAACATGCGGGAATGTAATGGTGAAGATTAATGATACACAAATGACTTGTTTTGTTCTTTCGTTTCTATATCTATCCAGCGCTGGAATATTTCAGGTGGACCGCCATCTTCAATTTGTGAATATTGACCATGAATTCATAACGTCCGACCCCGAATACCAATTTTGAATAGAATCGGACCATAATCACAAAACTCGTCCACCATCTTGCATTTTTGAATTTTGACCAACAATTCATAATATCCGACCCCGAAAACTTCCACAAACCAGTTTTGAATAGAATCGGACCATAATCACAGAGATCGTCCGCCATCTTGATTGTACAGTGACCGGCAGAAAGTACGCATCATATGGGAATTTTTTTTCATATAATATTTTGACAAATGTCGATACATGCAATCGCTTCTGCATCAAAAGAAACCCCAAAAGGTGTTGTACAGTGCCGTTCGTCTTTTCTTGTTTGGCGGGAAATTTAAAAAATTTAAAAATTATGTCTCAAAACACACTTATTTGGGAAAATATTGAAAAATATTATTTGGAAAAGTTGTTTAGAACGACATTTTATAGCTATGTACAAGTTTTGAAAAATCTGAGATAAAAAAATAAAAATCAATTTTTGCCATAAAAAATTTTATGTTGAAAAGGGAAACATTCTCAATTGAATATTGATAGGAAGATTTTTCTGTGAATTGATTTCATGAACATCCTGTTTATATTTTCAACAAATCAAAAAAATTTAATTTGGAAAAATACATTTCTGACAAAGAAACTCATTAGTAAAGCCCAAGAGTAATATTTTGAATAATATTTTGTGAAGATTCACCAGCTACTTCTATTTTATTCGAAGAAAATTTTAAATCTGTGGATTTGCCATGTGTTCAGTTGCTTCATAAGAGGTCACAGAAACATCTGCAGGACATTATAATCACGATACTGTTTATTATTGACAAAGAACCATGTATCTACAGAATTTCGATATGAATTTTTCAATAGAACAAAAAATTGATTCAATTTTTTACATAATGACATTTTATAATGAAATTAGAAGCTGAAATAATTATAAACCAAACAATTTAATGCATACTCGAAAGTTTGTAATCAATTTATTTTTTGTTTGAATGAAAAATTCAATTTGAAATTATGTAGATACAAGGACCTTTATTAATAATGAACAGTATCGGGATTATAATGTCCTGGAGATATTTCAATGACCTCTTATGAAGCAGCTGAATACATGGCAAATCCATAGATTTCAATTTTTTCCCGAATAAAATAGAAGTACCTTGCGAATATTTACAAAATATCATTTAAAATATTACTGTTGGCCTTACTAATGAGTTTCTTTGTCTAAAATGTATTTTTCCAAATTGAAATTTTTATTATGGCAAAAAATTGGTTTTTATTTTTTCATCTTTCTGCCGGTCACTGTATGAATTACGACAGATCATGATCATCAACCTCAAAAACTCCAACATTCCAATTTTGAATCAAATCGGACCATAGACACAAATTTCGTTCGCCATCTTGGAGCCGCCATTTTTTTTTCTCCTATAATATTTTTGTAATGCACGGAATTATGAAGAACTGCCAAATTGCACGTTAATCAGACAACTAGACGTGGGTCAAAATTCAGTTGCAAGATTTGTCCCAAACATACTAACTAATAAACTACCAAGTGAAGTTAAATAAATGTTTGTAAAAAAGTCGTTCTCTTCCAAACAAATTGGCGTACAAGCATCTGAACACCGTATCGTATAAAGACCAGGAGAAAAGGAGGACAATTGCAGAAGGCAATTCAATAGTAAAGAAACAAAAGACCTCCACTAATTTGATCAATCAGCTCTTTGATGTAAGATAAGAGAATTATGCCATATTTTACGAGTTCCGTATCGGGAAAATCCAATTATAATACAAAGCTCACCGACTCTGGCATGGAGTTCAGCCGCATATTCAAATTAGCCTACTCAGAAATATCTTGAACCTCACTGCATAACGCAATGTTAGAGCAAAAAGGAAGTGCTTCGATATTGGAATCCACAGGACAATTTTTCATAAAATTAATTTGCCGTATGTTGAATGCAGATCACGTTTCATTCCCTCTTCATGTAAGATGCATGGGATGTGATTGGAAAATATTCAAAAATGAACGCAACACAAGTCTTGCATGGTTTCTATGGATTGCTGTTGAGTCCATTCATCATATGATATTCGAATAAGAAACATGTCTTCTTTTTATAAATTAAATGTCTAAAACTGGGTTGGCTCCACCTATAAAAAGTCATGAATTTAGTCAGATGATATGCAATATGATCGACTTTCAGGTAAATAAAGAAATATGAGCAGCTTTTTTTTTCGATTGTATAAGAGTGCTATGATAAATGTCAAAATTTGACGTAACATTCACTGAAAATTGAAAATGTCTCGTTTTAGTTCATGTCCGAAACATAAATTTGCTTCATATGTGCTTGATGTTGAAATATAGTGATAAAATATTCTATATGCATAGTTTTTCCTAGAAGATATTGGGTAATATTCGAATTAACCCTCAAACCCCCAAATTGAGTGAAACATTCAAACACACCGTTATTGCCGCTTCTTTTGACATAATAAGTCCATTGATTTGTCATTTTCCTGAGTTGCCAGTGTCACTATTTTGCGGAAATTCTGAGGAAATATTATTCTCTTTCATCCTATGAATAAATCAGAACTTATGTCAGCATGTGTTATATTGAAATGAAGACTTCGTATTCAATAGCTGTCTTTGATTAAGTTATTCTTGAAGAATATGTATGTATACCAAGTGCTATGTCATTATTTTTTCGGCCTGCTCTTATTGTCAAGAAATATTATGAATAACACTTGGCAACGATCTAACTCCTGGAACTCCCCGAGATCGCTAGTTGCTACCTTTGCCTCTGAGAATTTATTCTGTTCATCCTATGAACGAACCAGAACTACTAAGCTGTGTTATATTGAAATGAAGACTCCTCATTTGATGGTTGCTCTTATTCAGTTATTCTTGAATGAGATGTATGTATACCAAGTGCTATGTCATTATTTTTTGGCCAGCTCACATTGGCACGGTTTTCGCAGTGTTCAAACAGGAGCATTTCTTTGGGATTTTTCGTTGGAACAACCATTTCGACAAAAAAAAAAAAATAAATCCAACCACTTTTCATTCCAGTAATTAGTGATGTCGCCTATTCGTGGTTGCAAAAAGTGAGTTGAATTAAATGTTGATAAACGTATATGAATGATTGGCTTATTTTCACATTAGCGAAAATGACAAATATGAACGAAATCTTACCTAGTGATTTTGTGGTGTTCACGAAATAATCTTCCTGAATATCACTCGACTATGACAAAAAGAGACTATTATTTTCTCTAATTCATTTCGGGCAACCTGTATTTCGAAACAATTCAATTCGACCATATGAACATTAATAATCAAAGAATAAATCCCTCGAGCTAAAGCTCTCGGGCGTTATTCAGATTATTAATGTTCATATTGGTTTCATCAAATTGTCTTGAAATACAAGGTACCTTCGATGGAATCATAACAAAAATAGTAGTCGAATACTTGTCATAGTCTTGGGATATTACCTGCGAATATCTTGAAACTTGATATTTCTGTAATCGGAAATATTCATAGTTTGGTATTCTATAGAATTCCTAGGGGAAATTAGCGTAAAAAATAAAAACCCCAATAAATGTTACACCTTATTTGAATAAGGTAGACCAAAAACTTATTTCAGGCAATATTAATGAAAATGAATTGATAATTATTATAGGTTCACTCAAAAATAATAACTCTTGCGCCCTGGATAACATTTCAAATATGATAATAAAACAATATCATAAATACTGTAACGAACCTAGGCCGGACCTGTCGCCTCACATGTTGCCGTCGACAGCGATGAGATCATCCCCGGAGATATTCGAGAACCATCCAGTCCCTCTTCCGCGTAATGCAACGGTCAATATTGGAAACAATTGGAACATGCCGTCGCCAACTGGAAGAATTCGAAACATCGAGAATGCTGTATCGGAGATAAATAGAGAGCCCTCAAGAGGGAGTGAACAGTCTGAACGAGCCCATACGATCGAGCTATTCAGTGGCGTAGTAATATAAATTAAGTTGTAGATTAAATGTTAAATAAATTAGTTAAACCAAGTTAAGTTTATTTACGTTACAATTGGTGTCAGAAGTGAGATTTTGAAAATAAACAAGTGATCGTGGAGTGGATAGTCAGAAAAATAAATTGATAGACCTTTTTGTACGCCCAAAATAGACAGTGACCCGGTTTTCGCGAAGTGGACAATTGTGCGTGGGAATATAAACTGATACACTGTTCGCGTGGAACAGAAAATAGACAGTGGCCCGGTTTTCGCGAAGTGGACAATTGTGCGTGGAATATAAACTGATACACTTTTCGCGTGAAACAGACAATGACTGGTGGCCCGTGGAAAGAATTCGCGAAGTGAATTTTCAACAAACTGATAAACTTTTCGTGTGAAACAGACTGATACCTCGTCAAAGACAAAATGTGTTCAAGAAAAGTGCCTTGCGGACTTGAAGGTAGCGAATTGAAACAGGAATTGGAGGAAAGGGAACTGGAAACAACGGGTAAAAGCAAGTACTCCAGGAAAGACTTGCAGAAGGACTTATACAAGAAGGTGAGGACCCTGAAACATTTTTATTCGAAGTTCCGAGGTGATTTAAGTTTGGTAATGAATAAACTCGAAGAAACTACCAAATCCGTGAAAGAAGAACTGCAACAAAATGCTAGAAATCTGGAAGAGAAGCTTCAAGAAAATTCTATAAATCTGAGAGAAGCTTCAAGAAAATTCAAGAAGCCTGGAAGAGAAGCTTCAAGGAAATTCTATAAATCTGGAAGAGAAGCTTCAAGAAAATTCAAGAAGCCTGGAAGATAAGCTCCAGAAACACAGAAGGCCTAAAAAGAGAACTCTGTGGTGTGGCGAATCGTCTAGAAAAAAGAATAGGAACCGTCGAGGCAGAGATGGACAAGATGAAGGAAACGATCAGTAAGCTGGAAAACGAATTGATAGTGCGCCCTCCACAGAGATGGTTAACAAAAAATGCAACGCTGGACTTGAGTTTGAACTTGGATAAAGTTCAAGAGGGTATACAAGATGTCAAGGTCATTTCTGAAATAGGGAGCTTTCCATGAAGCCGCCTCAATTCGACGGAAAACTCCATGGGAAAATTACCGCCGGCAGTTTTGAAGCAGCGCCAAAGCAAACGGATGGAATGTAGGGGGAAGAGCTGTAGCACTGACACTTGCATTACGTGGAGAAGCGACAAATATTCTACAAACTCTCACCGCCCAAGAACAGGAGGACTATGATCAGCTGATTAAACATCTAGAATTACGATATGGCCACGCTCATTTGGAACACGTATACCACTCCCAACTGAAAAATCGCTGCCAGAAATCGGGCGAATCCTTACAAGAATTCGAAGCTGACATTGCACGCTTGGTTCGTCTCGCATATCCAGCCACACCGGAAAATGTAATGGAGCGATTAGCGGTTCAAGCATTCCTGGATGGACTCCGTGACCGAGAAACCAGACAAGCGTTGATATTAGCTCGTCCAACACATCTCGTAGACGCACTGGCACGCGCTTTGGAATTCGAAGCAGCAAAACAATGCTGCAAAAGCCAAAGTAAAGTTCAAACGATTGAGGAAGACTCACAGGAGCCTGCTTACTTGGAAGCTGCCATAAGAAAAGTGATGAAGGAAGTGTTGCCTGAGAAAAGACAGATAAGATGCCGGAATTGGAAAATTGGACATGTGCGTAGCAAATGTCCAACATTCATCGACTCAATGCAGGAAAACTAAAAGGTCGACGAGAAGGGGCAATCGTCGGCATGTGTCCGGCAAGCCCGGTTAACAACGCATATGTCGCTATCCTTCAACGACAGAACAAAGGTGTCTTCGTAGACGGTCTCATCAATAACGAGCCTTGCACCATGCTGCTAGATACAGGTGCGACTAGGACAATTCTCGGGCCTTCCTTTACCAGAACACCGGAACGGATTGAACCGACAACTTGGAAGCTACGCACAGCAACAGGGGAGCCAGCTACTGTATATGGCGAGCTACCGATTGAAATAATTTTGGGCAGCACTAAAGTGAAACATCAGGCACTTGTAGCGGACATCGAAGACGATGCAATCATCGGAATGGACATCATGAATTCCAGAGGGTTTGAATTGGATTTCAAAGACGGCGTCCTACGTGTCAACGGAGAAGAGCTGGTGCTTCATGGGAGAAGTGAGGGTTGATCCGTGTGTTGTTGGCTGAAGATGTAGCGTACCTGAGAGGGCTGAAACCATTCTGGAGGCTCGCCTGGACGGGAGTACGAGCAGTGGAAACGTGGTGATGTTCGAGCCCAAACTTCACGATGAGAAAATTGGACGAGGGATTGCACTAGGGAAGACCTTGTTGCGTGCTGACAAATTTGTGCCCGTAAGGGTCATGAATTCAATTATTTTCCAGTGACCTTGAAGAAAGGAACAATATTGGGGCACTGCTCGTCAGTTTCCTCAGTGATCCGGAGCGTACGAGGTACGATTAGCCAACCCAACAACTTGCCCACAGAACTAGAAAAATTAGGTTGCCATCTCTTCCAAAGACATAAAACCAGCTCAACAGCCCAAACTAAGAGATTTAGTTAAGAAGTACCAAGACATCTTCGATACCGGACAAGGAAAAGGAGGTCGAACTAATGTGATCCAGCACAAGATTGATACTGGGGGTGCCCGACCGATCCGGCAATCAGCAAGAAGACTTCCTCCTGCCAAGAAGGAAGAGGCTGACAAAATAGTCAGCGATATGGGAAAAGAAGGAGTTATCGAACCATCTGACAGTCCCTGGTCCTCTCCAGTCGTACTGGTGAAGAAAAAGGATGGATCGACACGCTTTTGTGTAGACTATCGCCAACTTAATAATGTCACGAAGAAGGACAGTTACCCTCTCCCGAGAATAGATGACACCCTAGACACGTTGGCTGGTTCCACGATTTTCTCGACCCTGATCTGAAGAGTGGATACTGGCAAGTAGAACTGGCTCAGGAAGATCGAGAAAAGACTGCTTTACCATCGGCTCAGGATTGTGGCAGTTCACCGTTATGCCATTCGGGCTCTGTAATGCTCCCGCCACATTCGAAAGATTGATGGAAACAGTACTGAAGGGACTCTCATGGAACACGTGTCTAGTGTATCTCGACGACATAATTGTGGTCGGCAGATCGTTTGAGGACCACGTGAAAACTTGGAGGAAGTATTCCTGCGACTGAGGAACTCCGGATTGAAGCTGAGCCCTAAGAAATGCCATCTGTTCCAAAAGAAGTACGATACCTCGGCCACGTTGTCTCTGGGGAAGGAGTAGCAGTGGATGACCAGAAGATCAAAGCTGTTAAGGATTGGCCCACCCCAAAAAGACATTCACCAACTCGAAGTTTCCTTGGTTTATGCACATACTATCGCCGATATGTGCTGGGATTCGCAACATCGCTAAACCACTGACCAAGCTCACGGAAGGCCAAACAAAGTTTCAGTGGTCCGAAGAATGTCAAGACTCATTCAGGAAGCTGAAAGGAGCTTTGATCAACGCACCTATACTGAGCTATCCCTACCCAAAGGGAAATTCATTTTGGATACGGACGCCAGCAACGTGGGACTTGGAGCGTCCTATCTCAGATCCAGGACAGGAGAAGGTCATTGGTTATTTCCAGCAAGACGCTTAGCAAACCAGAGCGCAATTACTGTGTCACCAGGCGAGGCTGTTAGCTGTTGTAAAGGAGTGGAACACTTCTACAAGTACGTGTATGGAAGAAGATTCCTGTTGAGAACTGACCATGCAGCTCTCAAATGGCTCTTACAGTTCAAAAATCCTGAGGGTCAAGTAGCACGTTGGATCGAGAGACTCCAAGAATTCGATTTCGAGATCGAACATCGAGCCGGAACTAGCCATAAGAATGCAGATGCCTTGTCGCGAAGACCATGTCCAGATGATTGCTCACATTGCCGACGAGCAGAAGAGAAAGAAGCAACACTTTGTAGAACTGCGGCAATGGATGACAACTGGAATGACAGCAAGATCCAGAAAGACCAAGAGAGAGACCCCGACCTTGGCTTAGTCGTCAGCTGGAAGAAGGGCAATCGAAGACCATCATGGCAGGAAGTTGCAGGTTACTCGCCGGCTGTTAAGTCCCCATTGGGCACAATGGAACTCTCTTATTCTGGACAATGGGATCCTGAAACGTGTGTTGGAGGCCGATATTGGTGGGAAGACAGACGCCAAATAATTGTTCCCAGGAACAGAAGAGAGGAAGTGCTGCGGAAATCCATGATGGAGTCGCCGGAGGACATCTGGGAGTGACGAAGACCCTGCAGAAAGTGAGGCAACGGTTTTACTGGGCCAATTGTCAAGCTGACGTCCAGGACTGGTGCAGAAAGTCGCTGATGCGCTGCTAGCAACGGACCTCGAATACGACCCAAGGCCCCGATGCGTCAGTACAACGTAGGCAGCCCGTTCGAGAGAATCGCCATTGACATCGCCGGCCCGTTTCCCGTATCCGACCACGGGAATAAATACATCCTTGTGGCAATGGATTACTTCAGTAAGTGGGCGGAAGCCTATGCCCTGCCCAACCAGGAAGCCATCACCGTCGCCGACGTCTTGGTGAAAGAATGGATATGTCGATTCGGTATTCCAATGGAGCTGCACTCGGATCAAGGCAGAAATTTCGAATCCAACCTTTTCCAAGAAATATGTCTACTGCTGAACATCCGCAAGACAAGAACCACGGCCCTACATCCGCAGTCCGATGGAATGGTGGAACGGATGAACAGGACGATCAACCGCCACTTGTCCAAGGTTGTCTCTGACCATCAAAGAGACTGGGACCAGTATCTTCATTTGTTCCTGATGGCCTATCGATCCGCAGTACACGAGTCAACCGGTCAAACTCCTGCTAATATTATAATGGGCCGAGAACTGCGACTGCCTTGTGACCTGAAGTTTGGGATACCGCCAGGACAAGACACTGCGGGAGAGGACTACGTCAGCAAACTTCGGCAGAGAATGGACGACATCCACGAACGAGTCCGGTTGAACATCCAGAGTGCCAGCGATAAAATGAAGAAGACCTATGACATCAAGGCCGACGCTGGAGGGTTTAAGGTTGATGACCTGGTTTGGCTGTACAACCCCAAACGTCGTCGTGGACTATCACCAAAGTTGCGGAACTCGTGGGAAGGCCCGTATAAGATCGTGAAAAGGATAAACGACCTTGTGTACCGAATCCATAAGCCACCCCGAGGGAACCAAGGGTCGTCCATTTCAACAGGTTGGCCCCTTACGCTGAAACCATGACCAAGTTCGCACCCTCAAGCCACCGGAGGATGATATGACGTTCGAAGTTTATGTCCTTGTATTCAAACGGGAAGAAAGTTCTACATGGGGTTACTAGAGAGGAGTCACGAGACCTTTTCGAGGTGCCTGCTGACTACGCACTAGCGCACTGTGGCAGAAGATCTTCGAATGTCCAGGGGCATCGCCGTAGTGTTCTCCAAGAAATTTGGTCAACTCCAAACACTGCGGGAGCAGAATCCAGAAGTTGGTGGGGTGCTACAGTTGAAGAAAGGCCAGAGAAACATCTACTACCTAGTTACCAAGAGGCATTCCCAAGATAAACCGTCCTATGAAGATGTCTGGAAGAGTCTCACCAAACTAAGAGATACTATGGTGGACCAGAATCTGGTGGATCTAGCAATTCCAAAATTGTCCTGTGGTATTGATGGGTTGGACTGGAGAGTCATAAGAAGTATGCTGGAGGCGATATTCAGATCCAGCGGCGTCAAGATTTTGGTTTGCTGTAACCCTCTTCCACGACCGATCATGAAGACCGTGGAGTATTACTTCCATCGAACTTCACGGTGCAGATATGGGGAGTCATGCAGATATCGTCACACTCCAAGGATGAAATTTCGGGACGAAATGTCTTTAAGAAGGGGGCAATGTAACGAACCTAGGCCGGACCTGTCGCCTCACATGTTGCCGTCGACAGCGATGAGATCATCCCCGGAGATATTCGAGAACCATCCAGTCCCTCTTCCGCGTAATGCAACGGTCAATATTGGAAACAATTGGAACATGCCGTCGCCAACTGGAAGAATTCGAAACATCGAGAATGCTGTATCGGAGATAAATAGAGAGCCCTCAAGAGGGAGTGAACAGTCTGAACGAGCCCATACGATCGAGCTATTCAGTGGCGTAGTAATATAAATTAAGTTGTAGATTAAATGTTAAATAAATTAGTTAAACCAAGTTAAGTTTATTTACGTTACAATACATTATTCAGCCTTTACTTTACCTAATCAATTTAATTTTGTTTTCAGGGATCTTTCCTAACTTACTTAAGAATACAAGTACCGCTACATAAGAATGGACCTAAGGATAGGTTTCAAAATTACAGACCAATCGCTCTGACCAGTAGTGTCAGTGCAGTTGTTGAGAAATGCATTAAACTTCGTCTAACTAACTACATAAACAAAAATAAACTTCTTTCATGTAATCAATTTGGTTTTAGAGTAGTAGTGAGGATGCCCTCTTAAAGGTTAGCAGTCAGATAGTCTCCAGCTTTAATTCAAACAAAAAGTGCATGCCCATTTTTCTCGACCTGGCGAAGGCTTTCGACACTGTGCCACACCACATTCTACTGAAACGGATGGATATTTGGAGCATCTCTGAATTGCCAAATAAACTAATCGCATCTTACTTAGATAAACGTGAGCAACAAGTTAAAATTGGAGATGCTCTGAGTCCACCTTGTCTGGTGGAATGTGGTGTGCCACAGGGTACTGTCCTTGGGCCTTTATTATTTTCCATATATGTGAATGGCATTTTTTCAGTTGTTACTGGAGATTGTCTGGTATGCTTTGCGGATGATACATGTATTATTATTCAAGCTAATACTTGGAAAGATGCAATTGAAAAAGCAGAAAAACTTATTTCTACTGTAAAACATTGGTTAGATTGTAGCTTACTCACAGTCAACACTGATAAAACAAAATTCATAAGCTATTCTATGAGAAAATCTGGTCTACCACATATTGATTCTATTGTTATTCATGAATATGATTGTGATAATTACAATCAATGTAACTGTAATATCAAAAAAATTGGTTCAGGTAATAACATAAAGAACTTGGGTGTAAATTTTGATTATATTTAAAAATGGGAAGCACACATTAACTACGTATATTAAACTACGTAAATTACTACACAAATTTTACATATTTCGAAATTCGATGTCAAAAAAATCTTTGATAAATATCTATCATGCATTGGCAGAATCGGTTCTGAATTATGGAATTTGCATATGGGGAGCTACTTTGAAAACCCTCTTACTACCATTGGAAGTAACTCAAAAAGCATTATTGAAAATATGTTTATTCAAGTCAAAAAGGTTTCCATCTGTAGACCTATTTAATGAGGCCAATGTCTTCCAAATTCAACAACTATATTTTAAATCTGAGATAAGATTATTGTGTAATAACAAAATCAATGATAGTATAACTAATCACCAATCAGAGATATATACTAGATCTGAAAGTAAACATGCACGTATGTTACCTAGAATTTTTTATACTAGTGTGAAGAGATCCTTATTGTATCTGGCTCCAAAGATTTATAATTCCTTACCACAGGAAGCTGAAGCAGTAAAATTTGCAAAGATAAAAAGAAAAATATAAAACCATGGATTTTAAGCACTAACTTTACCCATATATTCCTGTAATTGTCTTAGTCAACCACATTTGTTACAGACCATTTTGTTTCAACACAAAATTCCTTTTACGTTATGAACTTGATATGTTTAGATACATAATATAATATAAACATAATATAATATAAAAATGCAATATTATTTGAATAGAAGCACGCACAAATTTTCAAATTTATTGTGCTTCTTAAGTACTTACCGAAATAATGTTTTACTTGAAATAAACGATTTTTTTATTTATTTATTTATTCTATAGAATATCTAAGAAATTCGGGCAATGTATAACATATTATTCATTTCATACTTTAACTAGGCATTTTGTAGAATGCCAAACGCACAGGCGGCAATGTGTTGATTGGGGGCTGTCCTATGTACCTCGAAATGTCACAACAGATCTTCAGGTGAAATTAAGTTATCAAATCAATTATCGAATTGACTGAACTACCTATATTTTTAACTGAATTTGAAAAAGTTAATTTTCAATGTTTCGGTTCTTTGTCATTTCATACTTTACTAATCCCTTATTTGCATTCTATAGAATTACTAGGCATTACATACATTCCCGAGACAAAGTATGTAAATGAATATATTGATTTTCATATTTTACCTACTAGATTTCCGGTAACATTTCTAATAATAGGAATATTTTCTGTACCCTGAATTGTAATCATAGATAACTTTTTAGGTATGATCCCAATGGATATATCAGTCAACTGATCTACCTATACGTGAATTCCTCGAATGATTCGTTTTACATTTCGATAATGGTGAAAAGCAATTTCTAATTGGTGGATATCCATGATCAAAGGTAATACACCTTCTGACAGAGCTTCTCGATTGGTATAGGGATTATCAAAAATATATTTCGAGGAACATACGCAACAACGTCCAATTTGATCAATCACCACATCACCACCCTATAATTCACCTCGCCAATTAAACCCATACATAATGCAGGAAATTCAATTGTTAAAATTATGCAGTATGATTTTGCGGATGATTTACTGCCTAGTTAATATACTCCTAATCAAGATAACACCAGAGCTGATTCCCTGGGAATATACTCACCGAACACCGATCCTATAATACCCATGAAACGTCGAATACGATAGCAGTCACATATTATTTCTACCACAGTTGATACCGAGATCACTGAACCAATCGGTGATTCCAGGTTACGATTTAGGATGGTGAATTATTCAAATCCACATACTTTACGAATATGCGCAACAAATGGTCAGATACGAATGCTGCTGTGGAATATAATGGAACGTTCGTGTTCAGGAGAAGCTTTAGGAAATATTCAATTCTTTGATCCACATACTCTGAAATGGAAAAATATATCAATTCAAGAAACTCTAACTTGAAATTATTATGGAGACCCAAGTCAAACAAATCCATAATTGTCGTGATTCAGAAGAATATTACATTGGCCAAACAAAACAACAACTGGAAGATCGAATCATGGGCAACAGAAGTGATTATGGAAAAAATATTGGATTATGTGCCCAGCTGATAGGTTGTACACAGCGACCATCGAATTGAGGATGTGATTGCAAAAGTTTTGAATGATTATAATGAGTCAACAAGAATATTGTTTTCAGGAAGAGATCATATCAATAAAATATAGATATTTTTGGTTTGTCATAGATTATACTCTAAAATAAAAATAGACAGTGGCTGCCCAATTGTCAATACAGAAAAAAGCGAAATTATACGTCTATCTGGAGATAACTACTGGAAAAGGAAATATGTGATGAAACTACCTTTTCCTAACATCGCCGCTGATCTCTGACCACTGAATAAGATTTTTTGCCAAATATATAATTACGAATGAAAATTGCGTCTGTGAAAAATATGAAAGTAGGAAAATTGTGGCATTCCGGACACATTTTTAAATCCTGCTCAAAGATGGTTTTTTCTATAATTTAAAAATTTGTCTGAAATGCCACAATTTTCCTTTTTTCATATTTTTCACAGACGCAATTGTCATTCGTAATTCTATTTAATATTTTGAGGGGGTCTATTGATTATGAGAGGACTGAAATGAAAATAGCTACTTTGGAATGGGCTTAACTGGAAACATTGACTCACACATTCCTATTTTGAATAGATATTCCTCGAATATTCTACAGTGGAAGAAAAGCAGCATCATTGTTGTGATTAAGTGGATCCGATTAGTTTCTCACCTTTAGGTTTCATGAATAGACTACTTGTTTCAGATTTTTTGCCCTTCATCAGTATATATGTTCACTTCATAGCCTTTTCCGAGGCAAACCTCAACCTCGGCGAAAAATTACCCGACAACATTCAATATTTTGTCGGAGAACTCTGCTAATCACTTTGTAGAGAAAACAATATAAAAATGAATACGTGCGACCGGCTACTATAATAAATAATGATAGGAATAGAGAGAAGAACACAACAACATACATATCTCAACCATACGTGACAAACTATAAAATAAAATCAATAAACAAAACATCACTATGACACGGTGACTACAAAATACAAATAACAGCATTTAATCAAAATCAGAACCAAGTACCAAAAAACAAACAAATCCATACTCTATATAGAATACCTTGTAAAAACTGTCCATTTACCAAAAACTGACATTACAGCTTTATCCGAACACGAAAAAGAAAATAAGTTCGACACTATCAACGTTGAAATTTTGACCAAAGAGAGAATTACAAAAGCAAAAAAGTTCCTTGAAATGAAACATATGAAAAAGACCCCAGCAGTATCAGCAATAGGAATGATATAAAAGTTCAAGCCATATTTATAACTTTGTTTATAAAAGTTATAATGGAAACTGATCATCACAAGTTGCCATAAAAATACATAGACTAGTCGAAAAGTAAAATTCCTGCAAAAAATAGTTCTCCAAAAAATATGAGCAGTAGCTCATTCGATTCGGGATGCAATTCTGAGAAATATTTTTTTTGCTTGCTGATGAAAATTACAATTGTTAGTAACAAAAAAAAAAGTTCAGTTTTTTGGGAATAACTCAAACACTATAGGCTATAGCAAAAATCGGGAAATAGATTCTCAAAGAGAAAAAAATTTACAATAAAGAAGTCTCGACTCCAGGAAGTATTTTTCCATTATTTACAATTTTAATTTAACGCTGAAAATAGGGCTCCGTGCGACCGCTACAGCATGCGCACGCTGTCTCTAAAGAGAGGTAATCAGTCCTTATTTTTCAGACCTCGGTTTTCATAAAAAACAATATAAATGTTTAAATAATAGCTTTAAAAAAGTTTCGCTCCTTCGTGCCCTTCTTATATATATATATATATATATATATATATATATATATATATATATATTTATATATATATATATATATATAATATATATATATATTATATATATATATATATATATATTATATATATATATTTAATATATAATATAAATTCTCAAAATTTTATTTTATACACAAATTTAATTTTTTTTTTTTTTGTTGATATAATAATTCAAAAAAAAAATTCTCAAAACAAATTCTCATTGATTATAATAGTTTTTTATTTTTCCATTATTTGAATAATTGATTAAGAATATTTTTTTCATCAAAAATCATAATTGGCATTTTTCAATAGAATAAAAAAAAATTAAGAACAAATATTAAAAATGTAATTGTTTATTAGGTTAACAATTTGTTATGAACGAATTCCAAATCTCATTATAATTTTTTTTTGAAACTACCAAAAATTTAAAGAACAACCATATGCAACAAAGTGATTTTTTTTTGAAAATTTCTTTTTCTTTAAGAATCTATTTTCCAATTTTTGCTATCACTTACAGTTATTTCCAAAAAAATTAATCAATTTTTTTTGTTTTTGTTTTCTGTTAATAACAATTGCAATTTTTGTCAGAAAAAAAAACCAAAAAAAAATTTTCTCAGAGTTGCATCCCGAATCGAGTGAGCTATTGCTCATAGTTTTCGGAGACTTGGAACTATTTTCCGCAGGAAACTCACTTCTCGACTAGTCCAACAGTAAGGCTCATATACCATAATTTAATTTCCTGAACAATCCAGTCCATTTATGAAGGGGGAAAAACATGAAAGAAAAACCATTCTCGATTACAACAAAATAACACATCTTCAATAATATTTGTATAATGCAAAAGCTAATATAAATATAATATTTTGCGAGTTATAACTCATACATATCATAGATATTTAATATTGTGTTGAGTAACGTAGGTATGTTTCAAACTCCATATTTTTGATTATTTCAGTGTTTTTGAACTGAACACGACAAAAACTACAAAGTCGAAACGTTGTTAAGAGGAATTATACAAACATATACTTATATGACTAAGTATACTGAATTCAGCAACACACTCGACTCTTTCAACTTATTATCACTTCAAAGTAGTGAAGACCCACGAAATTTCAAGGACCAATGAGATAGATTCGGCTGTGCCGCAAGGATCGGCTCTAGGTCCAACTCTGTTTTTACTATACATTAATGATTTATCAAATCTTAACATTTCTGGTAAACTAACATTATTAGCAGATGATACCACAATTTTGTGGACGAGTAGGACCGTTGAAGATCTTAACGAGAAAATATGTTGCGATTTAAAAATGGTTAAGTCTTGGTGTGATTGAAACCTTCTATTATTCAATATCTCAAAAACGAATATTGTCTTCTTCAAATGAACCCTCCACGATGTCAACTTAGGAAATGATTGTTCCAGATTTCTGGGTTTGAATATCGACAAGAAACTGAAGTTTGCAATCAGAGTAACTGCTAGGGAGCTTGGAGTACCTACTGCTAAAACAGTCTGGTACGCTTTGTTTGAATCTCATTTGAGGTTTAAATTTGCTGGACTCGGTCCTCAAAATTCAGAAAAAGGCCATCAGATATATTGGTAAAATTGGATCACGCGATTCATGCAGGCAACTATTCATTGATATGGAGATACTGACTGTTGTAGCCCTTTTCATTTTGGAAAATGTTTGTCTTATAAAAAAACATATTTTGAAATTCGAAGTCATTTCTTCTCATTATTCCACAAGACTAAGCTCCAGGAATAATTTGAAATTACCCTTACCTTCGTCCTCGCTAATCAAGGATTCGTTTATTTAAAACGGAGTTAAGATGTATAATCATTTGCCAATCGAAATCAAAGACTCTAATGTGGGTTTTAGAACAAAAAAAATATACTGTGTAGAAGACCGTATTATGTTCTACAAGAATTTAATGACGATAATCTGATTATAGTTTGACTATTTTGTATTGTGTATTCATTTATATTTTATATTGTATTCATTTATATTTTATATTGTATATTTATTTACTTATTGATTGTATATACTCGCGATTTTATTTTTCTGAACCTGTGATTGAATTACCGAAAACACTGTGATTCGTCCAATATATTTTTTATATACCTGTATTTGAAGCTTTGTCAACAATATTATCATCTTCGGACAATAAAGTAAATTTTTTATTATTATTATCATAAAGCCACACGTGTATATTTACACCATGTGAAAAGTACAAGAATTCGCTATGGATTGGCGATTGTATAGGAATGTGTTTGAATGTATGAGACTCGAAGTATGATTCATTATTGATGAGTTTTTTATCGACAGAATCGTTCACTGCATTGGCGTACCCCAGCAGCATGATGACGAGAAACCCTCCATTCGAAATCCCTACTCGTGTAATCTGCATGGAATCCTCTCCGACAACTCCCATTCATCGGCATCTCCAACAAGAATATCCCGCGGCACAAAACGCTGATTCTATCAGTCGCGGCAAAGTAGTCACTTATATCCTGTTCTGTTAGCGTAAACGCTCACGGCCATACAACGTTCAGTTTGTTCGACTCCATGCGAACATTCACACTCGAAACAAAAGCCTATGTGACATTTACCCGCTATCGGCGTTGGCGGTTACAAAGACATTGTGCCCGCACTCTCACAATGGGAATCCTAGTCACCTATATCGCATAAACCAGTTGATAAATCCCGGAGACAATGGCGCATCGCAACGAAGTAACTAATTCTATGGCTTTTCCGCTCGTCTTGCTATTAGCTTATGAATTTATAGGATCCAGTGACCTGATTCTGATGCTGACTGCGAGACAATGGTAAAAGGCGATGGATCATCATCATCATCATCATCATTTTCATTGCTCCAGAAGTAAAGTAACAATATTCCTACTTGCACAGTCGACAGCAACGAGTGGTTCTACCAACAGGCGAGAAGTCAGCAATAGATATTGGAGTCCAAGGATCAATATTGGGACCCATATTTTTCATTATTTTCATAAATTATTTACCAAAATATTTAAATGCTGACGCAATGACATTCTATGCTGATGACTCTATAATTTTAAATATAAGCCCTGATATTAAAAACCTGAAACTCAGAAATACTGAAACAATAGCAAAGGCTTCAGAATGGTATTCGACAAATAATTTAAAACTAAACAAAGAAAAAACAAGCGAGCTTATGTCCTCAAATGGTGGTCAAGAGAATAGCGTTAAGTTATTAGGTATACCTATTGTCACAAAATTGAACTGGAAAGAACATGTCAACTACTTATCAAAAAAATTAAATAAAGTAGGTATCAAATCAGGAAACTAATGGAATTTACTACTCTAGATATCGCATTAACTTATTATCACAGTAACTTTTATTCAACTTTTCCTCATGGACTTCTTCTTTAGGAAAACTCCGTAGAAAGTGGAAGAATATTTAAACAACAAAAAAAGTTTTACGAATAATAGCAAAGGCTAGTTATCGAGAACATTGTAAACCGTTATTTGAAAAGTTCAGCATCTTAACTTTACCTTCATTATTCATTCTACAATGTGTGATGTTTGTGAAAGAAAACGAAAAGTCTCTATTTACAAATTCTTCCCACCATTCTCATAACACAAGGAATAGAAATTCGTTGAGCATACCCTATCACCGCCTGAAAAAAACTCGACAGCCAATTGATCACACATCCATCAAAATTCTTAACAAATTACCAGATGCACTGAAAAATGCCCACACCAAACAGGTGAAGGCAGCAATCATCAATATATTATTGAAAAATACATTCTATTCTCTAGAAGAATATTTCGAATTTAATTTTGACGAAACAATTGATTGAGATATAAGCAGGCATTTCTCCAATACACTTTACTCCTAAATTCAATTGTTTTCGAAATATTAACGTTTGAAAAGTGACATTTTGGTCATTTCAAACTCAACCAAAAACACTATTGTTGCTTTCAATCAAGTTTGCATTGGAAAAAATCGTTGTCGCGGTAACATCTTGTTTACTGTCAAACTGAACTGCTAACTGTCAAATAATCCGTTGAGCGCCTAAATCCTTTGATGAAAAGTGTGATCATGGCTCGTAGTTTAGACGATAAATTTGAAGCAGTTTTGATATTTGGAGAAGTTGGAAGAAATTATCATCTAGCAGTCCGTATGTTTAATGATACATTTCTCGAGAATCCTATTTCGAGGTCATATTTGGGCAAACTTTTAAATAAGCTCCAAGCAACTGGTACGCTATAAGATGCTCCAAGATCAGGAAGACCGCCTCTTTCAGAAGAGAAAAAGGTAGAAATTGTTGCTGAAATGGTAATCAATCCGACTCAGTCGACGTCTGCAGTTGCTGAATCCTGTGGAGTGAGTCCAAAAAGTGTCCAAAGGGTCCTAAAAAAAGAAAAGTTCCATCCCTATAAAATGAAAATCCTGCATGCTCTCACGGAGGATGATCCAGACCGGAGGGTTGAATTTTGTGAGTGGTTAACAAGTACAATTGAAGGAGAACGGGGCTTCCTAAAAGGTGTATGTTTCGCACTTTTTTTCCTAATGGAAAAGTCAACAAACAGAATGTACGCTACTGGAGCGATACTAATCCGCATATGTTTAGAGAGGGACATACCAAGTTTCCTGAAAAGGTGAATGTTTGGGCGGGGATTTTGGGCAATCGCGTTGTTGGACCGATTTTCATCAGAGGCAACCTTACAGGAGTTCTCTACAGAAATCTTTCAGGAACTGAAATTGAACCTCGAATAAGACAAATTGTATTTAACAATCAGGAAGAGTTTGAAAATCGTGAAATCATATTTTAGCAGGATGGGGCACCTCCCCATTTCTATCGCATGGCTAGAGAGTTCCTCGATACAAACTTTCCTGGGCGATGGATAGGTCGCAGGGAAGTACAGAATGGCCACCATGATCTCCTTTGGAGGTATCAGAAGTCAAAAATCTACGCCCCTGAACCACTTTGGAACCAGAAAAATAATTAGTTTGAGGGTTGGAAAAAATGTGTTAATTCAAAAATTAGATAAATTATAAAATTCTCTTTCACGCTTTAACTAGTTTGTTTCCTTTGATTGTCGTCAGATTTGACAGAACTATCAAAATTGTTTGGAGCTTTCTGAGATTTTCCGATAAGCGGCACTGTTTATTCTTAATAAACTCTCTTTACGCCTCTTATTAGTTGAATTCATCGAGAGATTTAACTACAAATTAATAACAACGTTTAGTTAGCAAAATGTTCCACCAAAAGTGACCAAAATCCATACTTCATTCCAAACCGGAATGTCACTTTTCAAACGTTAATATTTCGAAAACAATTGAATTTAGGAGTGAAGTGTATTGGAGAAAACTGTTGAGAATTATGAGCAGATTTCAAAATGGAATAATATAGGGAGTGTTCTATTTAAAAAAATTATTAAATATGGCGCTCAGCAGCCATTTTGAAACTTTTAGCTGTGATTTTTTCATAAAAAAGTAAGTTTTTATCTCCTATCCAAGCCCTTCAAATTTCGTTGCGATATACCAGGTGGTTCAAAAATTAGTAGGGGGGGAACGGACTTTAGACGAGCACTGTATGTGACATATCTGAAAAGATTGATTATGTAATGATATGACTTTGTGGTCAATCGAATCATGGGACAATAAAGTATGCTTCTGTCTCTCTATTCTGCTCACGTATCCCAAAATTTTGCAGGCTCCATGTAAAAATCATTATTTCATAACTATACCAGAGTCCGATCTCTACGATAATCAGATTACTCTCCATTATGAAAACAATGTATGATACCTCCGCTATCTATTCATACCATTCTGATGAATGTTGGAGTAATCTAGTCGACCAGGCATCATAATCATTTTATTAGCTCAGCGCCCAGCGTTTCAACGAATGTGAAACAGAGCCCGGCTAAAATCTGGAATCGCACGGAATGAACAACAGTTAATAAAGAAATATAGCCGCCATAAACGTAGCAATTAACAGTTGATTGCTGTTTTCGGGTAAATGCGTACAAATAATCCTAGTTGGCGATGCGGCGACAACCGTTCAAGGTTTGATGGCTTATGATAATGGCATCGATGAAAATGACGGTCGATAATCCGGTTTGCTGTGGATTATATTTGCGGACTAGTTGGTGGATTGCTAGGATATTGCTGGATATCATTGAATGGATGACAAATATATTGAAACGGTCCCCAGAGGTGCCATTCTAGGATTATTACGTAGATCATGAATTTTCTCAAGAAAATGTCTACAAATGGTAGAAATACTTATTCTTCATTCAACTGAAATAACTAATATTCATGAAAAGTCCTGGATTGCATTAGACATAAGAATCTGATGATATAAATGAAAAATAATGATTGATACCTTTCAATTCGAATATGAAATAAAGTGTTATATGATAATACTGAACTTAACTGAAACAAAACTACTACAAAAATATAATTATGCAAAATTCGAAAAATAGCAAAAAAATTTGGCAAACAGTCAATGAGTATGCTAACAGAAATGTAACAAAAGTAGATAATAATATAACCGAGATCCTGAATGAAAATAACGGAATTGAAAAGGATCTCACTAATATTATCGAAATATTCAACAAACACTACGCCACTGTAGGAGAGAAAATGGCAAACGATATAAAGGTCGCAAACAAGCAGAGAGTACATACTAAAAATGAAACCCGAACTACATTAAATTCGATATTTCTACAGCCCGTTACGGAAACTGAAATAAAAAATATTATTCACTCTTTGAAAAACAATTCGTCACCAGGCTTTGACAACATCACAACCTCAGCCATAAAAGAAATAAGCAACTTTATTGCAAAACCATTATGTCACTTAATTAATTTTATGTTTAGTGAAGGACAATGTCCAACTCAGTTCAAATTAGCTGTAATAAAACCAATCTTCAAACATGGAAATCGAACTGACCCAAAAAATTACCGTCCCATTAGTATCTCATCCATTCTGAGTAAAATCTTTGAAAAGGCCCTGAAAGAACGGTTGGTAAACTTTTTAGAAAACACGAAAGCGTTATCTAAATTACAATTTGGATTTAGAACCGGAATAACTACTAATGACGCAATTGCTCTACTAGTGAATAAAATTTACTCAAACTCAGATAAAAGCAGGCCATGCGCAGGAATATTCATCGATCTGGCAAAAGCCTTCGATACCATAAGTCACAACAAGCTGTTATCCAAACTAAACGACATAGGTATTCGTGGCCCCGCGCTCTCACTCTTTCAAAGCTACCTAAAAGAAACGAAACAACTAGTGAAGATCAATGACACAATGAGTAGCCAAAGAGAGATAACTTATGGAATACCACAAGGAACAGTATTAGGACCCATACTATTTATAATTCATTTGAATGAACTGCTATATTTGAATTGTCAAGGAACAATAATTTCATACGCTGATGACACCGTACTTCTTATGGATGGAAACTTTTGGAAAGAAGTAGAAACCAAAATAAAAAACGATTTAGAAAAAATAATAAAATGGTTTGATGACAATCTCCTCACAATTAATATGGATAAAACTGTATATCTACCTTTTTCAAATTATAAAAATGGTCTCCCAAATACTGAACAATTAGACCTAAATCTACCTTCGAGAAATAATACATATAATATTCAAACAGGAACCAACACAAAATACCTAGGCATAATTATTGATAATAACCTAAAATGGGATCTTCAAATTCAGAACTTGACCAAAAAAATAAGATCATTAATGTACCTATTCAAACAAATGACATTCATACTAAAATCTGAAATGCATGTATTTCAGTTTGGTCCAATCACTCCTGAACTATGGCATAACCGGATGGGGTGGTGCATACTCTAATAATATAAAACCTCTAGAAATAGCACAGAAGAAAATAATCAAAATAATGTATAAACTCAATAGCCAGTATTCATCGACCTCGTTCCAGAATTCTAAATTATTGAATATTAGAAATCTATTTAACAAAACCTCAATACTCAATGTAGTCAAACATAATTTAATAGATATGAATAAAACTCACATTTATTCAACAAGATTTCGAGAAAATGCCAATATAGTGCTCCCTAAGTCTCAGAAGTCCATTGGACAGCGAAGTTTCCTACACGTGGGACAGAAATTATACAATTATCTACCAATAAGTTCAAAAAAAGAAATTAACAAAAAAAATTTCAAAAACATAGTAACAAATTGGCTACTTACATCAACAGTCAAAATACTATTATAAACACACCAATAACAGAACATGTATATACAATCCAATCTGAAATCTGCTAATCAATCACCATTGCTATTAATATAAGTCCAAATTCTATACTTATATATTCTAACTACAATATTCATTTATCAACATAGTAGTATTTTCATTAGTCAGTAATATTTCAGAAAGTCTTAATTTCTCATTATGTTAGAAACACTCAATCTAGCTATAAATACAATAAATATCATTATTAATATTATTGTGTGTGTACATGTTTTACTCTACATTCGTGAGTGAAGTGTATATGTATTTATAAATGTGTAGTTTACTAATTTATCAGTCTGTGACCACTGTTATTGTTACATTCATGTAAACTCTCTCTCACATACTTTAAATTACCTTAAGTAACTTTAGATTATTTTACTAGTACTTAATTTTTATTACAATAGTTTAATATATTTCAAAAAGATCAAATACCGCTTTGTGTCTTGGAACACAGTCTAGCTTAGGCTAAAGTGAACCTGGACATAGAAATTTGATCAATTTGAAATATCTGATATTATATTTTATTTTATTTATTTTTTATTCAAATATTGATAGAAACAAAATATTGAAAGTTTTAGATTCATAGCCTTCTATTCACAAGGGAATCAATAAGTATATATTAATTTTAAATATTCCCAATGAACTATCCTATAAAAATGTTGATAATTTCTGTTGAATATAAAATACACATTTCTTCGATTTCTGAGATTTCGAATAGACGCGGGCGATACTCGATGAAAATCCATAATTAAAGTAAACTAAAACCACTTCACTACGAGTTTCAAAAAAAATTGGTTTACAAAACCATCGACACGTGTTTTGCTATACTATAGCTTTTTCAATTGAGATAAACTAAATAACAATGACTGGGGTCCCATGTAAATAAATAATAGTAGGAGGTAGTCAGTTGGATATTAGGACATTGAGTGATCATTCGACGAAAGATTATTCAATTTCTGGTACACAGATTCAAAAGAGACGAATTATTAAAATTAATCTGACATTTTAATAAATTTTGAGTTCTTGTCTATGTTGATCTCTAATCTTTCTAGGAGATTGAGTTTTTGACCTTTCCTTTCTACATACAAAAGTTCAAAGTCATTAGCAAAGCAATGTTTTTTAGTCAGGAGACAGTTACCGAAAGTTGAATCAGATTTGCCCTCAATGAAATTGTTTCTAGCTCGGATATGCATTGCTTGAAAGTTCTAACTGTTTGTCATATGTAAAAACTTGGACAACTACCATATCAGTTCGACGAATCTGAAGTTTATAAACTAACTTGTGGTACTTGTTTGTCACATAGGACAAACAGGTAGAACTTTCAAGCAACGCATATCCGAGCATAGAAAGAGTTTAATTACGGGCAAATCTAATTCAACTTTCGCTAGCCATCTCCTGACTGAAAAGCATTGCTTTGCTAATGACTTTGAACTTCTGAATGTAGAAAAAAAAGGTCAGAAACTCAATCTCCTAGAAAGCTTAGAGATCAAAAAAGACAAGAACTCACAATATTTATCAAATGACCAGAATAATTTGAATAATTCGCCCCTTTTGAGTCTGTTTGCTGGAAATTGAATTTTTCGTCCAATAATCACCTAATTACCTAATATCCAACCAACTACGAGCTCTTATTATTCATATCGAACCTAATTGTAATTTAGTTTATATCCACTTAGAAAAGGCAATAGTATTGAAACACGTGTCGTGGATTTTGTAAACCAATTTTTTGTTAAAATCGTAGTGAAGTGTTTTTAGTTTACTTTGACTTTCTAAGACACACTGTATATAGATATAATCGCGAGAATAGTAGTCTTTATTTCAAATAATTGAAATAAACCATATGCGCAATCATCCATGCCTTTCACTAATGAAAAATAGCTCAATTCTAAATGACAAACTATTTTATAATATTACTAACAGTGGCTAATTCTATACCATTATTCAAATCTATCCAATATAACATACGTCAGATATCATAATCCCATTATTCGCAGTCTTCAATGAAAATGATTAAAATGAATGTGAAGTTATATTTAGAATCGGTCAACGAAGCAGCAGAATTATTTTCAGATTGCAAATCCATTGACATAATTCGAATAATGATAGTACAGCTTGGGGAGAGCAACTTTCGACCTCGTTCCTGGGATCAACGTGAAATTTTCGATATCCATTTGCTTCAACTATGAGGAAAATCACAGTATTCTGATTGGAATATATATATATATATATATATATAATATATATATATATATATATATATATATATATATATATATATATATATATATATCTGACAACGCGAAGGTAATATGATTTGGAATTTGAATAACCTTTGAATTCGTGTATGTTTAGTTTAGCCTATATCACAATGATGCATTAATAAATATATCGACCGTTGAAGGTAATTCATTGTCGATTTCGGTGTATGTTTGGCTGCATATATCACCATCATGCACTAATAGAGAAATCGAATATTAATAAGGGTCATTAACAAAGCAATAAATAATAATGAATACATTAAATTTTCAGAAAAAGAATAATCAAAACGAATTAATAAATAAACAAAATATCTAATTCTACAATGAAAATGTAATGTTTCATTAAACTATATAAATAGAAATATAAACGAAGTTACATCGCTTAAATATTAAGTTAGAAGCTTATATTTGGATCTCATATTTCTTTAATTGGAGAAAATCTCAATTTTACCTTACACAGACTCGATAATACGAAATGTATCATACTTCATGAATTTCCACCTACAGCGCATTAGAAATCTATGTGACTATTATGCGTAAGAAATCTAAATACTTCTGAATACTTCTCTCTCAACTGAACGATTTCCAATAAGAACTCTGTTCCAAGTTAACGTTTCGTGTAACACATTTTTGCCTTCATCATCGTGCTGTTTTAACAGACTTGTGATCCGTTGGTTTTTAAGGTAACCTACTCCGATGTTAATTTATTCTTACTATTGATGCTCGTGATGTTTCATCTATGTAACTTTCGCCACTCGAAAACGGTATATTGAAAACATTTGCTTATGAATATATGTGAAAAAAATATGTAACCTGATGAAAAATGTATATTGATGGAAATTTTGTTAGAAAAAAAAAACAAATGGCGGCTCTAAGATGGCGGACCAGTTATGTGATTATGATACGATTCGATTGAAAATTGGTATGTGAAAGTTTTCGGGAACGAAGATTGTGAATTCATTGGCAAAATTCAGAAATTCAAGATGGCGGCTCCAAGATGGCGGACAAGTTTTGTGATTATGGTCCGATTCGATTCAAAATTCGAATGTAGGGGTTTTCGTAGTCGAAGATTATGAATTTCCTATCAAAATTCATGAATTCAAGATGGACAGATGGACGAGTTTTGTACTTATGGCCCGATTCGATTCAAAATTATATGTCCAGGTTTTTGGGGTTGGAGACGAAATTTAGTCGAAAATTTTTTAAATTCATAATTTGAAGATAGCAACTCCAAGATGGCGTTAATCTTTAGATGGTTTCCGCATTGAAGGAATATAGCTCAGTACTTACAGAAAAAAAGGACTGATAATAACGATGCTTCAACAAAAATGCATAGATTAAGGCGTACTTAAGTACTAAAAAGCACAAAATAAAATAATTAATGAATACCTCTTTGACGACAAGCTTTTATTCAAATGCACTGAAAGTAAAAAATAATTGCTTTGGATGTGTGACGTAGGTTATTCCGTGAGTTATAGATTCAAAAGCTTGTCGCTTTTGTATTCGAGCTGATAACTCTGCGCGAGAAGCTTTTTAATCTATAGCTCACGGAATAATCTACGTCAGACATACAAGGCAATTATTTTTTAGTTTCCAGTGGATTTGAATAAAAAGCATTTTCATGAATTAGTTTTTGTATTTATTTTTCTCGAGCAGTATATTCGAAAAATAAGTTTCAACGCCATTCTGATGAGAACATTCATTGCCATTATTCAAAGTAAAATGAGTCGCCTTTATCATTCAATTCCTTTTCATGTTCATATTTTGTATGTACCCTGGGTGGAAATCACCTTATTACAGGCTTACCTAAAAGGACACGTACTCGTATATGCTAAGAAATATCATGAGCAGGATTCATATTCTCTTCTCGGTAATAAAACGTCGACTTTATTGTGTTATGTTGCGTAAAGTCATATAGCTTACCCCAGGGAATAGGAGAAACTGGATGATAGTATTCTCGTCATTTCATCGCGAGAGATGGGACCCTTAACTCAAATAAAAGCCCATAACAATACTAGAGGGAGAACAGAAAACCCTTTTGTTGCAAGGAGTTTTATCGATTTCTTGAAAAACACGGCAACAGAAACAAGTCATTCTTGAAGGTACGGAAAACAATGAGTTGAGAGGAAAATAAATAATTCAATACAGTTTAGAAGTAGGCAGAATAACTCATAGTGAATAGTAGTTCATACAACAAGTCCACTAGATGTCGGTACGAGCCGTAGGCTAGTAAGTGACAGCTATAGATAATAATAATAATGAACGTCTTTGTTTTAATGTTTATACAAACATATAGCAGAGCGAAGTTCAGCCATAATGGCTACTCTTACACCTCACCCTGCACATTGATAATACTTGATTCATAAACATCACTAATGAAAATAGCTCGCAATTATTCTATAGTTATTGATTGAAATTAACTATAGTAATAATTTCAAATAGCATTTTGTTCAATTATAGATGTAATTTAGGCGTTTTTTGAAAGATTAAGTATCATTAATTTTGAAAGTGGAATCAATTGAATTATACAATTTCACAGCATTGTGGGAAAAGTATTTCTGGTACAAAGCAGTTGAATGGCGCGGAATATCCAATGAGTTGTTCACTCTTACATTCACATTGGGTTGCTGGTAACGGAATACTAATCTGTTTCTCAGAAAGATTGGAATTGACGTTCACAGCAAACCATGAACAAAGATAAGACAATGATATTTCCACAAATGATCAATATTCAACCATCTGAGTGCACGAAAACAGTGACTGATATGTTCAAATTTTCTGAGACCATAGCCGAAACGACAACAGTTATTTTGTATTCTTTGCAATTTTGTCTCAGTAATCATGTCTGAATAAGGATACAAAATTATAAGAAAGTACTGTAGTATCGGCAGAGGATATGCCTTATTTGTACGAACTTACTGTGTTCTATCGGCAAGATAGAAGGAAAAGAATTTGACTGCGATCTTGTCCAAGCTGTAATACTTCAATTTTGAACAGCGTTACTTATGGTCGATAGTGACGAATGCTTTGGAAAAATCCAAGAACACCAACACTTTTTTCTATCAATGACTGTTATAATATTATCAGTTATTTTGATTAATGCACTTGTGGTACTATGACCACGTCTAAAACCTGATTGACTTGATGGAATGATATTATTTTGTGTTAGATAGGTCCTCATGTAAATGTAACATAAAAACCGTATATCTATAGTTGTGATAATGATTGTCATATTCCGCCAAGGCGAAATATATAGGGCACTTTCAGAGCAGGTGTTGCAGAAAATAGTTTCAAAACGCAGTGTTATATTTTGATAATAAACCATGGAATTGTCAGGCATCAAAAATCATATGGAATTAATGTTCATGAACCGAGCTAATCGTACAAATTTTGTGGAGATTCATGAAGAGCAAGTTGAATTGAATGTCTCTCATTTCGTTTTCTCAGAAATAATACTTTTCGTGTGGTGGTCTTTCAATGGAATCCCAAAATTAACCATCCCGTCTCTTCATACTACTCAAATTTGTGATTTCCACAGTAAAGAAAATGTTTATACATTCGAAAAACTTTTTGTTTCAAATAACTGTGTGATTTTTGTACAGAATACGCAACTTGTCAAATCATTAGACCACTAGATTTTTTTTTATTGGTATTGAAAATTACTTCCACTCACTGTTCAATTCTTTGGAGAAACAGAGTTGTTCATTAGAAACCGAAACATCACGAATTATCCATCTATCATTTTCGAGTATGAGGGAGGGCTAGTGAATAACCACGTGTCTATAATACCATCACCATCAAATTCCATCATGGTACGGCAGATCAAAAATATAGAAGCAAGGGAATGGAAATTCAGTCAAATTGACCATACTCAAGTAAAAAGTATTATTTCTTCTGAATTGTTATTGAAATTTATTTCATGCTACTAATCTCCTACTGATGGGGGCGAGAAAACAGCTGAAATCAATCAATGTCTCTTTATTTCAATGATGGATGACGTAAGAGAGCAATCTCACGATGAGACACTGATTTCTGATCTACCTATCAAACATATAACGGAATCGCTAAAGGCACTAATTTTGAATTTCTCAAAGAGTGTATGTGTTGAAAAGGGAAATATTCTCAATTGAATATTGTATAGAAAGATTTTTCTGTGAATTGAAAAATCCACGATGAAAGTGGAGTTATTTTTTGTGAATGTACAACAAAAAACAACTACTTCTCTGGCTGAAGCCACGCTGGACATTGAACTATATCTAATAGATATTCTGAAAAAACCCTAACTCAAAAAAAAAATCTGAAACAGAAAATTTGCATTTCTATTCAGATAGTTATTTGATTTTCTATCCCAGTCTCAATTAAGAACTCATAGAGATGAATGAGGCAAAGAGGAATATTTTACAAAAGAGAACACCAGAAATCATTCGTAACATTGACACAAGAAAGGCATTCTTAGGTCTTCAATACATTTTTGTCGACGAAAATCTATTTCACGCTTCCACGATCATCAGGAAGAAATGGGGAACACATTTTCAAGAAGCAATTTCACTTTGCAAATATGGAAAAAGTTAGAATAATTTCTTTTGGAGAGACACTTCAAAATTCGTGTTTTTCCACATCTGATTTTATGAACATCCTGTTCATTTTTTCAACAAATCAGTGTATGTGTATTTTGCCTACTGGTTATACAACATTGGAAAATTGCGTCTCTCACTCCACCTCTACGATGATGTGGAGAAGAGTTTTAAAAATATATATATATATTCAGAAAGTGATGTTAATGCTGCTTTTTTTTAAATATTTTTCCAAATTGGTATTATTTTTGCATAACAGTGAAGTGTTGAGAATGGAGTGATTCTAACTCTTGACTTAATAGAACAACATACAAAAAAGGTTAATAAAAATAATTATGATCAACGCAAACTCAGAAAGTTATGAGACGTGACAGAATGAAGTCAGTATAGCCATGAAACCTACAAGAAGTGAATTAATATTGAAGTGGTGGCAAAAAAACTATCCAACAACACTTGCCAAAATAAAAATGCTTCTGTCATATAAAGGTATCAAAAATACGAGTTATTGATAAAGAAAATGTGTTGAGGTAGAGCATAATAATGTGAGGGATGGAGTGAATACAACCCTTCAACTTATAGAACAATATATAAATGATCAAAATTGGGCTCTCATAGATAGATGCCAAAAGAGGCTTGATAACGCCAAGAAACTTCATTTGGCGTCTTTTGAGATCAATTTTGATCATTCATATATTTTTCTATAATTTCAGTGTTCAACAAATTCGATCTCTTATTTTCACACAACTATCCTATATAAGTCGATAGTTTCTCGCTGTATTGTTCTTGAAGTTTCAGAACAATTTTCTTTCAATTAAAATCATTTAGTTTCAGACTGAAGATGTGTCTTATATAAACTCGAAATGTTTTTTACCAATCAACAGATTAATTTCAGACCCTTATATGCGGAGATGACTTTGAACCTTCTTCATTCCTATTAAGTGTACCCTCCTCTTTGAGAAATGAACTATTTCACAACCTTAATGATAATTATGACAAAAGTAAAAATGATAAAAACTTTCCTGGACATTTTGCAAACTAAACCTTTCTATTGATCGAACTAATGGAACTAATTTTGAATACATTGTTAGAATTTACAAAGCCTTAGACATCTAAACCATCACTTAGCATCTTTGTCGACCTTTCCGAAGCTTTCGGTACCGTTTGCCACACAAGACTCCTTGACAAATTGGAGAATATTGGTTTGCGTGGTAACGCTTACGATATACTGAAATCATATTTATCGGAACGACAACAAGTGGTTGACATTGATGGTGTAGTAAGTAACCCTAGAACAATAACCTACGACGTTCCTCAAGGCACGGTATTGGCCCCCCTACTGTTTACCATATATATAAACAGCTTGTTAAAAACACAATCCGAAGGAAATATCTTGAGTTTTGCTGATGACACGCAGTCTTTTACAGCGATTATTCATGGCAACAACTCAAAAGAAAAGTAGAGAAAGACTTCGCCAATATCATCACATGGTTCCAATATAATAAACTGACATTGAATGTAGAAAATACGAAATACGAAATATACCATTCACTTCCTACGTCAATCACCTGAATATGGGACCGATAAATATTGTAACGAACCTAGGCCGGACCTGTCGCCTCACATGTTGCCGTCGACAGCGATGAGATCATCCCCGGAGATATTCGAGAACCATCCAGTCCCTCTTCCGCGTAATGCAACGGTCAATATTGGAAACAATTGGAACATGCCGTCGCCAACTGGAAGAATTCGAAACATCGAGAATGCTGTATCGGAGATAAATAGAGAGCCCTCAAGAGGGAGTGGACAGTCTGAACGAGCCCATACGATCGAGCTATTCAGTAGCGTAGTAATATAAATTAAGTTGTAGATTAAGTGTTAAATAAATTAGTAGAACCAAGTTAAGTTTATTTACGTTACAATTGGTGTCGGAAGTGAGATTTTGAAAATAAACAAGTGATCGTGGAGTGGATAGTCAGAAAAATAAATTGATAGACCTTTTTGTACGCCCAAAATAGACAGTGGCCCGGTTTTCGCGAAGTGGACAATTGTGCGTGGGAATATAAACTGATACACTCTTCGCGTGAAACAGACAATAGACTGGTGGCCCGTGGAAAAGAATTCGCGAAGTGAATTTTTAACAAACTGATAAACTTTTCGTGTGAAACAGACTGATACCTCGTCAAAGACAAAATGTGTTCAAGAAAAGTGCGCCTTGCGGATTTGAAGGTAGCGGAATTGAGACAGGAATTGGAGGAAAGGGAACTGGAAACAACAGGTAAAAAGCAAGTACTCCAGGAAAGACTTGCAGAAGGACTTATACAAGAAGGTGAGGACCCCGAAACATTTTTATTCGAAGTTCCCGGAGGTGATTTAAGTTTGGTAATGAATAAACTCGAAGAAACTACTAAATCCGTGAAAGAAGAACTGCAACAAAATTCTATAAATCTGGAAGCGAAGCTTTCTAGAAATCTGGAAGAAAATGCTAAAAATCTGGAAGAGAAGCTTCTAGAAAATTCAAGAAGCCTGGAAGAAAATGCTAAAAATCTGGAAGAGAAGCTTGAAGAAAATTCTAGAAATCTGGAAGAGAAGCTTCAAGAAAATTCTAGAAATCTGGAAGAGAAGCTTCGAGAAAATTCAAGAAGCCTGGAAGAGAATGCTAGAAATCTGGAAGAGAAGCTTCAAGAAAATTCTAGAAATCTGGAAGAGAAGCTTCTAGAAAATTCAAGAAGCCTGGAAGAAAATGCAAGAAGCCTGGAAGAGAAGTTCCTGGAAAACACAGAAGGCCTAAAAAAAGAATTGTGTGGTGTGGCTAATTTTCTAGAAGGAAGAATGGGAACCGTTGAGACAGAAATGGACAAAATAAAGGAAACGATCAGTAAGCTGGAAAACGAATTAATAGTGCGCCTCCAAAGAGATGGTTAACGAAAATGCAATGCTTGGACTTGAGTTTGAACTTGGATAAAGTTCAAGAGGGTATAAAAGATGTCAAGGTCATTTCAGAAATAGGAAGCTTTCCATGAAGCCGCCTCAGTTCGACGGAAAACTCCATGGGCAAATTACCGCCGGCAGTTCGAAGCAGCGGCCAAAGCATAACGGATGAAATGCAGGGGAAAGACCTGCGTAGCACTGACACTTGAACTACGTGGAGAACCGACAAATATTCTACAAACTCTCACCGCCCAAGAACAGGAGGAATAGGAGCAGCTGACTTAAACATCCAGAATTACGATAGGGCCACGCCCATTTGCGAACACGCATACCACTCACAGCAGAAAAATCGCTGCCAAAATCGGGCGAATCCTTACAAGAATTCGAAGCTGACATTGCACGCTTGGTCCGTCTCGCATATCCAGCCACACCGGAAAATGTAATGGAGCGATTAGCGGTTCAGGCATTCTTGGATGGACTCCGTGACCAAGAAACCAGACAAGCGTTGACACTAGCTCGTCCAACACATCTCGTAGACGCACTGGCACGCGCTTTGGAATTTGAGGCAGCAAAGCAATCCTGCAAAAACCAAAGTAAAGTTCGATGTATTGAAGAAGACTCACAGGAGCATGCTGACTTGGAAGCTGCCATAAGAAAAGTGATGAAGGAAGTTTGCCTGAGAAAAGACAGATAAGATGCTGGAATTGTGGCAAAATTGACATGTGCGTAGCAAATGTCCAACATTCGAAAACACGACTCCGATGCAGGAAAACTAAAGAAGGTCGACGAGAAGGGCAATCGTCGGCCTGTGTCCAGCAAGCCCCGGTTAACAACGCATATGTCGCTATCCTGAAACGACAGAACAGAGGTGTTTTCGTAGACGGTCTCATCAATAACGAGCCTTGCACCATGCTGCTAGATACAGGTGCGACTAGGACAATTCTCGGACCTTCCTTTGCCAGAACACCGGAACGAATTGAACGACAACTTGAAGCTACGCACAGCAACAGGGGAGCCAGCTACTGTATATGGCGAGCTACCGATTGAAATAATTTTGGGCAGCACTAAAGTGAAACATCAGGCACTTGTAGCGGACATCGAAGACGATGCAATCATCGGAATGGACATCATGAATTCCAGAGGGTTTGAATTGGATTTCAAAGACGGCGTCCTACGTGTCAACGGAGAAGAGCTGGTACTTCATGGGAGAAGTGAAGAGTTGATCCGTGTGCTGTTGGCTGAAGATGTAAGCGTACCTGAGAGGGCTGAAACTATCCTGGAGGCTCGCCTGGACGGGAGTGCGAGCAGTGGAGACGTGATGATGTTCGAGCCCAAACTTCATGATGAGAAAATTGGGCGAGGGATTGCCCTAGGAAAACCCTGTTACGTGCTGAAAAATTTGTACCGGTAAGGGTCATGAATGTCAATTACTTTCCAGTGACCTTAAAGAAAGGAACAATTTTAGGGCACTGCTCGTCAGTTTCATCTGTGATCCGGGGCGTACGAGGTACGATTAGCCAACCCAACAACTTGCCCACAGAACTAGAAAAATTAGTTGCCATCTCTTCCAAAGACATAAAACCAGCTCAACAGCCCAAACTAAGAGATTTAGTCAAAAAGTACCAAGACATCTTCGATACCGGACAAGGAAAAGGGGTCGAACTAATGTGGTCCAGCACAAGATTGATACTGGGGGTGCCCGACCGATCCGGCAATCAGCAAGAAGACTTCCTCTTGCCAAGAAGGAAGAGGCTGACAAAATAGTCAGCGATATGGGAAAAGAAGGAGTTATCGAACCATCTGACAGTCCCTGGTCCTCTCCAGTCGTACTGGTGAAGAAAAAGGATGGATCGACACGTTTTTGTGTAGACTATCGCCAACTTAATAATGTCACGAAGAGGGACTGGATGGTTCTCGAATATCTCCGGGGATGATCTCATCGCTGTCGACGGCAACATGTGAGGCGACAGGTCCGGCCTAGGTTCGTTACAATATAGATCAACATACATCCATTCCTGAAGCCACTTCCATAAAATACCTGGGCATAATAATTGACCGACACATGAAATGGAATCTTCATATGTCTTATCTAACTAACAAAATGAGAGGATTTCTATCAAGATTCAAATTATTGAAAGAATGTTACCCACTTGAAAACAGTCTACTACGGACTAATACAGTCCCAATTTTCATAAGGTATAAAAGGTTGAGGAGGGGTGAATGATGCACATTTGAATTGCTTGAACATCGTAGAAAAAATTATAAAAATAATCTCAGGTAAAGAAAGAACTTACTCAAGCGATAAACTGTACAAAGAAAGTGGAATATTTGATATGAGACAACGTATAAGACAACGTAATCAAAGTAAAACCATCTGATCACCCATATAACACAAGAAGACGAGAGCATAGTGTTATAGCTCCAAAATGATTCAAACTAGTAGGACAAAGACACTGTAGTTATCTGAGCCCGAAAACTCGGAATGTGAACCTGAATAAATGATAGTTTAAAAAAAACAACAAACACGCTTTTATAGAAAACCAAACTAAAAAAATAGAAAATAAGAGGGAAATTTATTTTAAAAAAAAGCGTGGGGTGCATGGTATCGCCTCAGCCAACAATTACCTGTGATCTGAGACATTTTTTACTCTACTGCCCTAGGTGTGTAATGTACTTATAATTATTGATACCATGCACCCCACGCTTTTATTTAAATAAAATAAATTTTTTTCTTATTTTCTATTTTTTTACTTTGGTTTGCTATGAAATCGTGTTTTTCAGTTTTTTTAAACTATTATTTATTTCCTACTTTTTAGTTTAGTTTATTTATAAAAGCGTGGTTTTTTAGTTTTTTTAAACTATTATTTTTATTATTTTTTTGCAAATTAAGAAATGGAGTAATCTTATCAAATTAGTGTATTGTCATCGGTCCCCGATAAATCGACAAAGTTTGAATGAAATCTGACCGTTTGAAGTGGGTCAAAATCGCACCCAAAAGAGTCGGTTACAAACAAACATACAAGTGAAGATTATATAAAGCGTGTAATAATCTCCGACCCCAAAAACCACCACATACCAATTTTGAATATAATTGGACCATATTCACAAAACTCGTCCGCCATTTTGGAGCCGCCATCTAGAATTTTTCAATTTTTACAAGAGAATCATAATATTGGACCCCAATAACCCCCACATACCAATTTTGAATAGAATGGGACCATCATCACAAAACTCGACTACCATTTTGGAGCCGCCATCTTGAATTTTTCAGTTTTGACAAAAGTATCATAATCTCTGACCACGAAAACCCTAAGATACCAATTTTGATGCGAATCGGACCATAATTACAAAACTCTTCCGCCATATTGGAGCCGCCATTTTGTTTTTGTTTTTTCAAACACATTTCTCAATGCATTGTCACCGGAAATTTAAAATTATTCGTACGTCTATAGGTGGGTCAAAATCGCGCCCAAAATAGTCGGTTACAAACAAACAAACAAGTGAAGCTAATAAAAAGCGTGTAAAAAAATCAAATTTATTCCTACTTACAGTATCTGAGAACCCAAATAAGAAAATGGATTAGTGCTCATGACAACAAACAATTTAAAAAAATATGACAAATAAGAGAAAATTCTGGTAAATCATTAATGAAGTGATATGAAATTGTTTATTGATATTTACTATACAAATATTTACTGAGATAATTATTTTAGGATACTCAATATTACGAAACACCTGAATATGACCTTACCCGACTGTGATACTATAGAAAAGCCTGAATATGAATATGCATATATTGATTTCCCTATTATTATCGAAATCAGACTTGAACACTTTCAGTTTAAGATTTAGTATAGGCATGTGTGTATAAATTTGGTAATTTCAGATCTTAAATTTTTTACTTTCCATGGTAGATTGGCTCTATCACAAACAAGTAATAATCATTAGTAATTGTTACGTCAGTGATGCCTCTGTTTATTTACTTATATACTGAACTCCATGTAACTGCATTGTATTCCTTCTTGTTTTGTCGAATGAACATTATTATTATTATTATTATTATTATTATGTTTTAAAAACTACCAGTCAGGCCCTTACTTCCGAAGCTCCGACCCATTCGGAAGGGCGCGCTGGTTACATAAACCAATGACCTCTCCCCACACCCGTGAGGTGAGAGATCATTGGGTCCGTGAATCATGTGTCCTGAGCAGACGTAACGATCCGAGAATGACTGCCTTCTGCATGCGGCCGGCTAGAGATTCTGCCGATTTACGGCATGCCGGTATAATTTCCAGGTTTGAGAGTAGCGTTGGCATCATTCCACCAAGGGCCCCTATAATCAGAACCACTATCTTTACAGAATGGTCTGGATAGAGTCTGCGGAGCTCGAAGAGTAAATCTCGATACTTCGTCCGTTTCTCGTCCTCTTTTCGCACGATATTCGTCTCGCCCGGAGCCGAAAACTCTATGACATATATCGTTTTCTGCTCGCGGTCGAAGAGGACTACATCAGGCTTGTTGGCTTGTATTTGCCTGAGGGTGGGGAATGAGTAGTTCAATAAATTCGGCACTTCTCATTCTCCACAACGGACTCAATATCCCCGGAGCGTAGGGCAGCACCGGTGTCTCATCAATACCGTACGAGTGTCGTAAATGATAATACAGCACTCGTAACGCCGCGTTATGACGATGGATATAGGCTGAGACGCATATGCTGTACATGCTGACAGCAAGTGCATGATGGTCTCAGGCGCTCCACGGCAGGCCCTGCATCTCGTGTCAGGGACCTCTATACCCATCACGCGGCTTCGGTAGACGAGAGTGTTGAAAACACCGTCCTGGCAAGCCATGATGAATCCCTCAGTCTCCGACTTGAGTCCACCTGACCTAAGAAAAGCAAGGTCAGCCTTTCGGATAAGCCGTGGTCTTCAATATGTTTGTAGAAGATTCCATGCATCGGCTTATCCTTGTGGAGCTCAGATGTACAGTATTCTCTGCAGCTTTTATGTGGACTCTCCTTCGAACGAGCTCCAACTCGGTGAAAGAGTCTTGGATATCCCGCTCGGTGTCAAATACAAGACCGAGTTCATCGGCTGCATGGATTGCTGCCTTGAAAGAAACGCTCCTTTCCTGCAATCTCATGGTCTTTGACCATGCAGAAAGGGATCAAGCTCCTGATGACTTTACAGGCTCCATCCAACACCATCCTGTTTGTAGACACTCCAAACTCAGAAGTCCACGGCCTCCTTGTTTTCGGGGAGGTACAACCGTGGAACGGACGATTTCGGATGCAAACTACGATGTAGGTGCATCATTTTGCGAGTCTTCACGTCGATTCCGCGCAGCTCCTCCAGGGTCCACTTCACTACCCCAAAGGGTAGATCAGTATCGGAACGGCAAGCATGTTGGTGGCAGAAACTTTGTTCATGCCCGACAGTTCTGATGACCAGATCTGCCGGGTTTCTGCTGATACTTGCCGCGGAGAGCGTTTTAACCGCCACTACCTCTTGGGTGCAACGTTGTTGCACTCCTAGGTAGGTATACGCCTCTCCGGCATCCAGATGGCGGAGGATGCTTCCATCTACCAGCTGCGCGTCTTCTCCATAATCCTCGCATCGTCCTCTTCTGAGATGAACCAGTGCACATTTATCCATCCCGAATTCCATACCGATAGCATGCGTGTACTCTTGCACCACCCTCAGAGATTGCTGGAGATCTCCCTCACCCGAGGCATAAAGCTTCAGGTCATCCATATAAAATAAATGGGTGACCTTATGCCTTCGGTCTCCGGGGGGGCCACAGTTGTAACCACGGGTTTTTCTGAGCGCAACGGATAATGGCATAAGTGAGATGCAGAAAAGGAGGGGCTGAGGAATCCCTTGGAACACACCTCTCCTAAAGATAACCTGCTCCGTTTGGACTTTGGCTCCACCTGATGTTATGGTGAAGCGAGTCCTCCAGAGTGGCATCAACTGTTCAATGCATCTCACTATTTGATCGGGTACCGCAAGGCATCTGAGCAAATGCAAGATCAACTCATGCGATGTTGAATCAAATGCCTTGCGGTAATCGATCCAGGCTTATACTGCACGGAATCCTGCGTGATACATCTATCGATCAGCAGGTTCTCCTTGCAGCCAGCAACACCTTTCTTTGACCCTTTCTGCTCATATATCCGTTCGTACACCGTGTCAACTGCGAGGAGTATTCGCGTGTACAAAATGCGCGTAAACAATTTGTAACACGTGTTCAAGCATGTTATCGGTCTGTAATTCTTGGGATCAGACAAATTTCCGTTCTTGGGGATTAGCACGGTTCGCCCCTCGACAAACCAAGCCGGAATCTGCTGCTCTCCACTAAGCCACGAGTTGAAAACTCTGGCTAAGTGGTGAGTAGTACTAGGGAACTTCTTCCACCACAAGTTGCACAACCCGTCTGGGCCTGGAGCAGCAAAGTTCTTCGAGCCCTGTAGAGCTTTCGAACTTCTTCCGGGGTTATCGGTTGGCGCAGTTCAATGGGATGAGGTTGCTGAAACCTCCTACAGAAGGCTCAAACTGCGTCAGGGCTGGAGTGTCTATGTTGAGTGGCTGCGGATATTCGTAAATCTCCTTCCAGAAGTTTTCCACCTGATCAGCGGTCGGCGGGTTTTCTACAACAAGCGGCGGTTGCTGGAATAAGCGGGAGGGTTTCTCGCGGAACTGTTTGTTTTCCGCGATTCCTCTCGCTCGCCGTACAAGTGACTTTTTGGCAGCCACTAGCATTCGTATCCTATCAAGGCAGTGTTGTTTGATGGTTAACAGCACTCCTTGATTCAATGTGGACGAACTCGTCGCAACTTAGCTGCGATTCGCCGCACCGTTAGCGTAAATGGCCTATTGGCCACTACGTAGTCCATCACACATTGGATACGAGATGCGTGTTGTCTCGCCGACTTGATTTTGGCTTCCATCTTTTGTATGCGTCTCTCATGCCTTCTAGTCGAAGACGCATTATTCTGCGTATTCGCACGAGAAGCATGAGAGCAGCATCATATACGGCGGTGTTGATTTGCCAGATGTCAGCCTCTTCTGGAAGCGCTTCACGAATCTCCGCATCCACTCGAGCCAGATCTTGAGGCTTCAGGGGCTTCGAAGTGCGGAGCACCCTGCGTGTTCTGATAATCTCTGTTGGTGGAATATTGATACCTGCCACCTCTTCGGCTGGTTCGACTCGTGGCACTTCTGCCACTTCGGCCACTTCGTTAACCTGCCTAGGAGGCGGTCTCACATAGCCACGGCTACGAAGGTGAGATACATAATCCCGCAGATTTTGTGAGGAAAATGCGGCATACTCTGGGTGTGCCACGCACCACAGAGCATGCATTCGCGCCATGTATCCCCTTCGGCCGGGCTCGCTACTCTCATAGCAACGCAGAAGGCCGTCTCTCATTTCGTCTGTCCACTCAGAACGTTGTCCATTGCGTAGGTCGTCATTAGGCTGTCCATCGATTTGGGCCCCACCACCTTGCCGTTGACCTCCATCCGGATGAGGGTCGGTTGTGGGGCCCTCTCCTCCTTCTGGGAACCAGAGTATGATCCTGCGAGGGGTTAGCCTAGCAGGAACACGGCCGACACCAGAGGAAGTGTTTGCTTTTTCCTCCCGGATGCGCTTAAGCTGCCGGTCCGATTTTGCATCCTAGGCTGGGTTAAGTGGTGGCGCCACTCACCAAGGTCATTGCTGGTGTTGTTTGACCTACCCTGCTTATTATTATTATTATTATTATTTATTATTATTATTTTATTATTATTATTATTATTATTATTATTTTCGTTTTAAAACACTACCAGTCAGGCCCTTACTTCCGAAGCTCCGACCCATTCGGAAGGGCGCGCTGGTTACATAAATAATGACCTCTCCCACACCGTGGTGAGATCATTGGGTCCTGAATCATGTGTCCTGAGCAGACGTAACGATCCGAGAATGACTGCCTTCTGCATGCGGCCGGCTAGAATTCTGCCGATTTACGGCATGCCGGTATAATTTTCCAGGTTTGAGAGTAGCGTTGGCATCATTCCACCAAGGGCCCCTATAATCAGAACCACTATCTTTACAGAATGGTCTGGATAGAGTCTGCGGAGCTCGAAGAGTAAATCTCGATACTTCGTCCGTTTCTCGTCCTCTTTTCGCACGATATTCGTCTCGCCCGGAGCCGAAAACTCTATGACATATATCGTTTTCTGCTCGCGGTCGAAGAGGACTACATCAGGCTTGTTGGCTTGTATTTGCCTGAGGGTGGGGAATGAGTAGTTCCAATAAATTCGGCACTTCTCATTCTCCACAACGGACTCAATATCCCCGGAGCGTAGGGCAGCATCGGTGTCTCATCAATACCGTACGAGTGTCGTAAATGATAATACAGCACTCGTAACGCCGCTTATGACGATGGATATAGGCTGAGACCGCATATGCTGTACATGCTGACAGCAAGTGCATGATGGTCTCAGGCGCTCCACGGCAGGCCCTGCATCTCGTGTCAGGGACCTCTATACCCATCACGCGGCTTCGGTAGACGAGGTGTTGAAAACACCGTCCTGGCAAGCCATGATGAATCCCTCAGTCTCCGACTTGAGTCCACCTGACCTAAGAAAAGCAAAGGTCAGCCTTTCGGATAAGCCGTGGTCTTCAATATGTTTGTAGAAGATTCCATGCATCGGCTTATCCTTGTGGAGCTCAGATGTACAGTATTCTCTGCAGCTTTTATGTGGACTCTCCTTCGAGCGGGCTCCAACTCGGTGATAGAGTCTTGGATATCCCGCTCGGTGTCGAATCTAAGACCGAGTTCATCGGCTGCACGGATTGCTGCCTTAAAAGAAACGCTCCTTTCCTGCGATCTCATGGTCTTTGACCATGCAGAAAGGGATCAAGCTCCTGATGACTTTACAGGCTCCATCCAGCACCATCCTGTTGTGTAGACCTCCAAACTCAAGTCCACGGCCTCCTTGTTTCGGGAGGTACAACCGTGGAACGGACGATTTCGGATGCAAACTACGATGTAGGTGCATCATTTTGCGAGTCTTCACGTCGATTCCGCGCAGCTCCTCAGGGTCCACTTCACTACCCCAAAGGAGTAGATCAGTATCGGAACGGCAGCATGTTGGTGGCAGAAACTTTGTTCATGCCGACAGTTCTGATGACCAGATCTGCGGAGTTTCTGCTGATACTTGCCGCGGAGAGCGTTTTAACCCCACTACCTCTTGGGTGCAACGTTGTTGCACTCCTAGGTAGAGTATACGCCTCTCCGGCATCAGATGGATATTATTATTATTATTATTATTATATATTATTATTATTATTATTATTATTATTATGTGTGTATATTTTATTATTATATTATGATTATTATATATATTATTTTTATATATATTATTATTATTATTATTATTATTATTATTATTTTATTATTATTATTATTATTATTATTATTATTATATTATAGATTTTTCTGTGAATTGAAAAATCCACGATAAAAATGAAGTTATTTTTTGTGAATGTCTAACAGAAAACAACTACTTCCCCGGCTTAAGCCACGCTGGACATTGAACTACATCTGATAGATATTCTGAAAAGGCCCTAACTCAAAAGAAAAAATCTGAAATTGAAAATTTGCATTTTCATTCAGATAGTTATTTGATTTTATATTCCAGTATCAATTAAGAACTCATGAAGAGGAATGAGGCAAAAGAATGTTTTCCAAAGAGGTACTCACCAGAAATCATTCGTAACATTGACGCAGGAGGGACATCGCATTCACTAGGTCTTCAATACATTTTGTCGACGAAAATCTATTTCACGCTTCCACGATCATCAGGAAGACCGGAAGAAATGGGAAACACATTTCAAGAAGCAATCTCACTTTGCAAAGATGGAAAAAGTTAGAATCATTTATTTTGGAGAGACACTTTGAAATTAGTGTTTTCTGACATCAAAACCTGTCATGGGGTATGATAGATTGATTTGTTGAAAATATAAACAGGATGTTCATAAAATCAGATGTGGAATCATCTGCGACTGAAAGATAAACCTTAGTCACTATCTTCCATCGTCAAGATAACCTCTTGTGGGGTATTCATGTTGGAAAGGGAAACATTCTCAATTGAATATTGATAGAAAGATTTTTCTGTGAATTGAAAAATCCACGATTAAAATGAAGTAATTTTTTGTGAATGTCTAACAGAAAACAACTTCTTCCCCATTTCTTCCGGTCTTCCTGATGATCGTGGAAGCGTGAAATAGATTCTCGTCGACAAAAATGTATTGAAGACCTAGTGAATGCGATGTCCCTCCTGCGTCAATGTTACGAATGATTTCTGGTGAGTACTCTCTTTTGGAAAACATTCTTCTCTGCCTCATTCCTCTTTATGAGTTCTTAATTGAGACTGGAATAGAAAATCAAATAACTATCTGAATGAAAATGCAAATTTTCAATTTCAGATTTTTTCTTTTGAGTTACGGCCTTTTCAGAATATCTATCAGATGTAGTTCAATGTCCAGCGTGGCTTTAGCCGAGGAAGTAGTTGTTTTCTGTTAGACATTCACAAAAAATAACTTCATTTTAATCGTGGATTTTTCAATTCACAGAAAAATCTTTCTATCAATATTCAATTGAGAATGTTTCCCTTTTCATCATTATTATTATTATTATTATTATTATTATTATTATTATTATTATTATTATTATTATTATTTTTTTTTTTTTTTTGTTTGTCGGCATCGACTTCAAAGGTCATTAGCCCAATCTGTTGTTATTTAATATTCGACTGAGTGCTCCGCAATTTTCCCAATAGGTTTTTGTTTATATCTGATGGTAAATATTGATAATTTTTAAAAATTGTATTAGTCTCCTTTCGGCATCTCGGTTTCCTTCAAGGCATTGTTGTATTTCTGCTGGTATTCCTATTCGTTGTCTCATCAAGTCATTATGGGGGCATTGTGTTATATGCTGTACTGTTAACCTGTCTCCACATTGTTTTTTTTTTTTTATTATATTATTATTATTTTATTATTATTATTATTATTATTATTATTATTATTATTATTATTATTATTATTATTATTATTATTATTATTATTATTTTATTTTCGTTTTAAACACTACCAGTCAGGCCCTTACTTCCGAAGCTCGACCCATTCGGAAGGGCGCGTTACATAAACAATGACCTCTCCCACACCCGTGAGGTGAGAGATCATTGGGTCGAAATCATGTGTCCTGAGCAAACGTAACGATCCGAGAATGACTGCCTTCTGCATGCGGCCGGCTAGAGATTCTGCCGATTTACGGCATGCCGGTATAATTTCAGGTTTGAGGTAGCGTAGGCATCATTCCACCAAGGGCCACTATAATCAGAACCACTATCTTTACAGAATGGTCTGGATAGAGTCTGCGGAGCTCGAAGAGTAGATCTCGATACTTATTATTATTATTATTATTATTATTATTATTATTATTATTATTATTATTATTATTATTATTATTATTATTATTATTATTATTATTATTATTATTATTATTATTATTATTATTATTATTATTATTATTATTATTATTATCGTTTTAAACACTACCAGTCAGGCACTTACTTCCGAAGCTCCGACCCATTCGGAAGGGCGCTGGTCACATAAACCAATGACCTCTCCCACACCCGTGGTGAGAGATCATTGGGTCCGAAATCATGTGTCCTGAGCAGACGTAACGATCCGAGAATGACTGCCTTCTGCATGCGGCCGGCTAGAGATTCTGCCGATTTACGGCATGCCGGTATAATTTCAGGTTTGAGGTAGCGTTGGCATCATTCCACCAAAGGGCCCCTATAATCAGAAGCACTATCTTTACAGAATGGTCTGGATAGAGTCTGCGGAGCTCAAAGAGTAAATCTCGAAAATTCGTCCGTTTCTCAGTCAACTTTTCGCACGATATTAGTCTCGCTCCGGAGCCGAAAACTGCTATGACATATATCGTTTTCTGCTCGCGGTCGAAGAGGACTAATCAGGCTTGTTGGCTTGTATTTGCCTGAGGGTGGGGAATGAGTAGTTCAATAAATTCGGCACTTCTCATTCTCCACAACGGACTCAATATCCCCGGGCGTAGGGCAGCATCGGTGTCTCATCAATACCGTACGAGTGTCGTAAATGATAATACAGCACTCGTAACGCCGCGATTATGACCTCTATACCCATGACGCGGCTTCGGTGAACGAGTGTTGAAAACACCGTCCTGGCAAGCCATGATGAATCCCTCAGTCTCCGACTTGAGTCCACCTGACCTAAGGAAAAGCGAAGGTCAGCCTTTCGGATAAGCCGTGGTCTTCAATATGTTTGTAGAAGATTCCATGCATCGGCTTATCCTTGTGGAGCTGCAGATGTACAGTATTCTCTGCAGCTTTTATGTGGACTCTCCTTCGAGCGGGCTCCAACTCGGTGATAGAGTCTTGGATATCCCGCTCGGTGTCGAATACAAGACCGAGTTCATCGGCTGCACGGATTGCTGCCTTAAGAGAAACGCTCCTTTCCATGCGATCTCATGGTCTTTGACCATGCAGAAAGGGATCCAAGCTCCTGATGACTTTACAGGCTCCATCCAGCACCATCCTGTTGTGTAGACACTCCAAACTCAGAAGTCCACGGCCTCCTTGTTTTCGGGGGAGGTACAACCGTGGAACGGACGATTTCGGATGCAAACTACGATGTAGGTGCATCATTTTGCGAGTCTTCACGTCGATTCCGCGCAGCTCCTCCAGGGTCCACTTCACTACCCCAAAGGGGTAGATCAGTATCGGAACGGCAAGCATGTTGGTGGCAGAAACTTTGTTCATGCCCGACAGTTCTGATGACCAGATCTGCCGGAGTTTCTGCTGATACTTGCCGCAGAGAGCGTTTTTAACCGCCACTACCTCTTTGGTGCAACGTTGTTGCACTCCTAGGTAGGTATACGCCTCTCCGGCATCCAGATGGCGGAGAATGCTTCCATCTACCAGCTGCGCGTCTTCTCCATAATCCTCGCATCGTCCTCTTCTGAGATGAACCAGTGCACATTTATCCATCCCGAATTCCATACCGATAGCATGCGTGTACTCTTGCACCACCCTCAGAGATTGCTGGAGATCTCCCTCACCCGAGGCATAAAGCTTCAGGTCATCCATATAAAATAAATGAGTGACCTTATGCCGTCGGCCTCCATGGGGGCCACAGTTGTAACCACGAGATGCTCTGAGCGCAACGGATAATGGCATGAGTGAGATGCAGAAAGGAGGGGGCTGAGGGAATCCTTGGAACACACCTCTCCTAAAGATAACCTGCTCCGTTTGGACTTTGGCTCCACCTGATGTTATGGTGAAGCGAGTCCTCCAGAGTGGCATCAACTGTTCAATGCATCTCACTATTTGATCGGGTACCGCAAGGCATCTGAGCAAATGCAAGATCAACTCATGCGATGTTGAATCAAATGCCTTGCGGTAATCGATCCAGGCCATCGAAAGGTTGCGCTTATACTGCACGGAGTCCTGCGTGATACATCTATCGATCAGCAGGTTCTCCTTGCAGCCAGCAACACCTTTCTTCGACCCTTTCTGCTCATATATCCGTTCGTACACCGTGTCAACTGCGAGGAGTATTCGCATGTACAAAATGCGCGTAAACAATTTGTAACACGTGTTCAAGCATGTTATCGGTTCAAGCATGTTATTATTATTATTATTATTATTATTATTATTATTATTATTATTATTATTATTATCATTATTATTATTATTTTCGTTTTGATTTTGACCAATTCCAGTCAGGCCCTCACTTCCGAAGCTCCGACCCATTCGGAAGGGCGCGCTGGTTACATTAACCAATGACCTCTCCCCACATCCGTGAGGTGAGAGATCATTGGGTCCGAAAATCATGTGCCCTGAGCAGACGTAACGATCCGAGAATGACTGCCTTCTGCATGCGGCCGGCTAGAGATTTTGCCGATTTACGGCATGCCGGTATAATTTCAGGTTTGAGAATAGCGTTGCCATCATTCCACCAAGGGCCCCTATTATCAGAACCACTATCTTCACAGAATGGTCTGGATAGAGTCTGCGGAGCTCGAAGAGTAAATCTCGATACTTCGTCCGTTTCTCATCCTCTTTCCGTATGATATTCGTCTCGCCCGGAGCCGAAAACTCTATAACGTATATCGTTGTCTGCTCGCGGTCGAAGAGGACTACGTCAGGCTTGTTGGCTTGTATTTGCCTGAGGGTGGGAAATGAGTAGTTCCAATAAATTCGGCACTTCTCATTCTCCACAACGGACTCAATATCCCCCGGAGCGTATGGCAGCACTGGTGTCTCATCAATACCGTACGAGTGTCGTAGATGGTAATACAGCACTCGTAACGCGGCGTTATGACGATGGATATAGGATATTATTATTATTATTATTATTATTATTATTATTATTTATTATTATTATTATTATTATTATTATTATTATTATTATTATTATTATTATTATTATTATTATTATTATTATTATTATTATTATTATTATTATTATTATTATTATTATTATTATTATTATTATTATTATTATTATTATTATTATTATTTTTGGTCAAAGGTCATTAGCCCAATCTGTTGGTATTTATATTCGACTGAGTGCTCCGCAATTTTCCCAATAGGTTTTTGTTTATATCTGATGGTAAATATTGATAATTTTTAAAAATTGTATTAGTCTCCTTTCGGCATCTCGGTTTCCTTCAAGGCATTGTTGTATTTCTGCTGGTATTCCTATTCGTTGTCTCATCAAGTCATTATGGGGGCATTGTGTTATATGCTGTACTGTTAACCTGTGTCCACATTGTTCACATCTGGGTTGTCTGACCCCCAAAAGCATGAATGAATTTGTCAGGCGTGTATGGCCTATTCTTAGTCTGCATAAAACCACTTGATCTCTCCTACTACCGGTGAGAAGTTGTGTATTATTTCGAATGCTTGGTTTTACTATTTTCAGTTTAGTTTCGGTTCTGTCCCATTCTCTCTGCCACATTTTGGTAGTTTCGTTTCTCAAGTGAGATTTTATGTCGTCGGGTCTAAGTGGAATATCTTCAAAGTTTCCTTGTGAAGCGGCCATTCTAGCTGACCGGTCAGCCATTTCATTTCCTGCAATCCCTTGGTGACTGGGAATCCAACAGAATCTTACTATTTTGTTTTGACTCTTTAGCCAATTGAGTCTTGCCAGAATTGTTTTCACCATAGGGTCTTTAGTGAAGGGGTTTCTCAGTGCCTGCAGGGAGCTGAGTGAGTCACTACATATAAGGTATGTTTGGTGGGCAGTAAATTCAATATATAATAGTGCCTGTAGCATTGCGTAAAGTTCTGTAGTGTATACTGTAGCCTCTCTAGGAAGTGTCCATGAGTAACAGGTTCCCGAATGACAGAATGAGCTTCCAGAACCTCTTTCGGTCTTGGACCCATCTGTATAAATTATTTGACATCCTGGGTTGCAATCAATTATTCTGTAGAATTCCATGAGGATAATGATACTGTTGGTGTCTCCTTTTTTGTATTTTAGTAATTCTACATTGATCGAGGGTGGGTCTGTTTTCCAAGGGGTATTTTCGAATTGGTTTATATCATATACTCTTGGAAAAGTGTAATGAAGGGATGTTAGGAGCTCTTTCAGGCGGACTCCTGCCGGTCTAGTGATTGTAGGCCGCCTCTCGTAGATTTCATATTCGTCTTGATTCGGTTCCATTGGGTGGATAGGATGGTTACAATGAGCCCATATTCTTGCACTGTACGCTGTAAGTAATTGATATCTTCTGTATTTCAAAGGAGTTATGCCTGCATCACAGCAGAGTGCTAGGTATGGACTTGTACGGTAAGCACCTAAGGCGATTCTCAATGCGTTGCATTGTATGGAGTCCAATATTTTCATTCTGGATGGGCGTGCAGATCCATAGACAAAGCAGCCATAGTCCATTTTCGATAATATAAGTGATTTATATAATCTTAACAGGGTTTCCTGATCACAACCCCAATTGATACTAGCAATAGCTCTGAGTGGATTCAGCGCTTTTTTGCATCTTTGGGCCAGATCTTCGATATGCGGTCCCCATGTTAATTTCTTATCGAATATAAGTCCCAGGAACTTAGTAGTTTCTTCGCATTGTAGATTCTGGCCATAGAGTTTCAATTTTGGATCTATGTGAGGGGATCTCAATCTACAAAAGTGGACACAACTCGTTTTAGTTACTGAGAATTTCCATCCTAGGTGTTCAGCTTTCTGGGAAAGTGTGTCTATAGCCATTTGTAACGTGTTTTCAATTACAGTCATTGAAGCTGCCGAATAATATATGGTGAGGTCATCTACATAGAGGCATCTACCAATATCTGGATTGAGGTCTTCTATAATGCTATTGATTGCAATCGCGAATATTAATACGCTCAATGTGGAACCTTGGGGTACACCGTTTTCCAGAATGTACGGTTGGGAATAGTATGATCCATTTCGGACTTGAAACTCTCTATATCGTGGAAAGCTTTTGATGAATATTGGCAAGTTTCCTCGTAGTCCCCATTCATTCATCTGTTCCAGGACCCCAAATCGCCATGTTGAATCGAATGCTCTTTCGAGGTCGAAGAATACTGCTACCAAGTGGTTTCTCTCTGCAAAACTATTCTGGATTTCTTTTTCTAAGAGTACAAGTTGGTCTATTGTCGATCGGTGGCACCTGAATCCGGCTTGTGCAGTTGACAGGAGTTGTTTCGATTCTAGAACCCATCTGAGGCGGTAGCTAACCATCTTTTCCATTATTTTACTGAGGCAACTGGTAAGTGATATTGGACGATAGCTGTTGGGTGTTCTTGGATCTTTCCCTGATTTTAGAATGGGTATAACTATTGCTTGGCGCCATGCTTGCGGGTAGATTCCGCTTGACCAAATTTTATTAAATATATCCAAGAGAACTTCTTTCGCAGTGGTTGGTAACTGTCTCACGAAATCATACACTATGTTGTCCGCCCCTGGTGATGAACTTCCTGCTTCATCTAGGGCATGTTCCAGTTCCATCATAGAGAAGGATTCGTTATACTCAGATATATTCTGCTCATGGAAATCAATATTTCTCTCAAGGTTCCGTCGGTTTATGAAGTCATTTTCCCCTAAATGTTGGGAGCTACTAGTCATCTCAAAGTGTTGAGCGATTTTCTCTGCAATATCTGTTTGATCAACAAATATCTCTCCATCGATTTCCAGGGCTAGGGTCGTCTCTGTGAACTTTTTTCCCAGGATTGCCCGTATTTTCTTCCACACTTCTGATGGGGGGGTGGATGCCGTTATAGTAGAGACGTATTCTTCCCATGATCTTCTTTTGCTTTCATGGAGGGAGCGCTTAGCTCTAGCTCTAGCTTTTTTGAACGCGATGGTATTTTCTAGAGTAGGAAACCGTTTCATGATATTGAGTGCTCTATGTTTTTCTCTTATAAGTCTTGCAATCTCAGCATTCCACCATGGTGTTGTTTTTTTGCCTTTTCTTCCACTTGTCTGGGGAACTGCTATTTTAGCCGCATCTATGATTTTATCACTGATGAACCGTGTACTCGTGTCAACATCGTCCATTGGTGTTTGTATTTGAATAATGTTTTCCTTGTACAGAGGCCAGTTCGCTTGGTCCAGTTTCCACTTTCTTGGTATCGATTGTGTTATATAGCGACTAGCAAATTCTATAGAGATTGGGAAATGATCCGTGAGATGATCACCCAGGCATTTCCACTGAATAGAAGGTGCAAGTGTGGGTGAGCAGAAAGCCAAATCTATTACTGATAATGAATTAGATCTTAGGTTTAAATAGGTTCCTTCTCCCGAGTTGAGTATTACAAGATTCATGTCATCAATGAAGTTCTCAACGATCCTGCCACGAGTATCAATCCTTGTTGAGCCCCATATTGGATTATGTGCGTTGAAATCACCAACAATCACATAAGGGGGTGGTAATTGATCGGCAACATTGATGAGGTCTGCTATGTTCCAATTGGCGTCAGGAAGATATATATTGCATATCGTGAACTCTAGGGGATAAACAACTCTTGCTGCGGCAACTTCCAATGTAGACTGGATAGTTATTTGATGATTTGGGACATTCTCTTTTACTCTTTTACTCCAACAACAAGAAGGGACTGACTTTATCAAAATTCCCTTCGTCAGTTCGTCCAATTACCAGAAACTGGGGCACTGTGTCCGCCTTTTCCTGGCTAAGAGGGTGAGTTTTATCCATTTTTGAAGGAGAGGACTTCTCCTGTATTTTTTTCGAATTAAAAACCATTCAGTTCCCACGAGTCGGGAAGTTTTGAGGAACACTACGGCAGTGCTCCCTTACCGCAGTGTGGGTTACTACGACCGAAGGGCCCCAGATATTCGGAAGTCACCGTTATCGACCAGCTTACGTGTGACCATTCATCTGAAGGCACGGTACGATTGACACCATTAGATTGCGGATTTTTTCAGGTGTACTCCTGTTGAGCTGTCCTTAGCTTCACTACTCATCTTCGACCTTACCGGCATGGGTGGCCCTACCAGGAGTATAAAACTCCGGCCGGCATCGCTCTCAGAATCATTGTAACTACTGAGCCCCCTCACCACGTCAAGGTCTCACAGCTCCTTGGAGGGGTTTTTATTATTATTTTATATTATTATTATTATTATTATTATTATTATTATTATTATTATTATTATTATTATTATTATTATTATTATTATTATTATTATTATTATTATTATTATTATTATTATTATTATTATTATTATTATTATTATTATTATTATTATTATTATTATTATTATTATTATTATTATTATTATTATTATTATTATTATTATTATTATTATTTTATTATTTTTATTATTATTATTATTATTATTATTATTATTATTATTATTATTATTATTATTATTATTATTATTATTATTATTATTATTATTATTATATCATTATTATTATTATTAATATCATTATTATTATTATTATTATCATTATTATTTTCGTTTTCGTTTTGAACACTCCCAGTCAGGCCCTTACTTCCGAAGCTCCGACCCATTCGGAAGGGCGTGCTGGTTACATAAACCAATGACCTCTCCCCACATCCGTGAGGTGAGAGATCATTGGGTCCTAGAATCATGTGTTCTGAGCAGACGTAACGATCCGAGAATGACTGCCTTCTGCATGCGGCCGGCTAGAGATTCTGCCGATTTACGGCATGCCGGTATAATTTCCAGGTTTGAGAGTAGCGTTGGCATCATTCCACCAAGGGCCCCTATAATCAGAACCACTATCTTTACAGAATGGTCTGGATAGAGTCTGCGTAGCTCGAAGAGTAAATCTCGATATTTCGTCCGTTTCTCATCCTCTTTCCGCACGATATTCGTCTCGCCCGGAGCCGAAAACTCTTTAACGTATATCGTTTTCTGCTCGCGGTCGAAGAGGACTACATCAGGCTTGTTGGCTTGTATTTGCCTAAGGGTGGGGAATAAGTAGTTCCAATAAATTCGGCACTTCTCATTCTCCACAACGGACTCAATATCCCCCGGAGCATATGGCAGCACTGGTGTCTCATCGATACCGTACGAGTTCCGTAGATGGTAATACAGCACTCGTAGCGCCGCGTTATGACGATGGATATAGGCTGAGACCGCATATGCTGTACATGCTGACAGCAAGTGCATGATGGTCTCAGGCGCTCCACGGCAGGCCCTGCATCTCGTGTCAGGGACCTCTATACCCATCACGCGGCTTCGGTAGACGAGAGTGTTGAAAACACCATCCTGGCAAGCCATGATGAATCCCTCAGTCTCCGACTTGAGTCCACCTGACCTGAGGAATGCAAAGGTCAGTCTTCCGTATAAGCCGTGGTCTTCAAAATGTTTATAGAAGATTCCATGCATCGGCTTATCCTTGTGGAGTTGCAGATGTACAGTATTCTCTGCAGTTTTTATGTAGACTCTCCGTCGAGCGGGCTCCAACTCGGTGATAGAGTCTTGGATTTCCCGCTCGGTGTCGAATATAAGACCGAGTTCATCGGCTGCACGGATTGCTGCCTTAGAAAGAAACGCTCCTTTCCCTGTGATCTCATGGTCTTTGACCATGCAGAGAAGGGGATCCAAGCTCCTGATGACTTTACAGGCTCCATCCAGCACCATCCTGTTGTGTAGACACTCCAAACTCAGAAGTCCACGGCCTCCTTGTTTCCGGGGGAGGTACAACCGTGGAACGGACGATTTCGGATGCAAACTACGATGTAGGTGCATCATTTTGCGAGTCTTAACGTAGATTCCGCGCAGCTCTTCCAGGGTCCACTCCACCACCCCAAAGGAGTAGATCAGTATCGGAACGGCAAACATGTTGGTGGCAAAAACTTTGTTCATGCCCGACAGTTCTGATGACCAGATCTGCCGGAGTTTCTGCTGATACTTGCCGCGGAGAGCGTTTTTTACCGCAACTACCTCTTGAGTGCAACGTTGTCGCACTCCTAGGTAGGTATACGCCTCTCCGGCATCCAGATGGTGGAGGATGCTTCCATCTATCAGCTGCGCGTCCTCTCCGTAATCCTCGCATCGCCCTCTTCTGAGATGAACCAGTGCACATTCATCCATCCCGAATTCCATACCAATAGCATGCGTGTACTCTTGCACCACCCTCAGAGATTGCTGGAGATCTCTCTCACCCGAGGCATAAAGCTTGAGGTCATCCATATAAAATGAATGGGTGGCCTTATGCCTTCGGTCTCCAGGGGTGCCGCAGTTGTAACCACGGGTGTTTCTGAGCGCAACGGATAATGGCATAAGTGAGATGCGAAATAGGAGAGGGCTGAGGGAATCCCCTTGGAACACACCTCTCCTGAAGATAACCTGTTCTGTTTGGACTTTGGCTCCACCTGATGTTATGGTGAAGCGAGTCCTCCAGAGTGCGTAAGAGCGGCTGAGTAGTGAGGGTGAAGCAGCAGACGCGGGGCAGCGTATGTATATTAATACAAGCGCGTTGCGCCAGTTATGAATCTGCTGCTCTACCCCCCTCCTGAGCCGCTTCTATGCACTTGCCGGTTTTCGGTCATGTTTGCAAGTATTTCTCACCTATTTCGCAGCTATTTAACGCAAAATGACGATAGTCATTTTGTACTACTATTTTCCAACTCTCAAAATCTTTGAAAACTATTGAAATCAGACCACCTATGACGCATCCAGGTTTGCTGCAATAAAGTGCATTGAAAAAATCAAATTGCAATTATACCAAAACTAATAATCCAACAGTGCCTGAATTTTCCACACGTAAAGTTAATATCAATCACTACTATGTCGTGGAGAGCCTGCTTTAAACCTCGGAAAATGGCAGTGTAATGAATTAAAAAAAAGCAGATTTCTTTTGATTCTTCCAGTTTTTCTCCGTTATCAATGATTTGATCGAGTCGTGCCTTTTCTTTGAATTTTGATTCTCTACAATTCTTTCGTCGGGAGTATCGAGATTGCTTCAATAGTTTCCAAGTTACAAGTCAAAATCGTTAGAAAATAACAGGATACAACTACGGACTGTCTTCCGCATGATGGCACACTGTCGATTTCCTGGTGATATTTTTGTCACGAAAAAATATTTATTGATTGGTCCAGTAATATAATTCTGACTGATAACTGTGGTGGTTGTGTAAGGCTCTCACTTTCAGAATTGAATAGGTACTATCAAGTGGCCACTGTACCCCGTACTTCTTTCCTGTCTCATAAGAGCAAAGACTGTATGTACTACCAAAGTATCATAATGTTCTGGAATTTTCAGTTTCATCCACTGAGTTTTTCTATGAGTTTACCATTATCTATTCAAAAATTTTCTATAGACTCGATTTCATTATTTTCAGGTTGTGCTAAGCTCATCGAGTTCTCTCCTCTGCGGTCCACTGATATCACTCTTCCTTCAGGAGCGGTTTTCGTCATAGCTCATAGCCTCACTAATCTGAATAAGGCTGCCACTGCTGACTTTAATTGCCGAGTGATTGAGTGCCGTCTAGCGGCTCAGGTAAGTTGTTGGAAGTTGATATGGGTGGTTTAGTTTTTCACCGTCATCGCTCTTGTCTTGGGTATTGACGTTCCGTTAAGAAGCAGAATTTGAATTCTTAGTATTTGAGGAAAATATTGAAGTATAATACCCGTAAAACAGAAATTAATGTGGTTGATATCTTTGACAAAATGCTACAAACGTTTTTAAACTCATATGTGATTTACTAAAAAAATACAACTCGTTGGAACACAATTTATATTTTATATTATATAAAGTATCTACTAATGGAGTTTTACAACGTGTGAAATTTCTGGAATTCAAGGGAATTGGTTCCGATGGAATATCGAAACGAATGATTGATGCGATCAGTTACCATCAATTTGAACATATAACTTACGTTTGCAACGTTTCTCAATAGCAAGGACTCTTTCAGGACTGAATAAGTCAGCCAAAGTCTCAGCAATGTCACAGAATGGGTTTATTCACCACCAAATATCTCAAAATAAATAACTTTATCAAATGGCGCTTTTTCCATACAGGGGCAACCAAAACAAGGGATCACTTTTTTCTCAGTTTTCTCAAATGAGGCAATACCAGAATAGTCCACACTATGAGCATACAGAAAATGTAGGGTTTGCCTAAGGTTTTCCACCAGAAATGTATCTAATTCTTGAGGAAAGTATGAAAACGTCATATTTTTCTTATTCAATGCTGGACAAAAGAGGTAACAAACAATCTCTCACTTTGAGCTATTCATAAATCAAGTTTATTTTCGATTATATTTGATCTTGTTATAGAGCAAAAAACTTCTATGAGTCTATTCTTTATGTCTTCTGGTGTCATTGGATTCTCGCAGTAGGCCTCTATTTGAACATATCCCCAAAGACAAAAATCTACGGGCACGAGGACTAGGGATCTGGCTGCCCCTCTAAAGATGCACCATTTGCAATTTCACTTTACGACATCATCGCTGATTGTTATTCTCTTCCTTCCACGTTTTGTTTACTTTTTGTGCTTTACACTTCCTTTTTCCATAAACATCTCCTTCGGAAACCCTCGGATCACACATTCCATATTGAACTACATTCATTCTACTGGCTGAAAGCAGCTTCTGTAACATCTACACGAAATTTACACAATAATAATAATAATTCTTTGGAACATTTGAATGTTGAAGGAATTGTCAACAAACTTGACATTCAATTATCGAGGAGGTGAATTTATAGTTGAAATCTGATATTTTTCTGTTTAAAAATTTAATTATTCACCGGAGAAATGATAAACATGTCATACATTTAGGGTGACTGTGACAGAAATTGTTTATTTGCCAATAGATTGTATGCAGTTCGATATCCCGATTCAAGGTCTATACGACCAGAGAGTTTTCGGAGGGTTTGAGGAAGATTTGGGGAAATAGGCTTTGTCGAGCACAAGAAAAGGCAAGTAATGAATGAAATTGCCAAAATTGAAAAAAAAATTATAATTGACGGTGATGCTTTCAACAGTTGAAAATCCTCATGTTAGTACGAGAAAAATTGCAAGAGAGCTCGATGAAAGCCATACTTGAACAGATTATTGGAAATGAAAACTTCTCAACCAAAAACTAAACAAACAAAAAAATCAACTGAAAAGCAAAAAATTTAAAAAAAACCTTTTTAGTCTTGATGATAATTGAGATCCTCAACTGATGTGAGTAACTAACTTTGAGTCGGCGCCAAACAAACAGTTATCGAAGATCATTATATAACTTTGGAGAAGTAATCAAAACGCCGCGGTACATCTCGCTGCCATCATTTCACGCTTTACCTAATTTAATTGCTAGTATGTTTGGCGCCGACTCAAAATTAGTTACTCACATTAGTTTAGGAGCTCAATTATCATTAAGACTGAGAGGGTTCATTTCATTCTTCTGCTTTCAAGTTGATTCTTTCTTCAGTTTAATTTTTTGTTGAAAAGTTTTTATTTTTACATTTTTTGTGACTGAAATCTTTTAATTACTACCTACTCAATTTTCAATTTCTTCGAAAATACTTACTTACCTAGCTTACTTCAACTTTTAACTGTTGAATAATATGATTATATAGATTTGTTGAAAATATAAACAGGATGTTCATAAAATCAGATGTGGAATCAAGATAACCTCTTGTGGGGTATTCATGTTGGAAAGGGAAACATTTAGTTTTTGTGAATGTCTGACAGAAAACAACTTCTTCCCCGGCTGAAGCCACGCTGGACATTGAACTACATCTAATAGATATTCTGAAAAGGCCCTAACTCAAAAAAAAACTTCAAAATGGAAAATTTGCATTTTCATTCAGATAGTTATTTGATTTTCTATTCCAGTCTTGTTGAGAACTCATAAAGATGAATGAGGCAAAGAAGAATGTTTTCCAAAAGAGAGTACTCACCAGAAATTATTCGTAACATTGACGCAGGAGAAACATCGCATTCACTAGGTCTTCATTTTTGTCGACGAAAGTCTATTTCACGCTTCCACGATCATCAGGAAAACAAGAAATGAGAAACATATTTTCAAGAAGCAATCTCACTTTGCAAAGATGGAGAAAGTTAGAATCATTTCTTTTGGAGAGACACTTTGAAATCAGTATTTTCTATCAATATTCAATTGAGAATGTTTCCCTTTTCAACATGATTATATACTTTAACTATTTATCGTTAGATAATATAAATTATTTTTAAAAGTTCTGGTCAGTTGATTCCATCACTTTGTTTATGATTCCATGCTTCCATAGAATGTTATTACTGCGACGGATGTAGGGGGATCTGTCAATCTGAATGGAGAAATTCACAGGGACTTTCTCCGAGACGATTCATCAAATTTGTTGGGAGATATATGTATTCACACTAGACACGGTTATATCCCACCCTCCCAATCACAATCGGGTAAGAAGATGTTTGGGAAGATGGCGCAGAAATAAAAGGCTAGGCAGAAACTGACCCTTTCAGTAGCCAACAAGGTCCCCAGACCACGTGCCCCTAGATTACTATCTCTGGGGATATGTACCAGGAGAGGTCTACCCCGAAGAACCATGACACCAAAATAAAATTAGAGAATTCCCTCACTCTATTACAAGGTCAACTTCAATTTAAGTTCGATGAGCAGTTGTAGATAATTTTAATTGGTGTCTAACTCAAGAAGTAGATTGTTTGAATATCTTCTGTGAATTACCGTTTCTTTGAATTGTTTGAGTTTATTCTGTTGCCTCTTCTGTCCAGCATTGAACGAACAAATCGTTGTTGCTGTTGCTATGACTCTTCAATAATTTCTTTGAGAATTAGATACATTCCCGATGAAAAACAAGTGGGTAAACCCTCCATTTCTTGCAAAATCATAGTTCGGACTATTCTGGTATGGCCTTATTTACAAGGTGTTCCATTCGAAAAAACTGAGGAAAAAGTGAACCCGAGTTTCAGTTGCCCCTGTATGGGAAGAGAGCCATTCGGTAAAATTATATATAGGAAGATATTTGGTAGAAAGTTCTTTCTAATTCCAAATCATTGATTTTGAGATATTTGGTGTTGAATGCACCCATTTTGTGACATAAGTCCCACCATAATTTTCGAACCACCTGGTATAAACCCATACAAGCCTTTATTATTGAAAAAACTATTTCAAGGAATTCAATCGAGTGAAAATATATGGGTTGTATGGTGACTCATTTGTCGGGCACGCTGTATGTTGGTAGTTATTTTTGTAAGATAGCTTTCGTTACTCACTAGAACTTATATTTTAGACATTTTTTCCTTTCTCAAATAGGAAAGCAGCCATCGTCTATCCACGCATCATAGATACACCCTATATAACTGATTGCTACAGATATGTATGCTTTCAGACTATTGGCTATATGCAAGGTGCTTGGTGGGTACGTCAAATCGATCGCAGCGCACGCTGTGTCAGAACTAAGAAACATATCGAGACTGTCAAATTTGTTTTGACAATTCCACGTTAAATTCGTTGTGTTGTGATTTGTACAAATAATAGAAAAACTAGTTTGTGTAAATTTCCCACTTTTTCAAAATCGGCCTGGAAATTGGAGCAAAGAGAGATAGCTTCTGTAAAAAGAAAAAAGTAATACGATTTCATTGAATTCATTTCATTTTCGCGATATTATGAGTTTACACGTTTCTACAAATGTTTCATGGCAAGAAGGAACATAGTAGTCTCACCAAATCAACCAATAACTGAAAAAGTAAGTGAACCTAATCCAAAGAGAGTAAACATTATCTGAGTAGGAGAGTCTATTCCCCATAAGACAATGGTGACACTGATAGAAAGAGATGAAAGATCATTTGTGAGTCATAGTGACGTATATGGACATGTCATGACCGCCATTCCCTCTGGACAGTGGCGGACTAGCGCACTCCGCACGCTGGTATCTGAGAGTTACAGGCTCTTGAATGTTTATTGAACCACTCTGTATGATACCTGTGCCACCTGTACTCATATCCATGTACGTCACTATGACGAGTTAATGCTACAAGATCCTGATTGGCTAGAGCTTATTAGTACCTCCTATTCAGATAACGTTTACTCTCTTTGAACCTAATCCATCTCAACTAAATAACAACAACGCAGGGTACCTACCTTCGAAGATGTTTTGAAGGGTGTTAATGTCATTGAGGTTTCCCTGATAATATGGGCTAATTCATAACCTTTCATCAAATTTGAGATAGGAAAGATATATTATGTTCATTGCTTTCAAAACCTGTTCTTATTATAATATCAATATGTTCAACTTACAAATATTATGAATTGCACCTAGATATTGACAATGTTTCCTCGAGTTCTTCACTTGATTTTTACAGAAATTATCAAAACATTACGTGTCATCTAACTTTCTACTACAACTAATCCACGACTCCCGAAATGTTGAGTTCGCAAAGCGGTGCCACTGTCGTGCACATAGCCAATAGTATGGACTTCTATATTCCATATAGGCAACCAATACTGAATAAACTGAAATATTATGGCTCTTATGATTCTGCAACCAGTTTGATATCGTCTAGCGCTTGTCACAAAAGTTAGTTCTGCGGTATTTGGAGTCGAAAATCACGATTAATATTCAAAACTCAGCGATACGAGCTGTCAAGAGTCCACAATATGATAGACAATTCTTCTGACACATGTAAGATAGTAATGATAAATGGGTTCCATTCGTGAAAATAACAATAATAAACAAAATTGAGGGAAGAGAGAAAAAGTTGAGAAACTATTGTTTTGTTTCGACCGTTTCACCCAACCATTGATAAAGAATTCACCCAGGTAAATGAAATTGACGTATTTGACATATTGTGAACTCAGAGTAAGATGTCTAAAAACCATGGTATATTTACTTATACCTGTAAAATATTGGGGCAAACTGGGGGACACCAGACCACTTGATAAAGAGAGTTATCAAGAGTTTCAGATGGCGCCGACGTCGTTTCTTGTCATAATCCAGTAAACTGCAATTACAGACCACACAGGGTGTTTTCGTGAATTGTGTCTCTGATCCGTTTTGTGATTGTGCTTTTGTCGCCTTCAAGGTTATGTCAATTCGTTGTGAAATATTTTGAGGTTGATCGATCGATGTACCATATTTTAGAACAAACTATTCCACGTACTTATGTCAGTGTTATATAGAATTTTCGAGAGGTGTTCCGAAATAATTCTTAATATGAACCGTACCAATTTATTTTGTATGGTTAATTTTCTATTGATACGGCTCCACCGAGTTGGTACTCATGTATTTCTGTCCCTGTTTGCTCATGATAAAAATATTATGATGGAGCGGATAATGATTTTATGAAGTGCTGTTAATTACATACGATTACTTAATTTAGCTTTCAAACCAAAAAAAGTACGGGAGATGCAATCTCTTTCGCTTTCTGAAATAATCTATATTCTAGTCAGAAGAAAGTGTTTTGTGACATCTTAAGCTTTTGACTGTTACACAAGCTTCATCTCTACAGCTTCAGAGGACGAAGCTTCAATTGGTTCGAATCCTATCTGAGTAAAAGAACCTCTCAGCTTTTGGACAAATTAAGAAGTGTTCACTATTTTGACAGACAACACGACTATCTTATCGCAAGAACTCAAATAACCTTCATATAGCGGAGTTAAGCATGATTTTGGAATCCTGGAGAATATTACTTAGAAATTGCTTGTGCGCTGCTTGTTTAAACAATGAAAAACAATTTTGTTAGGCAAATTCTACCAAATCGATGCTATAGGGGTTTTCGAGGTCGCTGAACCAGAATATGACATTGAAAAAACGATGGCGTGGCCAGTCGTAAATATAGATTCCATCAATGATAATCTACAGCTAGCTATTTTTTATTTATGTGTACATCTCGGAGAAAAATTTTTGGAGTAAAAGTGGAGCTAATGAAGCTCTATCAAACAACTTATAGTTTGCCGATATTAGGTTTAGAAATGAAATATTGCGAATTTTTTTAAATCTTTCAACAGCTGCCGTTTTGAGACTATTGGACCATTTTCTAAATTAGACGAGGTATTCATGAGAATTATTTTTGTTTCATTCGTTTGGAAAATGTGGCCTATACCCAACAAGTTTCGTTATATCCCATATATAAGTTTCAATATGACATTTTAAACTAGAGTTTCTGAAGCATGGCCTCAAAATTCTTTTTTTTTTTCAAATTATTCAATATTTTGAGATCTATATTTAAAAAAAATATTTTTCTTTCAAATTGTCTTCTTTTTATCTGTCATTTTGAGGGTCATCTGTGAAAATTTCAGATGTTTATCTTGAAAACAAAAATAAAATAAGATTTTAGACAGAATTCTGCTTCGACGTAATTTCATTTATGTACTATTCCAATACATATTTTTTCTCGTTAGCTGCATTTTTCTTCTCTCAGTTAAAGTTATTTATGTCAATTCAATCAATTAGATCAAAATTTATAACAGATTTAGTGTAGAGCGCTCGTGGCTGCGTGCTCCTCCAGCGCTGCACTTCAGAGTCGCTGCCACACATTTTTTTCGACGTTAGCAAAAAAAATTTGCAGGTTACAGTTTTTATTTTTAAAAAACATTTTATTTACCTTTTTGATGTAAAATTTTCTATTTTTGCGAGTGGCACCATTATTAATATTTTTTTTAATATTCAATATACAATGTAATGTTGCAACTTTTTTGTTAAATAATAAATGAAGCACACACTTCACGGTTGGTAACTTTTTATATGTCGTTCCTTACATCATCACTAATGTACAGTAAAAAGTTCCCACAGTCCCCTAACTTTCTGAAACTTAAATATAATATTACTCCACTACTAGTAAAGTGACTCGTATATGTATAAATCAATTTGAATCTTCTCTGAACTACTTGTGATCGTAATGTATCTAGTAACTGGCAAGTCAAATAATTTTATTATTACTTTCATATTTATTTTTTATATTATATATATTTTGTATAAAAAATTTCCCATGAGATGACAATCTTCTGACTTAAAGTATTGGAAAATTCTAAATAAAGTGGATATTCTTTTCCAAAGAGCCATCGACCCTCTGTGACGGTTCGGAATTCACTAGCCAAAATCAAGATATCTTCATAGAATAAAAAGTCCACGCTCACTTGTGAAACTCATTTGTTTATTGAAAAGTGATAATGATCCTAATCATATTCATTAGCCTTATCGATCTTGGGATTGGGCCTTGTTCTTCCGAACAACTGCTTGGTTTAGATCGCCCTTCGATTATCCCATGCGGGGTGTTACTGAAAAATAAAAGGGAAGCATTCAGATTATTGTTTTCTCCCCTCACCTTTGTTAGTAGGGCTCACCTTTTTCTGAGAAGTAATTCTGAGATAGCTGGAAGCAGCCTAGACTGTCGCACACCAGGATTCATCGATTTCCCAACTTCATCAACAGATTTTATGATATCTACAATGAACTCTCTGATTTTGTTCATATCAGGAGGTTGTTAGAGAGGTAATAGTCCGGCAGAATTGGGCAGTGCATGGCTTGGTAATAGTTTGTATCGGAAAGTTTAATGGAACAATATCATCGGGTACATTTCCCAATCCCCTCAAGTTTCAAGTTAATTCATCATCTAGAGACAACAGTCCACTCTCCTACCTTTTCTCATTCCTTCGTAGAAGTTTCCATGATCCCAAAAAGGCCATCTGAGAAGAAATCACTTCGAAAAAATCACCAGGTAGTATTCAAGAAAAATCTGATTTTTGACAGACAGATGTAAACATTGTAGTAAGTTTCGAGGATTTCATCTCATTTTGGCGCCAACTGTTCTGAGCGGGATCTTGTTCGTAGAACTATAATCTTGTAAATGATCAATTCACAATTTTTTGCATGAAGTAATGTTGACAGAAAAAGAAAATTTCATATGTTTGAAGTTTGACATTTTGCGTGACGCAAACAACGAACATTCCTTAACCGCGCCATCTCCTAATGAAGTTCTAAGCAGAATTCAACGTTTTTCATTTGTTGTCCCCCAAAAATTCTAAACAAAATCTAATCAGTGAATACACCAGGGTTTTTAGGAATCTTAACTCAGAGACATTCAATTTGAACATAGCACAGCATAGAACGAGGGTTGTGATTTATAATTGTTCTGAAAGTTGGTAATGTTACACTAGGCATCCCGATCGATGAAAAAAACCTAGTGAAGAGTAGGTTTCAATGATTTTTGAGTCAAGCAAATGATTTTTTTTTCATTTTTTTCTTGAAACATAGTATGTTGTTATGTTCGTATTCCCTGAAAAGATATTTATATTGTGTTATTGAATCGAATATAAAGGTTCATGTGAAACTTTTGCTGTGATGATGAGAGTGTTTTGATTCTGAGAGTTCGAGTTGCCCATGATTCCGAAGGTGGTATATCTCATGTGGATATAGTCTGACCATTTTCGAAGGATAAACTCATAGGTAGTCACGGGAAGATGGTGCTGCCAAATTTGTCAAGTTTTAACCATTCGGACTTTCGAAATTTATTCGATAAGACCATAAATCGAAACTTGCGAATACTATGTGAGAGGCAGATTGAGTTAATTCGAATTTTCTGTGGAAGTTTAACGTCGATTTGTACCAGAGCATGGTCACGATATCATAAGTGTTCCACAATGTTACATTTTGAGTTACGGGAACATTATATCTCTACTTCGATATACAGGATGTAATTTAACCTCTTGCACACCCGTGAATGACGAGTGTATAATGCCATTTCATAATGAATTACAGTGGTTGAAAATCTGAAAGAAAAAATTTGTTCTTTGTGAAATTCGACCCAATTTAAGGTAGCACCTCCCGCCTAATTTCAGGTGTCCTGCTCAGGAGAAAACTTGCCGAATAAATGAACATTCAAGTCGTCATTTGAAGCAGGTATAATGTTGAACTGATTGTGTGGTAAATTTACACTGCAGGCTGCCTGAATTTCAAAGTGAAAATAACTAATAAAATAATTTTCTGAAGGCAAGACTCAATTTAAGGCGTGTACTCAAACGTATAAAATAAATTAAAGTCATCGATGACAATGATTTGATTATTTTTTGTCGAATTATTTGGTTTCAAAAAGCTTGTTGCGCGAAGTTTTCATAAAAGTAGGTACCAATTGATTTGGTTGGACAGTGATTAGTTGGTAAGTAAGAAATTGTCGGGGTATTCGATTTTCACAAAGTATTCATGGGAAAAGATACCAATTGATTTCATTGGATAATGAATGGTTGGTAAGTAAGAACTTGTCGAAGTATTAATTTCATTACAATTCGCGGGAAAAGCTTTTTGAAACCAAATAATTCGACAAAAAACAAGTGAATGGCGATGGCTTAAATTTATTTTATGCGTTTTAGTACACGGCTTGAATGAAAGCTTGTCTTCAAAAAGTTTTTTATTGTTTTTTTTTTGCTCTTTTGTTAGTTTGCCTGAATTCTTTTAATAGAGCATCGTTATTACAAGTTCCCTTCTGTACGTTTTGAGCTGGAAGAAATCGTGATCTGCGACCCCGAAAACTCCTACACACCAAGTTTGAATAGAATCTGACCATAATCACAAAACTCGTCCATCATCCTGAAGTCGCCATTTTGAATCTATACATTTTTACAAAAAATTCATAATCTCCGACCCCGAAAACCCGCATACCAATTTTGAATCGAATTGGACCATAATCACAAAACTCGTTCTCCATCTTGGGGTCGTCATCTTGAATTTATGAATTTTGGCACGAATTTCATGATCTCCGATCCCAAAAACCCTCCTCATACCAATTTTGACTCGAATCGGACCATAATCACAAGACTCGTTCCCCATCTTGGGGCCGTCATCTTGAATTTATTGATTTCGACAAAAATTCCATAATCTCCGAACCTGAAAACGTCCACATACCAATTTTAAATCGAATCAGACCCTCGTCACAAAATTTGTCCGCCATCTTGGAGCTGCCATTTCGAATTTATGCATTTTGACAAAAAAATCATAATCTCCGACACCAAAAACCACCACATATCAATTTTGAATCAAATCGGACCATAATTACAAATCTCCTCCGCCATCTTGGAGCCGCCATTTGGTTTTTTTTCCTAACCAGAAACTCTATAATGCATTGTCACCGGACTGCCGAATATCTGCCAAATTTTAAATCAATGGGACGACTAGAAGTCAATTAAGATTCACATGCAAGATTTGACCCTAACGAACTAACAAGTAAAACTAAATAAAAGCTTGTAATGAAAACAACTAACCTTGTTGTAACCAAGCTGGTGTTGAAGTCAGAATGACTCGACTTCATACTTTGCTTTGAGGAACTTATCAAAATTGCCACTTGTAAGGAAGAAACAGCACAAACAGTATTGAAATGGGAAAAACCTTCGAAATTGAAAATTGTGTTAATAATAATTGTAAGACCATTGTAGTGATTCTGAACACGTGGAGTAAACACTGTTACCATGCAAGATTCTCGCATACCCATTCGAGGACTACTGGTTATTAGTGAAAACCACCCCACTTATATCCACCCTATTATTTTCCTACCGATTTCACGTGTTAACCACGGTGTTTAATGTGTTGCCCACGCATAATTTCTACTCTGCTTGTCGATTGCAACGATTCTTGGTCATCTTTAGTGACATTTGTGATACTTATTTGACAGTATTTCGACCATTTAGTTCCCAGTCCTTCAGAATAATCCTGTATATGAGTCTCATTTCAACTAAAGATTATGTTAATAAGCACATTTCTATTGAAGACAAATTATGTTCACATTAACTCTTCTGCACATCGCGTATTGTTTTCTGATTGGTTGCTAATTAGGATCTTTCATTCACCAGCCAATCAGAAAACACTAGAATCTAACAGACTTTCGTTCGTAGACAGCTTTGTAAACGGTGCATGCAAAAATTTTGCTTGGCAGCAGTGTCTAGTTTACGTGTTTTGAATCACTACAATGGTTGTGATATAATTTTTTTCAAATATTATTCAATTGTGAATGTTTTACTTTCCAATAGTGTTTGTGTCGTTTGTTTCTCACAAATGACTGATATTTATAATAAGTGCCTCAAAGCAGAGTATGCAGACAACTAGTTCTGACTCCATCACTAGTTTGGATATAGCAAGGTTAGTTGTTTTCTTCACTTCGAAACCGAATATATATCTCAGACAGTCTGCAATGCATATATTCACCACACAATCAGTTCAACATTCTACATTATTAAAATGTCGGGTTGAATGTTTATTGCATTCGGAAATTGCCAAAGTTTTCCCCTGAGTAGGTCACTTGAAATTAGGTGGGTCGAATTTTACAAAGAACAAAACATGTACACAATTTATTTTCTCAGAGTTTCAACCACTGTAATTCGTTATGAAATGCCATTATACACAGTTTTCTTCTTCTTGGAGGGTGAAAGGGAAGCAGACGTCAAGGCTCCGATTCATGATTGCAATGATTGAGGAAACAAAAATTTCATGGAAAATGGGACATTATTTCATTGGAAAATATAAACAGAATTACTATTTCCGTATTATCCTTGAACTCTACGAGCAACAGTTTGAGAAGATTTTTTCTTGATTATTACTAAAAAACAGAAAAGTTGTCAGTGTCATCTCTTTCACTTCATGTATTTTGTCCGTTTGGTTTCAATTTCAATTCAATCTTACGTTAGTGAGTAGCCGTTTATAGGTACATTTATATCAATTGTAAACCATACATTTTGTAGTCGTCCTGAAGAAGACAATAAACATTGTCGAAAGTTCGACGAGTCTCAAAGAGTACATATAAAGTGTGTTAGTGAATAAGTGCGACAAACTTCAGGGAGCGATTCTGCATGAAAAAATAATGACAAAGAGGGAAATAATCTGAAAATCGTCTCCACAACATTTATCTGCTCTAAATAATCAGACATGTTTCGGTACCAGACGGAACCATCTTCAGCTAATGTTGAAACATTCTAAAAAGAGAAAATATCGATAGAAAAATATTTTTATGTACTTACTGTAATGGTAATTCTAGTTATTTGTTGAAATAGAATGCCCAGACTATTCAGTGAAGAGCAGTGTGGAGTTCTTTGGACCGCTTTGCTAGTTTCAAATTTTTTATGTTTCAAGCAAAGTCTTAGAAATTGTAAATTTGTATGAACGCCAGAATTTTTATTTAAACTAGGACAAAAATCCAAAACCTTATTCAATAATGATTGCACATAAATTAACTTTCCTTCTGTTAATAACTACAACAATAAAACAAATATCAACTTATAACAATCTATTTACAAAAATTTACATCTCCTCCAAATTCAAAACATTTGAATCCAAAAATTTATTTTTTTATTCCAATGTAGAAAACTAATATTGTTTTGTTTTGCTGAATTGTCGGTTTTTTCGATGACGATGTACCTTGATTGTATTTTTCCTTGTCTAGCACTTAACTAAACTACATGAAGTGAATTGGCTCGCAATCAGGGGGTACTTATAGCGGCTGGGCTACCGATCAGGTTAACACGAACATCAGCTTCTGGTCTATCAAGTGTGTTCTCAGCGATTCAACATGAAAACAATATTGTTTGTGTCTGAGTTTGATATACAAAAAAATTCTATTTCTTGAAACTTGGAATCTTTTCAATGCACTCCTCAACTCATTGTTGTTACAGTTGAGTGTAATCTCATCAAGAGATTATTACTTGAAATTAATCGAGTATACAAATGAATAATATCCAATACTGAAATTGAAGAACTATTTCTAATAATTCTTATGAATCAACAAAAATTGATCTTTGCTTTATGTATGGAAGAGATGATTTTTTCTCTGATCTTGAGCAGCTAAGATATTTCGTTATCAACAATTAAAAATCAGAATTTGAGACAATCAAGTTTGTTGAATTTGATTCACGAAAATGACTTCAATTTCAGCGATATTCAAGAAACGTATATGAGAATAAATGTTTGACCAGCCGTCAAATACTTCTTCAAAAAGGTTTCTGGAAATTCAAAGAAAATTCCAAATTCCAAGTACCAAATTTATTCATGAAATATACATATTAGATCACTTCAACCACATCAAAACCACAGATCGGTGATTATTGTTACCAAATATATGGAACCATACCAGAGATATATCAAAACTCATGAAAAATATAAACATGTGGGATTCGTAATCCTGACAGAATTCTTCAAAAATATATAGTGAACGACACTGCTATTTTTGGTCAGATTGACCTAAATAGTCCTAATTACTGTTTTCATAACCAAAATGCGTAGATAACTTCAGATTCTTCCCTTGTGAAGAATTATATAATGTTCTCTTGAAAATTATTTGAATGTGACATATTTAATATATCTACGGTCCAAACATAAGTTCTCACTCACCTTCCTTGATATCACTATTCACTGATTTGAATTTCGTATTCGCGGAGAAAGGAAAATGCTCTGATTCAATAAATTATTTCAACATGGCATATTCTCCTCTTTAATGGCCGACGAACTTCAGGAAAACAATGTATCTTAATTGCCGAAAGATCAGAAAAAGGGACGAGAATGTCACATGCATCGTGTTGAATATTCAAGTCCTGTCAGATCATTTGCGACAGCTCTTCTTTTTTAGCCGTTATGATTGTTCCATTACCGACGGTTAGATGTCGCTAAGATTTTCAATAGGTAATGTGATGATCTCGAACATAGAGCATATAAATAAGAAATGTAACAGATATATCGTTACACATCCCCCTGTCTCCGCAAAAAAAATTTCAAAGCAATGATTTGCAATTTTTTGTTTCAAAAATACTCTACTCAAAAGTGATATATGTAAATTATAGCTGCTACTGAGTCAAAACCTCCTTTTTTTCCTGTATAACTAACTGACAGGCAAAATGAGTGGAAGGTTATTTAAAAATTCCATGATTATAAGCTAAAGCTTTCACTCGTTGTACTCATGACAACCTATGTGAAATTAGAAAAAAAAAATTTGAACAAATTCAAAAATAATAAATCTTTGGTATATACCAACTAAAACTTCAACTCTCTGCAACTGTAGCAGACTAATGAGTAAAGAAAAATATAAAGGTTGTGATGATTGACGACATCCAGGTCAAGAACCCATACGATCGGAGCCCTCCCAAATAATCCAGCCAAGATGCCCTCTTCGCTGCTAGATGTTATTGCTGCGCCGGTGAGGAACATCTATATCCACACGTCTCCAGATTATTTGAGACAACTACCGATCCCAGCGAATCCGGACAAGGAACCCATCATTCAGCCCACACCTGGTGAAAAAAAAAATATCAATATAAATGTCAACCAATTTGATTTAACCAGCTGTCACCAACAACTGCAGTAACTATAGTGTCACCAAACTGAAAAAATGAACATAAGGTCCACAAAAAAATATGCCAAAATTGTGCGGGAGTGTTCCCAATTTTGCCACTGCGATTAAATCTTCAGTCTGACAGATCAAAAGGAGCTCAGGTCAATACAGTAATCAAACACAGCCGCCATTTAAGGCCTGAATTTATGATCGCCCATAGGCTCACTGCCAGCCAAGTATGACCCCCCAATATCTCTCCTTCCAGTGATCCCGTCAAAAATTGACAGCCAGGCTGAACTATACCCGCACCCAACAAAAGCGAGTCCCTTAAAAATTTTGAAGTTCTGAATCAAATTATTTGATTCCGCCCTAAATCAAATGAATTCCCAAAAATTAACATTGAGTGATGATATGAAAGATATGAGTGCTCAGAAATTTACCTTGTCAAAGAGTCCATGACCAAAAATTTGAGGTTACGTAGGACTAAATCCAAAATTTTCCTGTGTCCAAAAATGAACTTAATTTTACTGGAGCATAAAAATTGACCCTGATTTTGCTGGAACATTTGAAGCTCCCAAAAACTCTAACATGATACGAGCTTTCAAGCTCCCAAAAAGGTAATATGTAGACACATCAATGACAAGATAAATGCATATGCACAATGTAATTTGAGTACTTAAACCCACCAAATATTATACACAAGCATCACCATGACAAAGATATATGCACATCAAAATTATTTTGAGTTCTCTAACTCACAAAAATTAACCAGGTAATAACTACCCCATGTAAGTTTAACTCCTTGAACTCTCAACTCATGAGAAGATACTACACATGTACAGTAATAATCAATATGAATGCTTACATAATACTATGATTCGAGTACTTAAACCCTGAAAATATAAACTGCGAACATTCATTGGTCAAAATATGAATATATGTCAAAAATATTGAGTTTTCTAACTTAATTGCAACTTTCCAGCAAAATTCTAGTTCAACCATAATATATATAAGATATATTTTTATTCAAAGTATATGAATCCAAAATACACCAAATACCAAAAAGATAATTCGACTGCTCCAGTCATCATAACAACAAAAAAACACAATTTTGGACCTCAATTAAATTTGCAAAAATTATTTTGCCAAACCAAAAGCTTTAACCAACCTCATATTTTTGCCAAATTATTAGAAATACTCCTATGTTTTTCCAACGGTATCAAGGTACGAACATTTTTCTGAATATACTCAACCAGAATTTAAAAGATAACGTTTTATACCAATACTTCAGTTAAATATCCACACCACTAGGATTCATCGAAAAAAATACTCAGAATATCAGATGTGGTTAAGCTGAGGATAATAGGCAACGAAATCAAAATTGCACAATCTCTACAGGCAAGAGATGTCTCGTGTTTTGATTTCCTTCAGGAGCACATTAACACCCCAAATAAATCTCCAACAAATCCCAATGATGTAAAAAGACAACTAAAGTAAAGTCAAAAATTACTTCGAACAAAAATGGTATATACTCATATTTCAGGAATTTTCAAAGGATTCCTAAACCAACCTTAGTGGAAATATAGGATTCCACCACACCTTATAAGTGCTATTAACACCAAGACAAAGAGAACAAAAAAACTTCGGAGGTACTCCAAGTAAATATTAAGGATTATCTTACCAACCGATAATATAGTACATTGGTCATCTCTCCAGCAAGGCAATTGATCAAAATATTTAACATGGCTCCTACAGACAAAAAAAATATCTAATAGCAAAACCCCAAAAATGACTCATGTGTTTGAGACAAATAATTCTCTGAACTAGATGCTCAAACACAAACGAGGGTGAAAATAGATTCCAAAACCTTCCCGCTTACTCATTACTACTACCTACTTTCGATGATTCAACATCACTTTACGTGACATCAAAAACTACTGAGATAACCAAAAGTAAAAATTAATCATATACTAGAAACCTAGCACAGACTATCTTTCATCAACCCAGAAAAATAAGATAAAAGGAAAAAAAAAATCACACTTGTGCCGTAACAAAATTATTGACTAGCAAACTTTCAAGAAATCGAGCCAACAGCACATATATTCTACTTTGAATGTGAAATTATGTCTTGATTCAATATTCCCCAACAAACAACTACTTTCCGAGCCAATACTCACGCCGAATATTGAACAACAGTTGATGAAATTGAACCAAACCACAAATTTCACCCCAAAATGAGAATTTTTTCCAAATTCTGAAGTTATATTGATCATGAAACAACTACTTTCCGAATTAATACTCACGCCGAATATTGAATCACACCTGAAAAACATTGGCTATAAAATTTTCGTTCCTCTTAATTTCTAAAATTTTGAACAACGAAACTTTGTTCTCACATCAAGATATCCAAAATGAAATTCTAAATATATCCAAAAATTGATTCCTCAAAATATCAAGAAATACATTTCTCAAACTAGAGAAAATTTCAAAGAAAAAAGAAAGTGGCCATTTGGTCGGACTTTAACCGCCAGGATGGTTAATGCCCTTGCAGTAATATTCTTAAGCCGTCTACTGCACAGCTAAAAATGAACAAAAAAAATCATTACCCTTCATCAGAGTTCTGAGACGTTTCTGAATTTGACTCATCTGAGTCATCATCCGAACCAAGAAAAGTTGGGTCAGATTTCAAATCTTTTACATGCCAGTTACCTAGATCAGCACCATTCTCATTTTTTAATGAAAGAACTGAAGGGGATATTACTCTATCTACAATATCAGGAATGAATTTAGGCGCAAGTTTAGCAGAAAATGCAGAAAATGTTTTCAGCTTTAGACAATACATACTTTTTTTTTAAAACCCTATCACCAACTTTATATTTGGTATCACGTTTCCGGAGATTATACACCTTGGTATTCTTGTCATAAGCTTCACGAATTCGTTCTCTAACTTGAAAATTCCCGGTAACTCTTGAAGATCATCAATTCTTGAATTCTTTTCAGTTATACTGACTATATTTCTCGAATTTTCTGCTATTTGCCCATAATAATCACCTGAAATAGGTATGTTTTTACCAAAGGTCAAAAATGCTGATGAATAATTCTCTGAACTAGATGCTCAAACACAAACGAGGGTGAAAATAGATTCCAAAACCTTCCCGCTTACTCATTACTACTACCTACTTTCGATGATTCAACATCACTTTACGTGACATCAAAAACTACTGAGATAACCAAAAGTAAAAATTAATCATATACTAGAAACCTAGCACAGACTATCTTTCATCAACCCAGAAAAATAAGATAAAAGGAAAAAAAAAATCACACTTGTGCCGTAACAAAATTATTGACTAGCAAACTTTCAAGAAATCGAGCCAACAGCACATACATTCTACTTTGAATGTGAAATTATGTCTTGATTCAATATTCCCCAACAAACAACTACTTTCCGAGCCAATACTCACGCCGAATATTGAACAACAGTTGATGAAATTGAACCAAACCACAAATTTCACCCCAAAATGAGAATTTTTTCCAAATTCTGGAGTTATATTGATCATGAAACAACTACTTTCCGAATTAATACTCACGCCGAATATTGAATCACACCTGAAAAACATTGGCTATAAAATTTTTGTTCCTCTTAATTTCTAAAATTTTGAACAACGAAACTTTGTTCTCACATCAAGATATCCAAAATGAAATTCTAAATATATCCAAAAATTGATTCCTCAAAATATCAAGAAATACATTTCTCAAACTAGAGAAAATTTCAAAGAAAAAAGAAAGTGGCCATTTGGTCGGACTTCAACCGCCAGGATGGTTAATGCCCTTGCAGTAACATCACTCTTCGAAGTACGTATTGCTTGTGCAATCTTAAAAATGGACTGATCCCAAGACTTATGATTTTCTTTTATGTATGACCTCACGGCCGTTACTATAACTTTGTTCTGCCTTTCAGTGGCATTCATTTGAGGATGATATCTGGCTGTATACCAAGTTTTCTGAACTTAATACTGCGATATAAAAGATTTAAATTCCTAACTAGTGAAAACTGACCCATTATCACAAGCAAAAATTTGAGGTACTCCAAGAACAAGAAAAACTTGATTTTCCAAGAATTTTATAATAGCCTTAGATGTGGCTTCAACTAGTGGATGTATAAGCACAAATTTCGTAAACCAATCAACAACCACCAAGAGGTACTGATTTCCATTTTCGGACCTTGGATAAGGTCCTAATAGGTCAGCAGATAACAGTTGAAAAGGAAAATTTATATTCTTATAAGAACCCATTAAGCCAGTTCGAGGTGAATTTGATGATTTACAAGTAGCACAAATAGAACATTTCCTAACATACTTATAAACACTTTTTCTAAGACCAGGCCAATAATACAGATCCTGAATACGTGCTGAAGTTTTAGCAACACCAAAATGCCCTGCCGTTTCATCATCATGAAACATTTCCAACAATTCTAATCTATTAGCTGTGGGTACCACAATTTTCCACTCAGATAAATTTCCAATTAATATGTCTTTACTGAAAATATGTTTATACAGTATATTTTGTTCTACTCTGAAAGAAGGATAGCCTGGATTTTCCTTAACCTTTTTACACATGTCATCATACCATTCATCTGATTTTAAAGTAGATGAATTTAAAACAGATGCCTCAATTGGAGACCTAGATAAAGCATCAGCCACTACATTTAGTGTGCCTTCCCTGTGCTCAATATTAAATGAAAACTGAGACAACTTTACTGCCCATCTGGCTATTCTTTCAGAAGGATTAGACATGTTACTTAACCAAATTAAATTCGCACAATCAGTGATAACTTTGAAATAAGTACCTTCAATGTAACACCTACATTTTTCAATGCCAAAAATTACTGCAAGCAGCTCTTTTTCAGTGGCCACGTATTTACGTTGACACTTATTCATAGTTTTACTAGCATATGCTATAGGGTGCTCAATCCCATCAGTTTCTTGATATAAAACGGAACCTACGCCTGTATTTGATGCATCTTAATATATAATGAAGGGAAGAGAAAAATCCGGACTGGCTAACACAGGTGCTGTAGTTGAAGATTTTTTAATTTCCTCAAAAGCTTTGTCAGCTTCATTGGACCACTCTATAGGTTGCCCTCCTTTCCGACCTCTCAAAAGATCTGTTATTGGACTACATAATGAAGAAGGATTATTGAGAAACCTATAATATCCAACCATACCAACCTGTCGCCTGATTTGTGTGGTTGTCTTAGGTTTATCATATTTTAAAATTGCAGATACTTCAGAATCATCCATTCTGAGACCCTCTTTATCAACTACATTGCCAAGAAATTGAGGGATGGTCTACAAAACTGAGATTTCCCATAATTGATAGTAAGACCAGCGCTCTTCGAAGTATCCCTAAGCTTAAGCAAATTTCCATATGAGTTTCAAAATCTGGAGTTGCAATAATAATATCATCAATATAATAAAAAACATAAGGTTCAAGGGATGGACCTATAACTAAGTCCATTAAACGGCACATAGTTTGACTTGAGCAAGAAAGACCAAAAGGCATGCGCACATATTCAAATAACCCTCTACCATGTATTGCAAAAGCTGTCTTAGGACAAGAGGAAGGCGTTAAACAAATTTGATGGAAAGCCTTGTTCAAGTCTACCGAGGAAAGAAACTAAGCATCTCTCAACTTACTCGATATTGAGTCAATAAGAGTCATTGGATAAGCATCCGCTACCGTTACAGAGTTCAATTTTCTGGAATCCAACACAACCCTAAAATCACCGGAATTCTTCTCCACCAACCAAACAGGGTTACACCATGGAGATTGCGAAGGTTGAATTATGCCCATTTCCAACATTTCACCCACTTCCTTATTAAGATGTTTCAGCATTGCAGGAGATAAGGGATACTGCCGTTGTCGAATTGGCGAAGCCGAACCTGTATCAATATTATGTTCAAGTAAATGGGTTTTACTTATTTTATCAGCTGGTGCGATTTCTGAAAGAAAGCAACAACTAAATCCAGCTTACTCTGCTGGGCTGCAGTAAGGTCCTCATTAGAATGAATTGTTTTTACTGCACATGTATCAACCTGCTGCCGCAACCCAAAGGATAAATCAGAAAAATTTACTTTGATCTGAAATTTGTTAAGAAAATCTACATCCAGTATCAGTGTATGCTTGAGAGATGTAATAATTAACACTTTCAACTTGTAAGTTTGTCCTAGGAGAGAAATTGGCATATCCAGATATCCAAGGCACTCCTGTGGTACACCATCCACCGTAGTTACTTGTAAAACTTCATCATTTCTTATGTTGATATTCCACTTTTTCAACAGAAAAAGTCCATTCGAACCTAATATAGAAGAACAACTCCCAGAATCAACCAAACATAAAATTTCATCATCAAAAATTTGAACTCTCAGATAGGGACGATTATCATTTGACTTCCTTTCAAAAATAGGATTTATAGAAGGTACATTTAAACTACCTTTATCTTTTTTTTGCATAATTGAATCAGAAGGTGATATCAAAGGCAATTTTGAAGGTAATTTAGTAAATACTTTTGAAGATAATCGACTGGAATCTGATTTATTAGAAAAAAAATTCTTTACCACTCCCAACCAATTTTGCCATTCCTCAGAATTCACTGTGTTGACCTTTGATTGACTTCTGCGCTCGTGCCAAGACCTATCAAACTTGTGGTCGTAGCATCCAGACTTGCTGTACCACTGTTTGCGTTTTTTGAATTGCATTTATAACATATTACCTTTGTAATACCCTTTTTCCCACAGCCGTAACAAAATAAGGTTTTCTGAGAACGACAATTTCTATGAAAATGACCTTCTCTTGAACAATTCCAACAGCGTATGGAATTTACTACTGATACCTCTTTGTTTGAACTAAAATTTCTTTCAAAAAAGAAACTCTGAGACTCTCGAGAAGCTATACAACTTTAATCTGGTTCTCCTTGTTGGGGGTGACTTATATCTTTCAGACCATTTACGAGACTCTTCTAATTTTTTACATAAATTATTTTACTCAGATATGGTATTTATATCATGTAGAGATAAATGTGAAATAAAATAAGGTAATAAATTCTTCCGAATGATATTTACCATTTCTTTTTCATTAGGTTTTTCTTTCAACCTATTAAAGAGACCTTCCATAGAAGAAATGTATATTGTAATTCTTTCAGACCTGAGTTCTGTTGTTAATTTCTCTTTTTAAATCTTCATCATAATGATATGGTATGGAATCATCTTTGAGTTTTTGAACTAATTCGTCCCAGTTTCCAAGTCTTTTCCTATTATTGTTATACCAAGTCCATGCTTAATCTTTAAACGAATCACCAGCAGAAAAAAATTAATCATCCTTTGATACATTTCGTGCAAAACTGAAAGCTTCAACTCTTTCTAGAAAAGATATCAATGATTCTTTACAAGAATCACCACTGAAATGAATATTCCACTTATATGGAAGAACTGGTTTCGAAAGATTGAAATTAGGTGGCTGTTGACTCGAACCAGTAGGAGTGGAAGTTTGAGCAGATGACGCTCCTGGTAGCAACCAAATCTCCCTCAAGCTCTAACATTTCTATATGTAAAAGCTTTTTTGCTTCCTCCTCATTGTTATATTCAGTCACAAATTCATGAATTCTACCAGGAATATGATAAAGTCTAGAATTAAGCCGCTTAAATTCATTCAAATTATGACTATAAGAGTCAATTTTTGCTTTCAGATCTTGCAAAGTTTCTTTGATTTGAACTACATATTCATCATGTGTAGAACAATTTATAAAACCCTCAGAAAACCTTCTATTCGAACTTTCTTGACTTAAAAGTCCTCTTAGTAATTTCCTACGTTTATCAACATCACCTGTTGGTTTAACATTCTTTACTTTGAGCTCATAATCAAGTTCAAGACCTCTCAGATGATTAACTTCCATTGTTCAAAATTTTTCAGAAAACAATTTTTTCAATAAATATTTCAAGTGAAATTATCACCAAAAATCCTTTCAACCACCAATAATGTCAAAATATGCCAAATATAAAAATATCGAAAAACCCTATATATACATATATATAGTATATATAGTAAGCAAATATCAGTTCAGAAAGATAAAGTCAGAAAAAAGATTTCAAGATAAAATTAGACAAGTTCAGCAATGAATTTCCAAACCATGTTCAAAGTTTATTGCTGTGTGTTTTTACAGAAAGAAAAAAAAACAGAAGATAATTTCTTTTCAAAAAAACAATTTCAAGTAGTCACTTAAACGTTTGGGCGCCAATGTAATGATAATTCCAGTTATTTGTTGAAATAGAATGCGCAGAGTATTCAGTGAAGAGCGGTGTGGAGTTCTTTGGATCGCTTCGCTAGTTTCAAATTTTTTATGTTTCAAGCAAAGTTTTAGAAATTGTAAATTTGTATGGACGCCAGAATTTTTATTTGAACTAGGACACAAATCCAAAACCTTATTTAATAATGACTGCACATTAATTAACTTTCCTTCTGTAAATAACTACAACAATAAAACAAATACCAACTTATAACAATCTATTTACAAAAATTTACATCTCCTCCAAATTCGAAACATTTGAATCCAAAAATTTATTTTCTTATTCCAATGTAGGAAACTAATATTGTTTTGTTTTGCTGAACTGTCGGTTTTTTCGATGACGATGTACCTTAATTGTATTTTTCCTTGTCTAGCACTTAACTAAACTCCACGAAGTGAATTGGCTTGCAATCAGGGGGTACTTATAGCGGCTGGGCTACCAATCAGGTTAACACGAACATCAGCTTCTGGTCTATCGAGTGTGTTCTCAGCGATTCAACATGAAAACAATATTGAGATTATTACTTAAAACTAATCGAGTATACAAATGAATAATATTCAATACTGAAATTGAAGAACTATTTTTAATAATTCTTATGAATTAACAAAAATTGATTTTTGCTCTATATATGGAAGAGATGATTTTTTCTCTGATCTTGAGCAGCTAGGATATTTCGTTATCAACAATTAAAAATCAGAATTTGAGACAATCAAGTTTGTTGAATTTGATTCACGAAAATGACTTCAATTTCAGCGATATTCAAGAAACGTATATGAGAATAAATGTTTGACCAGCCGTCAAATAATTCTTCAAAAAGGTTTCTGAAAATTCAAAGAAAATTCCAAATTCCAAGTACCAAATTTATACATGAAATATACATATTAGATCACTTCAACCACATCAAAACCACAGCTCGGTGATTATTGTTATCAAATATATGGAACCATACCAAAGATATATAAAAACTCATGAAAAATATAAACATGTGGGATTCGCAATCCTGACAGAATTCTTCAAAAATATATAGTGAACGACACTGCTATTTTTAGTCAGATTGACCTAAATAAACCTAATTACCGTTTTCATAACCAAAATGCGTAGATTACTCCAGATTCTTCCCTTGTGAAGAATTATATAACGTTCACTTAAAAATTATTTGAATGTGATATATTTAATATATCTACAGTCCAAACATAAGTTCTCACTCACCTTCCTTGATATCACTAGTCACTGATTTGAATTTCGTATTCGCGGAGAGAGGAAAATGCTCTGATTCAATGAATTATTTCAACATGGCACATTCTACTCTTTAATGGCCGACGAACTTCAGGAAAACAATGTATCTTAATTGCCGAAAGATCAGAAGAAGGGACGAGAATGTCACATGCATCGTGTTGAATATCCACGTCAGATCATTTGCGACAGCTCTTCTTCTTTCAGCCGTAATTATTGTTCCATCAGCGACGGTTAGATGTCGCTGAGATTTTCAATAGATATTGTAATGATCTCGAGCATAGATCATATAAATAAGAAAAGTAACAGATATATCGTTACATTACATGGGGAGGAAAAATTTAAAACTACAATTAAGTAATACATCGAAAGGTTATAAAAAATTAAGTGAATCAATTACTCCATCTGAGACCAATGAAGGGCCGTTGCAGAGCAAATCGAAACTATCTGACGGTAAATAGTCCATCAGGTTATGTCCACCACTTGTGACAACTGTACCTTCATAGGAACGAGGCCGAACATAATATGTCACAGTACATGGAGCAAAGAACCATTATAATCAATATTAAATATAGAATTATAACAAACTATCAAATTTAGCACGATGTGTAAACATTTCATGACATTAGATGCGAAATAATAAATGAAGTTGTCAACTGTCATGAGTGCATGGAACATAGACTAAAAGACTGCAGAGTAAGGGTTAGGACACAACAAGTGAAATTGTAACTTCCATGATAATGCGAGTGTAAGATCAGAGCGAATCGAATAACCACACGTTGAAGTTTGTGAAAAAAATTGTGGGAGCTATGGAAAATTCAGTGAATTGAATAATTTCAAACAATCAAAATTGATCTGTTCAATCAGAGAGTTGACAGAGGCATCTTTCAAAGTGTGATTTATTTCAAAGATTTCGAGTAGATTCAAAACAGTTCCCTTGGATTTACTTGAAATCTTCGCCTTGGATCTACTCGAAATCTTTGTGATAAATCACACTTTGAAAGATGCCTCTGTCGACTCTCTGAATGAACAGATCAATTTCGATTGTTCAACATTGTTTAATTCACTAAATTTTCTATAGCCTTCACAATTTTTTCCACAAACTTCAACGTGTGGTTATTCGATTTGCTCTGATCTTACACTCGCATTATCATGGAAGTTACAATTTCACTTGTTGTGTCCTAACCCTCACTCTACAGTCTCTTAGTCTATGTTCCATTCACTCATGACACTTGACAACTCCATTTATTATTTCGCATCTAATGTCATGAAATGTTTACACATCGTGCTAAATTTGATAGTTTGTTAAATTAAATCTTCAATATTGATTATAATGGTTCTTTGCTCCATGTACCGTGACATATTATGTTCGGCCTCGTTCCTATGGAGGTACAGTTGTCCTACCAATCTAAGTGGTGGACATAACCCGATGGATTATTTACCGTCAGATAGTTTTGATTTGCTCTGCAACGGCCCTACATTGGTCTCAGATGGAATAATCGATTCACTTTAGATTTTATAACCTTTTGATGTATTACTTAACTGTAGTTTTTAATTTTTCCTCCCCATGTAAGTAAATAAAATATTTTTGTATCATTGGTTTTCTATCGATATATTCTCTTTTTAGAATGACTTAACATTAGCTGAAGATGGTTCCATCTGGTACCGAAACATGTCTGATTATTTAGAGTAGATAAATGTTGTGGAGACGATTTTGAGATTATTTCCCTCTTCATCACCTGCACTCCACTTTGAGATATAATGGATTTCCACCAAAGATTAAAACAATGACAGTTTGCTATATAACTTTTGTCCGCAAATGCTTCGTTTTTCGAGATACGGGCTGTTCAAGTTTTTCTTGAAGACTGACTATTCATTTATTGCTCTAAAACCGGTCGACATATGCAAATCAAATTTGGTGAGATTCAAGAGGTAGTTATTGCGCATTTTTTCACATGCAATTAGGAATTTTATGTTCATTATTGACGCGCATACAGGTAATTATCTCAATTTTTTTCAAGAAAAAAATGGTGCGCCACTGAGATATTTCGAATGAAAAATACTTTTTGAATTCATCGTTTAATTTGTGACACAAAATCTCTCCTGCCTTTTTTGCAAAAAAATTAAACATCTTAGCGCGTATCTTTCATTTCTTCAATACATTATCAAGAACTAATACAATAACGTTAAACCAGAACAATAACAGAAAAAAACTCCCATGAATAAATAGGCGCAGAGCTACAACAAATATGCAAATTGACCTCCCTCAGACCTGATACAAGAGTCTTCGCATCGTTGATTATCGTACTCGCGCAAATATTCCTGGTGTATTTCTTATTGTCTTACAGCCGGCTATAATTCGAATCCTCAGGTCTTCAACATTTTCGACAGGAGTGGAATGATTCAATGACTCAACAAGGACCCCAAATGCAAAAATCTAGAGGATTTAAATCCGGAAATCGAGCAGGCCAAAGTTCGGTACCTTCCCTACCTATCTGTAGTTTCACCTATACATAAGAAATAGGATCGGCTCTCAATGCTCAACTACAGACCCATCGTCTTACTCAGTATATTTTCAAGAGTTATAGAGGAGGGTATTTGCAAAAAAATCAATAGTTTTTTTATAAACTACAATATACTGAACCAAAACCAGCACGGATTCAGAGGAAACTACTCAACCGAAATGGCAACAACATCTTTTGTACACCTTATTAATGACAAGATGGATAGAAATTAATTTATTGTTGGACTATTTTTTGACCTCTCGCGTGCCTTCGACAGCCTCAATTTTGATTTTATATTGTCAAAATTATCAGCAATAGGACTGCGAGGTAATATCACAGAACTCATAGAACTAGAAGGCCGATACCGTTATGCTGGAACGAGCCCTACTGTATCGCATGGTACACACATGGGCATGCGCAGTAAAACCGCTGCAATAACAGGGGGGTTATCAGTGAAATTTATAACCTCTATCAACTGAAACATACTGACTTCTACCATGAGAACTTTCTGAGCATGGGTATACTTGAGATCGAATTGAATAGTGGAGTGCAACTGAAATTATGAGGAATTTCTGAACCCACGATCCGTAAGGTTTCGGAAAGATATGCTTATTTGAAAGAATAATTTTTAGTGGCTATTGCGAAGTTCACTTCCCCATTATCTGAATTATTTATTTGACATGAACTAAATTGTATGCAGTATTTCACATGATAAAATATTTCATTTCAAAGATAATTTGGTTTTATTCTTTGATTATCATTTCAAGAGAATGGGTAGGTATGATGGAGACTGAATAACAATTACAATTCACTTCTTCCTTGCAGTTCTCAAGTAACAAACAATTTCCAAGTATTCAGTGCCTAAAAAATATTTGGGCACAAAGTAAAAATACTGGGGAATTCAAATGTGAATGCTATGAATATAGCGTGTCATCCCAAAAAATATGAAATTTATTCGTGATAAAAGTTGATGCCTATCGTGAAACCTGTGATGGGCTATCGAAAAGAAATGTTAAGTTTTTCGTTAGTGAAGAAAATCGGTTTTTTAGAAAAGTCATCAAGAAACCGTGAGATTATGCCTGAATGCCTCTAAGGTCGTATCCTTTCTTGTAATAGCTTTCGATATTGGAACTCGGAGTTGTCTGTATAGACGAGTCGCGTACCTGGCAAGGTGTTGCACCTGGTAGAGCTGTTTCCATGCTGCAATCTATTGAGACTCAGCCCTTAGCTTGGAGATTTGTCTCGTCGGTTAGACAAGAGTCCTAAATTCATTATCCACGCGCGCGCACTCATAAAAAACCTTAGGGAATATTTCATGATCATCCAAAGGACAATTCAGATATAGAATATCAGAGGTATAATAATGAAGTTGATTTTTCATCAATTTTTTTTGTTACTAGTACTTTTTGGTACACGCTATAAATAAAAAAAAAATTAACATAATTTATTGGTATAATATTATTGATGTGAAAAATGTCTAATTTTTGATAGCTTCTTTCTATTCTGTTCTTTGCTTGCAACCAAGCAACACTATAGTAACGGTTTTAAATGAATTTGTATGATAAATTTTATCACTTTCATTTTGTGGTACATCTCGTATATAGCTTTATCAAAAACATGCTTATCTAATTTAGAAAACAATGTTTTTATCTTCGAAAGGAGTTCCCAAAATAGTTCTACAAAAACATCCAAATTTTTTTTCTTCCGCTATTATTTGCTTGATTTTTCTCTTTGTAAACACTTCACAACATCTGCAAAAAAAAGTCCTGTGCGGAAAAGCACACCTCACACTTTATTACTTTTTTATGCTCTTCACTACAAAACCTGCAATGTGTCAACATTTTCTCCCAAGTTGGATAATGTAGGAAGGGAACTGAATCTCCCTTGAAATTCTTCATTGTCAATAATCCTATCATTAAGATCTAAATTATATTTTTTAATTGAAGGCATTCCATGCAGTGTTATTTCAGGTTGGAGTTTTTTCTGGGAAGTTATCAAAATAAAAGTATTGTCCTTAGTAAAACAAATTCCATAAACATTTTCCATATCGTGTTGCAACATCAGCCTCGGTGTAATAAAACTGAAATGATGTTGGGTTATTATTCCAACCATTTCTTTTCCTGAAAAGTTAATCATCATTATTGAAAAATACAATAGTAGTTGGAATGTTAAGTTAACATGTATTTCAACATGTTAATGTTTGTCAATGTACTCTTCACACATTCCAATGATTGAATTTATTGTGATGGAGAAATCCAAAATTGGAGTCTACCTTCAGTAGTTCAAGACTTTTCAAGTATCCTAAGGCATCTTCGAAGAGAGGATGCCAGAAATCTTTGTTGTCTTCGTTTATTGGAACCTTGTAGAATTCGCCCCATCGATTTCTTGAATTCAGTAGATCAAATATCCTATCAAGAACACAAATCAACAACAGACGCAAGACCGGCTCTGAATGAAAATGTCGTGAGACTAAATAACAGGTATTGATGTAAACGGCGTTGCCAAAGGAGTTTGTAGGAAATCATAATTCTAAATACAATTCCATCAGTTATTACGTGCTCCACTGAACTCGTATATCATATTCTGAATACATATGACAAAAAAACTCAAGGATCCTGAGTAATCGATAGTCGAGTAGTTTCGGATCTTTGAATGGGAATATGATGTGATACTTCACATCATAATGCCATTATATTGAATTCTCGTACAAGTACATGAACTGGCAATGTTGTTGATGATATGCGCATGATTATGTGTGTCCAATCTATATATGTAGTTATGAATCACATCAATTCCTTCCATTTATTTCAGCCTTCTAGTTCTACGAGTTCTGTGAGTAACATACTTGATTGGATCCAGTCATTCCTACAAGGGCGAAAACTCATTGTAAAGGTGAATAATGTAATTTCAGACAATAAACTGGTTAATTCGGGAATAACTCAAGGAAGTGTGCTCGGTCCCCTGATTTTTTTATTGTTCACCAATGACTCACCTGACTACAAAAGTTACGTTGAAGTCTTCATGTATGCAGACGACACATCTATAATTGTGTCTAGCATAGACGAAGATGAAGTGATATCTAAAACAAAAAAGGTCCTCCACGAGTTCGATGAATGGTGTCACAAAAATCGCCTGATGATGAACCACTCAAAGACAACACTACTCAGATTTCACAGACCCTCTGTAGATCCCATAATCACCCAAAATATCATATGTAGACAACACAGTTTGCTATTCAGTACCAAATGCAATTTCTTGTACACGGTCCTAGATTAAACTCCCAGCTGGGACGAATGCATTAACGGCATTTGCTTTAAACTAAATGAACAATACTCTCCTCTCTCTGTAATATGAACTGAGAAGAGCTGACAAATTCTTTTTTATCCTGTGAAAATTCATGAATTTTAAACATTCACTATTTATTTGTAATGTCACGCTAACTTACACTCCTATGTCGTCCATTATAACATATTATTACTGTTGCAATGTTACTTTTCAATGGTATTTTCAATTACATTTTTACGACTTGTCAATCCGATGTAAATTGGTGATTTTATGATCAATAAAACTGTCTGTCTGTCTGTCTATCCAACGATTTGGATATACTGCATCTAAGTGATTACGTACAATAATGCTCAAAAGGACTGGTGCATCATCATGCATGAACCAGGAATGTTGTCTCAACTGTAGAGGAATTTCAAGAAGAACAGGTTTTCTTCCTGTAGGAGATCAAGGTAAGAGTCGCCTGTTAGTTGTGAGAGGAAATAAGGGCCGATTAAATGATCATCAATCAATATGAGCGATTTGATGAAGAATCCAATGGCAAAAAACAAGGCGCGGAAAAAAGTTTCTAGGTAGTAGAGCTTGCACACGTTGAATATGAAACGGATACAATTGCTGTTCTTTAAGAATTTTGAATACAGTGAAGTTGCTCACATTCAGTATGTTGGCAATTTTTCGAGTATTTGACTCCACAATTAACTCGAGAACTGCTTCTTCTAGTTGCACAGTTCGTACTTTTCGAGGGCGCCCGCAGTCAGCCGTTTGTTTCTTAAATGTACCATTTTTGCGCAAACGTTGGTGGGAACGAACATTTATTGTGTGATGGGGTGTAGTACCCTGTACAAACTCAGTTCATTACATATTTCGTTCAGCAAATATTTTCGAGTATACGATTGGAAATATATTCCAATAATCATATCGGTAAATGAAATGAGATACTCCTGCCCAGACACCTGCAGATACAGAATCGTTACAGAATTGTCTAGACTGATGAAACGATCAATGGGTTATTCATAACGATAAGTAGGACCACCCAAGGCAGAAAAAATATCATTTTGCTCGCCCGACTGAGAAACGCTGAGTTGGAAACTTTAAGATAACCAATTTTTGCGTGGGATTTATACAGATCGCCGTTGAAGGAATAATAAAATAAAAACTACAAACGCCATTGCATTGAAGGCGGGGCTGTAAGAGAAAAATTGGGATTAAAAGGTGGGCCTAATTGAACGTTTTAAGAAACGAAGGGGGTAAATAATAATTTTGGAGGCGGGCAAGGGAGTCGGTCAGGGTTCGCGAAATCGGACGGTTAGGTGGGCAATACGGGGAGACGGCGAAAACGCGTCGAGAGTTTAAGGCGAGGTTGCGTCGCGACGCCCTGGATTAAGGGTTAAGTATCGCTTCGGTGGTAATTAGTACACGCGTGTGTTTAGCGTTGAACCCGTTACGGAACGGAAAAATAGTGACGGTGATCGTGCACTGGAAAACAATTCGTGAATTCAGGGATTTGATGAAGTTCTGGATTATCTGCCACTGGTAGGGAATAGCAGCTCAGCACACAGGGTAAGCGATTTGAAGCTGTATGTTAATGTAACTAACCACTTATAATCTCTGGGGAGGATTTCTTTTCAATTTTAAGTTTTGCAGTACGCTTTTTGCAAATGAGAATAATCGATACAGGGTACTCGTCTCTTTCCACTCCATTCTGTTAAATGAATACAAATGTGTTTTGGAGATAAATACTTCACATTTTGCTGAGCTCCAGGAATTGATATTTCGATCATATCTATGTGTTTTTTTTATGTGTATTTTCACTGAAATATGTTGATACTATTGCCGTTTTTCTCTAATCAAGAATTTGTTTGTTATGTTTATTTTACCTTTTTCATTATATAGATATTTTTTTTAAGTTGCCTTTCATTTCTCTTACCTCAGAGAAGTCATAGTAAGATCTAAAAGACCTGCCTTCGCGCGCAGGCCGAACTGATGTCTTTTTGGACTACGAGGGTGAAAGAAATGTATTTTTATTAAAAATACACTGCCCTGAACATCAATATAGTAGAACTACACAGGGCAGATGTAACAAATGGTGACAGTAGGTGGGATAATTTTTGACTTTTTCTGAGGAAGAGATTAGTAGTTCTACTGTAGAAAGCTAGGAATAAATAACGTTAATTGAATTTATTTTCTTGGCCCTATCTCAATTTATTTAGTCTGTTCATTTAGTGAGGCCCAAATGTGATCAAAGGAGTTTTTATTAAAGGTATAATTTCATTTGAAGAGTGTGCCGTGAAACGGTATATTTTTGTGAGTGGAAAGAATAAGACATTGAAGAAATATCTCGAATTTTCTTGATAATTCGGTAAAAAATCGTATTAGTTGAATAGATTTTACTAGTAGGTAGGACAAGAAGAAAAATAAAACATTTTTTTTTCACCGCAAAATAGCCCTGTAAAGAAAATCAAATAATTATAGTTTTGCCGACGGACTCTTACCGACGGAAGAAGTTCTAATTGAGTTTTGGCGCTTATTGCTGTTGTTTTTTATTCTGGTTAGATTATTGAGTTAATATACAGGGAAATTCAGAGAAAAGGGACCTTTTTCTTCGGGTTTTAGAATCCCTGTTGGAATTCCAAGAAGTTTGATGATTTTGTGTTAACATAGAAATAATAAAGTATATTAGGGTGATTTAGAATAGAACTGTTAGCTTGATATATTCAGTAGTAACGGTGAATTTCATTTTTTTATATAGATGTTATATCGGGAAAAGAAAATTCGGGAAACTTTTTCACATTCCAATTTTTTTTACTAAAGTAAAAACAATTAGTTTTGAGTTTGATTATGGAAGTATTGCATCAAGTTGAAGAATTGCAAGTATTTTTTTTTTCGAAAAGTCAATACAAAGAGCTACTTTGAATTATAGAGGTTTTTTTTTTCAGAGAAAGAAAGGTAGGTGGGAGTTGCTTTTTCGCTAATAATTTAAAGTAAAATTATGGTTACTACTCCTCCCCAAACTACTAACACAACTACTTTGACGACAAGTACCAGCACCATTGGAGGTAATGTTCCGATTTCGACGACTGCACCTACAAGCTTGAGGGTGCCAGCCATGTATTCGCTAGGGATGGTAGCTACTACCTTAGATGATTTTTCTGGGAAAGACGCGGAAAGATATTTTGAAAAGTTAGAATTGCGTTCAAAATTAGACGGGTGGACAGAAGACGAAACTGTCAAATTACTCAAATTCAAACTTATCGGGGAAGCTTATAGCTATTTAAAATCGGATACAGGGTTGGACTCGCTCTCATATTACGATTTGAAAAATAAATTTTTGAAAAAATTCACTCCATCTAAGCTACCGGGAGAAAGTCAATGGAATCTCAGTCGATGTTTTCAAAGACTCGATGAAGAAGTATCTTCTTTTTGTACGCGGTTACGCATTATAGGTGCAAAGTTGCTACGGGAAGATTTGAGCGGAGCCACTCCAGAAGAAGAAGCAGGAATAAGGAAAAAGAATAAGGAGCTTCTTTTGAATCAGTTCAAAATCGGGTTACGTAAGGACTTGATGAAAGAAACAGGAGTATTGCTGTTGAGGGAAGAAAATTTGGATTTGGAAAAGGCGGAAAATTTGGTGAAACTCCAAGAGACCACTCTCTTGATGATGCAAGGAAGAATGTCAAACATGAAGATTTCGACAGTGGAAACAGAGAGAGTTTGCTACGCCTGTGGAAAACCAGGACATCTAGCTAGAGAATGTCGTAGGACAAAGAGCACGCAGCCCATGGGTTCGAATTTATGTTTTTCCTGCAACTACGAGGGGCACTGGGCACGAGACTGTCCTAGGAATGCACCAGAAGAACACAAACCTGGATCCCAAAATTTTGGTAGAAGATTTCAAGGGGCATCAGGGCCACCTCCACGGAATTGGGGACCACCTTCACGGAATTGGGGATCACCTTCACGGAATTGGGGACCACCTTTACGAAATTGGGGACCACCGATGGCAAGAGTTCGAGATAACCAAGCTCGGGAACAAATGGGGTGTGAGGAGATGGGACCATCTTCAGGTGCTGTTCCAAAACGGAGACAGGAACCGAGATTTTCCGCATCAGGTTTTTCCCGGGATGAAGAGAACAAAAGGCAGTTAAACTAAGAAGGCCGATATCTTACTGCCAAGATGGAGGCCGACAACGAAAATGGGGGCCGAATAATTTTAGGATAGGCAACGACAGAATGTATGAACGTGATCAATTTACTATGACTATTCCGGAAGTAGCTTCTGAAGAAAATCAGGATATACCACATATAATCCAATTGAGAATAAACGAAGAGTTATGTCATTGTTTAGTGGATACAGGTGCGGCAGTGACACTCATACCGATTGGAATGGTTCAAAGACATAACATAAATACTTGGGACGCGGGCAAATACAAACTAACCAGTGTGACTGGACATTCCCTGCGAACTTGGGGGACCGCCGTCATTTCAATAGGTCCTGAAGATGGGAAGTGGAACATAAATTGGACTGCCATAGTTTGTGACAATGAAACGTTGGGAAATGTTCGAGCGATACTTGGAAGGGATTTTCTTCATGCCAGTCAAGCCTGTATCAGCTACGGAAATGAACCATTTGTGAAATTGAAGGGAGAAATATTTCGATTTTTATGCCAGGAAGGACCTACTAGTGATTGTGGCTACCATGACAAGAATATTGGACATATCACCACTTCTTTAGGTGTGAACAGAAATTCAGAATATATTGAGTCAATGGAGTTTGTACGAAGACGTGAAATCTATACTTTACCAACGACATATCAAGGGGATGCCGGAAGAAACTCAACGCATGAAAGAAAACATTCACGGAGAAGCAATGGGTCTAGTGGAAAATTCTTTGAGGAACGTCACAAAAGTGATATCGAAGAATGGAAAAAATGGCTTCAAAAAATAAAAAGTTTCTTTGGGAGTTCACGAAATGGAAAACCAACAGAAGAACTTCAGCATACAAATGATGTAAGCCGCCAACCTAACCAGGAGTATGGAAAGACTCGCCGAAAGTATCGAAGGAAAAATTGAAGAAGTTGTAGTAACAGAAATTCAAACTGGAACAGGGAAAGAGGATGCCGGGGAACAAATAGAAGGAAAAGGATAGTGTACCGGAACCCGTTGAACAGGAAATCCAGGAAAACAAGGACCTCGTGGAACCAAGTCTGGAAATGATATCAACCGAGAAACAACCAAGGGATCCAGAAGAAGTATTTCATGATATCACCTCAATCGACACTACAAAGAGCGCGGTTGTTCCAGTGATCAAGAACAAAAATGGGAAACAATCCCGCACGAACTGAGGCGCTGTGAATGCAAAACTTAGCACAAAAATAGAAGGAGAGCTAGTGGTCTGCGAACCAGTGGACATAGGAAATGGTTATGTACATGCAGCAAATTGTCTGATGGTAAATTCGACAAAGGCTTGGATACGGGTGGTGAACGTCTCTCAGAAAGAAGTTAAACTGATGAAGAAACATAAACTGGCTAAAGCTGTTTCCTGTGAGACTATGGAGGAAATAATGGTGACGACCAACAGAATGATTGGAAAAATTGAATTAGATGATGAAGAGTGGAGCAAAAGAGGATTCAGTCTGGAACACTTGGACGAGGATACGAGGGACAAACTTATGGCACTCATTCGAGAATACCACGACTTATTTTTGGAAGATGATGTCGTACTAACCAGTGCCACTGAAGTTAAACATAGCATAACATTAGAACCAGGAGCCCAGCCGATATGCAAGCCCCTTACAAAATCCCTATCATCAGCGGGAGGTCCTCCAAAAAGAAATTGATAGACTGCTGGATACTGCGGTTATCCGCCCATCATTTAGTCCATGGTCAGCTCCTGTCGTGCTGGTTACAAAAAAATTGCCGAATGGAGAAGAGAAAGTGAGAATGTGCATCGACTATCGTGGACTCAATAACGTTACTAAGAAGGAATATTACCCATTGCCTAATATTTCGGACCTGATTCAGGGATATAACTCAGGAAGTGAAGCGCTGTTTTCGGTCATTGACGTAGCAGAGGCCTATCACCAAATCGACATGGAGGAAAAAGACATACCGCTTACAGGCTTCAGTACTTTTCAAGGCCACTACGAGTACCTGAAAATGCCATTTGGTTTAGTCAATGCTCCATCAACCTTTCAACGGTTCATGAATATCACGCTGGCTGGACTTACAGGAGAACTGTGTATGGTATATCTAGATGATATTATCATTTTCAACTCTGCGGGAAAAGAGGACCACATTGGAAAACTAGGGCAGGTTTTTGAACGACTCAGGGAAGCAAACGTGAAATTGAAACCGAAAAAATGTAGTTTCTTACTGAAGAAAGTGAAGTATTTGGGCCACATGATAACACAGAATGGGGTGCTTCCAGATCCAGAGAAGATAGAAGCAATACAGAAGTTTCCCATGCCAAAGAATGTTCGAGGGTGAGATCATTCCTAGGATTGGTGAACTGGTATCGCAGATTCATACCCAACGCGGCAGACTTAATATCTCCTTTGACGAATCTGACCAAGAAAGACGTGAAATTTGAATTAACACCAACAGTTCTGGAAGCCATACAGAAGTTGAAGGATACACTAACATCAGAAATGGTTCTGATTTTCCCAGATTTCACACAGCCATTCATAGTTGCTACGGATGCATCTGGATCAGGAGTGGGGGTAGTACTCAGCCAGATCAGGGAAGGATATGAACGACCTATAGCCTATGCCAGCAGAAGTTTCAAGAAAGCGGAATTGAACTACTCCACCACAGAAAAGGAACTCCTTGGCGTAGTATTCGGAATCCAGACATTCAGGTGCTATCTTTATGGAAAAAAATTCACGGTAATTTCCGATCACAGGCCACTAAAATGGTTATTAACTTTGAAAGATCCAGCATCACGCCTCACGAGGTGGGCTCTAACACTGTCCGAATATGACTTTTCGGTAATACACAGAAAGGGAAGATTGCATGGAAACGCCGATGCTCTGAGTCGGATGTACAATAAAGATGACCACTTTATCGATGTTGAATATGAGGACTACGAAGAGTACAGAAAAAATCACCAGGTGCCTAAGATGAAAAAATTGATTATCAAACAAGGAAATCTATTTTCGGTTTCGGAAGAATGGGCACTGGCCCACTGCGTATCACAGGATCTCGCTATGGGGAAAGGAATCGCACTGCAGTTTAAAAATATATATGGATCAGTGGAAATCCTGCGGCAACAACAGAAAAATGTTGGAGAGGTAGCTGAATTGAACTTACCGGAAAGAAACATCTATTACCTAGTGACCAAAAGCTTATACTATGAAAAACCTTCATATAGGTATATGTGGAACGCTTTGAGGAACCTAAGAAACTGTTGTGAGAAAAACCAGGATACTTTATTAGCTATACCGAAGATAGGATGTGGTATCGATGGACTTGCGTGGGACAAAGTACAAGAGATGATAGAATTCATCTTCCATAACTCGAATATCGAACTATGTGTGTATGAAGACACCAAAATAGTTGCAACTATAACTTTACAGAAAGAGGGGGACATTTTGATGGAACCTGAATGGGAACGAGCAACGCTCAAGTTGGCTCAGGATAAGGATATTTTCTGCCAGGAAATAATAAAACTGGTGAAGGAGGAAGACGCTCAGGAAGCTAGTTACTACTTGTCCAAGGATGGAATACTATATCGTGTTGAAAATGATGGCGATAAATTGATAGTCCCTAAAACTTTTATTCCGAAAGTGATGGAAGATTTTCATGATTCTCCGATGGCTGGACATCCGGGACAACAGAAAACATTAATGAGTCTGAAACGTAGATTTTTCTGGCCCAATATGCGCACCGATGTGATAAAGTATTGTACAAGTTGCGATGCATGTAATAGGAGAAAAACATCGCCTCATGTGAAGAAGGCTCCACTTCAACGCTTCACTCCCACTACGGAACCCTGGGAGTTGACCTCGATGGATGTTGTGGGACCGCTAGTAACATCACTCAATGGAAATCGATATTTGCTTACGTTCCAAGACTATTTCACAAAATACGTTGAAGCGATCCCTCTACCGGACCAGAAAGCTGATACCATAGCTAGAGCATTTGTAGAGAATGTTATCGTAAGACATGGTTCGCCAAAGAAACTTCTCACTGACAGAGGAGCAAACTTCACCTCAACTCTGTTCAAAGAAGTATGTAAAGTATTGGGGATCGAAAAACTACAGACGGCTAGTTATGCTCCCACGACAAATGGGCAGATTGAAAGAATGCACCGAGTTCTCAAGGATATGCTGTCACACTACATCAGCGAGAACCAAAGAGATTGGGATAACTGGATTCCCTTTGTATTAATGGCGTACCGAGGCAGTACACACAGTTCCACAGGTTACAGCCCTTATTTTTTACTCCACGGGAGAGACCAAGTACTCCCAATGGATAGTATGATAAGTTCGGGGAGAATTAGATACGATTACGATGACAACTACGCATCGGAACTTCTCGAAAGGCTGAGGAGAGTTTACTCAGATGTTTACAAAAATACTGAAAAAGCGAAATCAGAGAGGGTGAAAAGGTACAACAAAAAGACAGAGGAACACAAATTCAATTTGGGAGATCAGGTATACTTGAAAGATATGGCGGTCAAACGTGGACTATCGAAAAAGTTGGTTAGGAGTTGGATTGGACCATATAGAATTATTGAAATGATTGGTCCGGTGACTTGTAGAATAAGGAAATGTGGTGGAAGAGATGAACAAATAGTTCATGTGAACAGACTGAAAATATATACTGCTAGGACAGATGAGGAGCACCGGTCAATGAGAGAAGAAAGAAAGAAAAAGAGGGAAAATAAGAAACAGTACACTGAACTGGAGTCCGAAGAAGAGGCAGAGGAAATTGGGAGATTCCACCCAATGATGGTTCCACAATACGTGAATGTGGCACCAGATGAAAATACCAGTGGCCCGAGTAGCGAAGAAGAAGAAACTGATGTACACTCAGAAAGTGAAGAAGAACAGCTGCTCGACGAACCAGCAACTCAGTTACGAAGGTCAAGTCGTTTTAGGCGGCCTCCTGACCGTTGGGCCTATTAGATATCCAACATAAGGGATATATGAATGTCCATCAACGGACAAAAATCTTTCAACGTTCTTCTCATTTCGGTATCTCATACTTCAGGGGATCAGATATTTTTTTTTCGAAAAAGAAAACTGTCAGAAAAAATCTTTTAACGTGGGTTCAGTGGGATATACGCTGGTACGGTGAATCTAATAATTTTTGGGTAATATATCAAATATTTTTTTGCATACCAAAGAAAAAAAAATTTTTTTTTTGCAATTATCTTGGGTTATATCCGGAATTTTTCCTTCTGGGTAGTCAGGGAAAACATTGGTACTACATTTATTACTACAGTGGGGTGAATTGACAATGTCCTTATATTCACTCCCCTTCCTTCTTTTTATGTTGATGTATGTATACACATATTAAAGTTAGCATAGGGGTATATCCTGGAGCCAAATTTAATAAGAAACAGTTTACGTTTACTATTTTTCAATTGAGATCTGGTAATAATTTGATCATGATTTTGTGATCGATTTTTTATTAATGAGATTTTTGTAATAATTCGTTCATGATTTTGTAATTGTTTTTTTTTCAATTGAGATCTGGAAATAATTTGTTTATGATTTTGTGATTGATTTTTTTTAATGAGATTTTTGTAATGATTTGTTCATGTTCTGATTTTGTTACTGAATGAGGTTTTCGTGAGTTAATGATATATTTCAATTTATTGTCTAGGGGGTTTTGAACCGAACTGCGATAAAACTAAACGTAGTTGGAAGAAATATACATCATGAAATCAAGCAGTTATCCGGTCATCATCCTGGGAATAACCTTTTTTCTGGCCACCAGCTTCATCACCCAGGTGAAGTCTATGATAGCATATGATTGTGATGACAAAGACTCTGAAATATCGGCTGTTTCGATTCGCGATGTCGCCGAGTGTCCCGAGATAAACACTGCTTACTATAGTGAATCGGGAACTGTTAAAGTTATTCAACGGGACGAAATATCTCTCCAGCACGTATGGACTTGTCTGATAGAAGTAACCCGTCTAATCTCCCATTGTGGCATGCATAGCCATAGTTCGGTTGTGGCCGGGGGTATCATGAACTATATTTATCGTGTTGGCGCAGAAGAATGTCGCAGCATACATCGTTACCGAACTCTGAAGATCTACCAACAAAATATTGGCGGAATAACAATGAATGGAACTACGACAGCATCTCTGACACTAGAGGGGGTAGTAGATCCCGATGGAACGTGCGAAGGATCCACGTATCATGAAAATGGACAAGTTTGGAAGGACGTCGTTATTATTGCAACTATTAAAATTCAGGTAACGGATTACCTAGCCAAAATGAAATTGGATGAAAATGAAATAAGTTTGATAGGTGGCGTTGTTTGCCCATTCTTGAAAGGATACTGTTTTGACACAAATCTTGGAGAAACAACATGGGAGGTCAGTCCTCTACGAACTTGCGAAGAAAAACTCAGCCTTCTCTATCACGGACAGGCTGAAAAGATCAGAATCAGTTCACCACAGAACAAATCATCGTTGTTGAAGATAACACTAAAGTATTTGCCGTTACTTTAACTAAGAAAGTATATTTATGTCAATTGGAGATTTGGCAAACCGACATCCTAGGATACTTGTCATAGAAGGAGAACAGAAAAACCATATGTCTCAAAGATTAATGTCCTACCACATAATGCCGATCTAATGGCCTATGTAAATAGCAAGTTTTTATATGTAGAACAAGCCTATACTCGCAAATTGGACCAATTATATACCGATACGGTTCATCGACGATGTCTTATACAGAGAAATTCTGCGGACCCGTCTTCTGATGGCGCCATTAGTGCCAAGTACCCTAAAGCCAGCTTGTAAAGAGAGTGGAGGTTATGTAGGGCGAGTATTAGGCGAAGTATTGTATATAATGAGATGCGTACCACGCACTGTCGCTATTCGCCGCACGGAAAAATGTTATAATGAGTTGCCGATAGTAGTAAACAATGCATCCAAATTCATGGCACCAGTGACAAGGATAATTCAAACACATGCGGAAGAAGTGGACTGTAATGGATTGATGCCCCCCTTGTACCTTATAGATGACCAGTGGATGGGACTCAGCCCTACCCCACTATAAAGAAGACTCCCGAAGTGTTGTCACCGGAATCTAATCTGAAATTGACTTTTTTCCCCATCCAACCTGTCGGAACTTTGGGAATTTACACCCAGGAAGAAATAAGCAACGCTCAAAGGATTCTCACGTTTGGGAACGAGAGAAAAGCAGTCGAAAATATCATCGCTAGACGAGTGGCTGGACTAGAAACAACTGGTCAAGGGTTCTCCACAGTGAATCTCTTCAATACCGAAGAAATGAAGGAACTGGCTCACAACACTATACGCCAGGTCTGGGGATGGTTTACTGACTTAGGACTTTTCATGAGTGGATTGATGGGATTCTATGCCATCTTCAGAATTATAAAATATGGGATAGGAGTAATACTGAATGGGATCCAGCTTTATCAGACTCTGGGATGTGGAGTTATGATACTAGCCAGCTTGTGGAACAATCTCACCATGTGGGTGACTCATCGACATCACCAAAAAGTAGGGAAAGCGAAAACCGACCCGCAGTGGACCAACCTACTCAGCCGAAAGAACTGACAACCCAACGTATTTATCCCAAAACTATCGCACTGGACTGAGCAGCAAGACGCGAAGGTGCTAAGGACATTTTTCCGGGAAGGGTGAAAAGTGAACATTCTTCGTATTTCTGGAAATTTGGACTATTTCGATCAAATGTCGAAGACAACACTGACTCTGTAACGTGCGTGGCCAAATAATAAAATGAACTGATCAAAACTTACTACTGAAGCCGCGTTGTGTCGGACATTGAAAAAAAGTAAAGACAATAATGTTAATCAATTGAAGAACCCGTCATTATGAGATGAGTGAGGCGTAAGCGGAAGTCCTGGGATCAACAGAAGGCCCCTTCCGAAGGTTATTCCCTCATCAAGAGACCACTTCAAACATCAGGCATCAAAGTTTTCGCGTGTGCAGTGCCGTGTGAAAGGGAACGCGAAAAAAAAATTGTTCGAACCGGAAATCAAATTGTATACGGGGTAGATATAAGTTGCAAAGTATCGATATTATGTATGCATGGTAGATTAAGATGATTTTTTTTGTTAATTAGATAAAAGTTGTGGCACCGTGTGCACAAAACTTTTTCATTGGGGGGAGTGATGTAGTACCCTGTACAAACTCAGTTCATTACATATTTCGTTCAGCAAATATTTTCGAGTATACGATTGGAAATATATTCCAATAATCATATCGGTAAATGAAATGAGATACTCCTGCCCAGACACCTGCAGATACAGAATCGTTACAGAATTGTCTAGACTGATAAAACGATCAATGGGTTATTCATAACGATAAGTAGGACCACCCAAGGCAGAAAAAATATCATTTTTCTCGCCCGACTGAGAAACGCTGAGTTGGAAACTTTAAGATAACCAATTTTTGCGTGGGATTTATACAGATCGCCGTTGAAGGAATAATAAAATAAAAACTACAAACGCCATTGCATTGAAGGCGGGGCTGTAAGAGAAAAATTGGGATTAAAAGGTGGGCCTAATTGAACGTTTTAAGAAACGAAGGGGGTAAATAATAATTTTGGAGGCGGGCAAGGGAGTCGGTCAGGGTTCGCGAAATCGGACGGTTAGGTGGGCAATACGGGGAGACGGCGAAAACGCGTCGAGAGTTTAAGGCGAGGTTGCGTCGCGACGCCCTGGATTGAGGGTTAAGTATCGCTTCGGTGGTAATTAGTACACGCGTGTGTTTAGCGTTGAACCCGTTACGGAACGGAAAAATAGTGACGGTGATCGTGCACTGGAAAACAATTCGTGAATTCAGGGATTTGATGAAGTTCTGGATTATCTGCCACTGGTAGGGAATAGCAGCTCAGCACACAGGGTAAGCGATTTGAAGCTGTATGTTAATGTAACTAACCACTTATAATCTCTGGGGAGGATTTCTTTTCAATTTTAATTTTTGCAGTACGCTTTTTTGCAAATGAGAATAATCGATACAGGGTACTCGTCTCTTTCCACTCCATTCTGTTAAATGAATACAAATGTGTTTTGGAGATAAATACTTCACATTTTGCTGAGCTCCAGGAATTGATATTTCGATCATATCTATGTGTTTTTTTCATATGTATTTTCACTGAAATATGTTGATACTATTGCCGTTTTTCTCTAATCAAGAATTTGTTTGTTATGTTTATTTTACCTTTTTCATTATATAGATATTTTTTTTAAGTTGCCTTTCATTTCTCTTACCTCAGAGAAGTCATAGTAAGATCTAAAAGACCTGCCTTCGCGCGCAGGCCGAACTGATGTCTTTTTGGACTACGAGGGTGAAAGAAATGTATTTTTATTAAAAATACACTGCCCTGAACATCAATATAGTAGAACTACACAGGGCAGATGTAACAGGGGTACCCTACGTCCTGGATACAACTCAGCATAAAATCGTCGAGCTTGCCGACCATTTCCATTACTTCGACCATAGACAAAATGCATATCTGACAATTCCGCATTTGTATAATTTTCCATTCTTTTCGATAAAATAAAAATTAATTACTTATTATCATTAATGTTGTACCAAACTTCAAGCTCAAAAATGGAGAAACGCTTATTTGATATTTCGTTGAAATATTCGTATTCAACAGAATGTTGACAGTAGCCTACTAGCATCGCTCCTAGATGATGTATAAAGTAATGACAAATACGCGTTAAAATGTTTTATGTTTTTGCATAGAAACGGCGCCCCATACGGAAAAAGGCAAGATAGATCTTCAGTCACAAATTAGACGAGTCATTCAAGAATGATTTTTCATTTGAAATATCCTAGTGGCGTACCATTTTTTTTTCAAATTGAGATCATTAACCGTATGCGCGCCAATGATGAATATACAATTAATAATTGTATGTCAGAAAATGCACAATAACTACCCCTTGAAACTCACCAAATTTCATTTGCATATCTCGACCGGTTTCAGATCAATAAATAGATAGTCAGTTTTCAAAAAAAACTTTAACACGTAAGTTATCCTGTTTTTCAGTAGTTGACATATCCAGTATTCAAGAAGAACACGAAACAGATATTCCTGCATCCCTTTATTTGTTATTAATTGACATTTTTTGTGCGTTCAACAGTTTGTTTTTATCTTGTTTTTGTTAACTCCAATGTCAAACTTCATCATATCCAAACGAGCACTGTGTGGGTGACATGAATTTTACGAAATATCGTTCATATTTATTCCATTACTGCAAGCCGGGCTGCATTATTTTCGAAGCGGAAACATCATCTTTGTTGTCAAATAATTTTAACAGCACTTTGCACTCCCTTCTATATTGTGAGGCTTCACTAACTTCATGAAATTTCAGAATGCCAGTACAACGTGAACTGCCGAGCCTTTAGTTATATCAAAAACAACTGGTTTCCTTCTCTTCGATTCGCCATCTCCTATTTCTTGTAGACTGATTGTAGTTTACGCTTCAGAAATTTGCATATCTTTCCATGACGGTGATGTGTTTGTGACGATGCGAATTCTGCTGAAGAGAAAATATTCAGATGAATGACGAATGGGAGTTGATTCAAGCGAGCCATAGATAGAACGAAGTGTTTTCTCCTTTGAGAGAACTTCTGAAAATCACAAAGAAATTCTCGGTTCCATGATCTCGACAATTTGAAGTATCTACAAATGAGCTCGTCATCTTTCAAACATCAAATTCATGAATTGGATGGAAATGCAAATTGGTTGACAGTTTTTGTTAATCAGATTCAAAAGAAAAAATCAGTGATGAAGTGATCCATTTTGCTTTTTATGTAAGGATAATCACCCGGTTGAGAGTGCTGTCCGAGTAAGGAAATGATATCCAAATTATATCATGAAGTCTGTACCATCTTAGGTATTCTTCGAAAGTATTGTTATTTTATATCTGAAAAATCATGAAATGGAAACCCAGACAGCATCATAGTGACGGAAACTGATACAGCAACTTCAACTCGGTATTTATTACGTGATCACCACTAAATCTAACACTATACAGTGAAAATAACCAAAATGTTATATCTCCATGGTTCTGGTCACATTATTTTCATCTATGGTAGCCACTCCACAGTGTAAAAAGCCTGGCCTATACAGGGTGTTGTGGAAACCACACACCTGACCACCAATTGATATGCCCGGACTACGGGGTGTTATGACTTAACACACCACACCTGTAATACCAGACATTATTCGTTAGATTGGAAAAAGCAGTATTGAAAGCATCGACTATCTGAATATAGTCGAACCGGATATGATCTATGGAGCGGTCGACATAGAACAATTTCCTTTCTTTCAATACCGGAACGTGGGTTTTTTATTCAGGAAATACTACCGTTTAGAAGGATTCGAAAAGTTATTCATAAAAGAAAATAAATGCACTCATACAATGTGAAGAATATTCATATATATTTAGTAAAATTTGACACAATTATTTCCTTCTTTCTATAGACGAATAATAAGAAACAATATTCATACAACGAAAAGAGTGTAGCTTATTGGTAGTCAATTTTACAGTTGGCTATAAATCGAAATACTTTTACTAGAAAAACAATCTTGAAATCAATTGCCACAAACGGCTAGATATAATTCTCTTTTTATTTTTGTTAACTTGAAACTATGGAAATACTTTTACAGACACCTGCACATTAAAAAAAAGGTTGGGTTTGCCGTGAACATAAATATAGAAAAACTTACATATCTCACCCTGTTTCACACATATTCACTGGAGTAGGTTTTTAACGACAATTAGTCTTGATTTTATTATTATGTCGATTAATTCCGCGTCAATTGGTTATTTCATTTCATTCGCCCGGTATATTAGTATAGCGCGATATGGTTATGGTTTTTCTAAGAGATCGTGAACTATGAAATTGCGGACTCCCGTTGTCTTATCTCTGTTTTTCACTTGGAGCGTTCAATATTTGATTGGCGGTTGCTTAGTTTAATGTTTTCTGACGTTCACTACATTGATTGGAAACTCTCATCATTATTGTACGATACTGTGATTCGATGGACTTCTGAACCTCACGTTTGAGAGGTACATACTACCGTGTATCAACTACGATATGACTGGCTTGGCTACTGAACACCGAATGAATGTTTTGATATGAAACTCGCGCTTTTATAAGATCTTCAGACCACGGTATTCGGGGGTGAATGAGATAAAGAGTTGTTTTGTTGTCGTTCAATTGGCTTTTCTTTGTCAAGAGGAATCATGGTCGTAGAAATAATGGCTGTGTTTTGTTCATTGCACGCATTGATAATTAATGGGGTTGTTTTGTTTCTGTCATAAATAAAAATATATAAAACATAATTTTATGTCTTTTCGAGGAAGAGTTATATTTGATTGCTGTCATTCTTGGTGAATTTATAGTGCGTTCTGGCGGTACAATTGCAATAAGGCCGTTCCGTGATAACCCATATCGCGAGGCGATATCGACAAATTAGAATTATTACTCTGGCTTACCATCGTTAATTTTTCCTAGATGAATCTGGTGTACAAGGATCATTTCTTGATAATTATACTTGAATGCATTTAATTGTCTTCCAATAACAATGTATGGTTTAACGAGCGTATGCTTATCAGCTCTTTCGTGCGGAGGAAATTCTATTTTTTTTCATCTCTCCTAGTGAATTGGTTTTTTTCGCTATTAAGTTCATAGTAAATAATATTGTGTAGCCCCTTCAGAAATGCGGATTTTTCTGTAATCATGGATCATGACAACAGTTCTATAACTTGTTGTGTCAATTGAGGTGTCTGAAACATAATGTCCACTAAGCTAAGCAGAATCACCATAAAAGTGAAAAATGGCCATTGAGGTAACCATCGTGTACCACTTGAGAAGTCACAATCACTTTCAATAAAGTATGGAAGTTCAGGTGACGTTTAAGTAACTTCCATCGAACCTCCAATGTGGCAGGCACTTGATTGTGATATGTAGTGGTGGTAGCCACGTTCTTGCTATCTCCATAGGTAATTGCCGCACTTTACATTTAATGAAAGGCACTACAAAGTTACAATTACCATCAAGTGATTGTGGATTGAATCGCGTGATCACGAAAGCTCACCAAACTTTTCTCAAAATATTTTATTGTGGCTTGAAAAGAGTTGGTTTTACCAGTTACGTGAAACGTGAATAATATTCATTCAAAATGAAATGAGTTATGCGTTCTCAATAGACAATTCTTCCTAATTTCGAAGTGACCGTGGATTGGACCACGCAATGACGAAAACCATAATAATAATAATAATAAATTTATTCACCACAGAATTTTCCTTACAATAATACAACAGCAATCCAACAAAAGGGTGAATAAATACAAAATCCCAAAAAGGTAAACCTGTGCAAACCTAACATTTCTCAAATTATTTCATTTTGGCTCACAAAAAGTTTGTTTTACCAGTTACGTGAAACGTGAATGATATTCATTCGAAATGACATGAGTTATGCGTTTTCAATAAACAGTATCGCTTGATTTTGTATAAAAATATGAATTCAAATAGGTCAGATCTTGTGCGCCTGCTCAATATTCATACCTTATTTGTTAATTCAGTTTGCATGAATACCATCATTTTCATTACTTGTTTATTAATAATTGTTACTTGACATTCGATAATTGTTAATTGGAGCTGCATAAATTAACTTTTTCAACAATGAATGGACATGTAGTACACACAATTTCAAAATCCTATTGTAATTGCCTGCGACGTGGGCACCACTTTCCAGTGGTGGAAAAGGTATTAATTCAATTTCAATGGCTAATTTATGATGAGAGGATTTTCAAAGTGGTAAATTTTCAGTTTCTGCCACTTTGAAATCATATTTTCCAAAACCCGCCATATTTACATGAATATATTGGATCGCCATTATTAGAGAAATGAACGAAACATTCAATGAAGATTAATTCGTCCTCAGTACTGAATCAAACGTTATAATTTATTGAGTAAGTATGTATTGGTTTTAGGTAACCAAGATTAATAAAAAATTGGGTGATTTGGGTACATAATTTCAGAGGCGAGTTATTTCCAAAATTATAATGTTTTTCTTAAATAAAGAGTATCTAAATGGCACGTGCTCCCAATCAGTAAACTTCCAATCGTTTTTATTTCATCCCGATCAGAAATATCCAAATTCAATATATCTACTTAGTGTTTGTATGTTATATATTCTCAGACTCATAGTCGATCGAGTGTTAGAAATGAATCAGGCAAAATGGGAGAATGAGAAACATTTATTATAAAAATATGTTGCATGACAGAGATCGAGCTACATATCAATTACACAAGAGAAGTCAGTTATTCAACGTGTCTAGTGCCGGCCATACATATCCACGTTTTTGCCAGGTGACCACAATGTGGTTGGAATGTATTCAACGTGTCCAGGGTCGGCCACTACATATCCACGATTTTTCCAGGTGACCACAACGTGGTTGGAATGTGGCTATCTGAGATCCATGAAGGGAGATCAAAACAAAGCAGCCACCGAAGAAGTGTTTTCCATTTTGGTAGCCGCCATGTGATAGAACCGTGTATATTACGTGGCAGTGGTTGTGGTTAAACACATCAAGGGTTACCAGGATTGTGGCCGCTACGTTCCATCCACCAAAAATGCTACTGGGGAATGATTGCCCCATTCACAATACCTAGTGAAAGGGTTGCAGTATAATATGATCAGGCCAGAGAAATTGATGGAATGCTTTCTGGTTATTGGTTGAGCTTTCGAAAATAATGTATTCCTTTATGAAGACATTAGAATAAAAAATATTAAAACGTACAATTCCTGGATGGATGGATGGATGGAAAAAACACAACCACAGAAAAAATCATTTCCACAGAAAAAATCGGTTCTCATATTTTGACCTGTATGTATGCAAGTAGGTATGTTTAGTATATACAGTGCTTCTCAAACGTCTTCTCCCCCCCTCTTATTTTTGGAACGATTATCCATAAACAAGTTGAATTTGGAAACTGAATATCAAACGTTGTGAACTTCCCTACTAGTGATGATAGATGACAAAATCGTCAAAGATGACGTTACAAGGCCATTGTGAACAATAATTTTGAATGGAACCCTACGGCAAGCGACACCTCTTTTAAAAGGTATCGAAAAAACATATTCAATGATTCTAATTTTGTTTGTGTTTATGGCAAATTTGGCAACTCTCTTTTAAAAAACGCCAAGCTGTGATGAATTAAATCAGACAATACCAAAATTCCAAATTTAGGCTCCGCCTCTGGATAGTTGTCAAATAAGCTGACGTTTTTGTTTGTCTCCCTAATTCGACGTTTTAGTAATTGTCCAAGTTTTTGTACATTTAATTATTTGTGTATTGTTGATCGAACGTTCAACTGTTTTAGCAGCTTTTGGTACTTTTAATATTTTTGTACATTTAAATAATTTGTTAAACTGTTGTGAGCCGAACGTTTAAGTGCTTCAAGAAGCGAAATGGTACGTGCTTTAGGTGATAAAGTAGCAGCGATCCTAATTCTTGGTGAAACTGGACAAAATGTTCATGCAGCAGAACGCATTTTTAATGAGAGGTTTTTCGATCGCCCCGATCCGAGGACTCATTTGAGGGAGCTCCTTCGTAAGTTTGAAACAACGGGTAGTATTAATGATGCGAAACGATCTGGCAGACCAGATTTCTGATTAGAAAAAAATGTATATACTGGCAGAAGTAATAGTTAATCCTACTTCTCCAACAACTCACGTTGCATCTACCTGTGAAGTCAGTCGAAGTACAGTACACAGGGTGTTAAAAAAAACAAATTTAATCCATACAAATTGAAAACGACGACCCAGACCAAAGACTAGAATTTTGTGAAAATATGGAAACTAAAATTAACCAACAGCCAGACTATGTCAAAACAATTTGTTTCAGTGACGAAAGTACTTTCTATCTGAATGGAAATGTGAATTAACAGAATGTGAGGTATTGGAGTGACGCAAATCCTCACCTGTTTCGTGAAACACATACCCAATTTCCCCAGAAGGTGAATGTTTGGGCAGGTATCCTGGAAAACCACATCGTTGGGCCTCTTTCTCCAAATACTAATTCAACTGGTGAGGTTTATCTGGAGCTGTTGCAAAACGCAGTAGAACCGTTAATCCTTGAAATTTTGAAAGATAATCCAGATGAATTCGGCGATTTGTAAATAACATTCCAACAGGATGGTGCTCCTCCACACCAATACGGTGCAGTAAGACGGTATTTGGATTAGGAGTATCGTGGTAGATGGATTGGACGACGAGGTTCAACGGAATGGCCAGCTCGATCACCGGACCTCACACCTTTGGATTTTTTCTGTGGGGGTACCTTGAATCGAAGGTTTACGCCACTGAACCTGACGATATTGACGTTTTGAAACAACGTATTGTTGCAGAATGTGAGGCTGTTTCCACAGACACATTTGCAAAAATACGAGAAGAGTTTAAAAATACGATATTCCACTGTCAGGAAGTAAATGGAGGTCACTTCGAGCAATTTCATTGTGTAGATACTGATTCTTTAATCTGTAATTGATATCATACTGAATGGGGTTTAAATTTTAATGTTTACTAATGGGCCATTAAAACTGCTATAAGCACAAACAAAATTAGTATCATTAAAAAGGTTTTTTCAATATTAAAATGTACAAAAATATTAAAAGTACCAAAAGCTGCTAAAACAGTTGAACGTTCGATCAACAATACACAAATCATTAAATGTACAAAAACTTGGACAATTACAAAAACGTCGAATTAGGGAGATAAACAAAAACGTCAGCTTATTTGACAACTATCCAGAGGCGGAGCCTAAATTTGGAATTTTGGTATTGTCTGATTCAATTCATCACAGCTTGGCGTTTTTTCAAAGGGAGTTGCCAAATTTGCCATAAACACAAACAAAATTAGAATCATTGAATAGGTTTTTTCGATACCTTTTAAAAGAAGTGTCGCTTGCCGTAGGGTTCCATTCAAAATTATTGGTCACAATGGCCTTGTGACGTCATCTTTGACGACTTCGTCATCTATCATCACAAGTAGGGAAGTTTACAACCTTTAATATTCAGTTTCCAAATTTCACTTGTTTATATATAATCGTTCCAAAAATAAGAAGGGGGGAAACGAACTTTTGAGAAGCACTGTATGTATGTCGATATGTATGTATATATGTTTGAATGTATGTATGTAATAGAAATTTAATTTTCAATCTCTTCCAGACGTCCAAACTATCTAAAATTTTCTATACGTATTCATAACCGACGTGATTTCTCCTTGTAAATAACGCCTGCACTTTCATAATTTCAACAGGTCAATATGACCAATTGATAATTTTCTTTGGCTAAATCTCAAAACTAAATTATTGTCATCGATATCTTTCAGTTGTCTAACACTATGAGCTATGCACATGTTCTGATTTCACACAAAACACTCATGAAAAGAATACTCTGTCGAAATTTCAGCTCTTTAGGTCCAGCGGTTTGGTTTGGGCGTTGATAGTATGTCAGTCAGTCAGGACATAATTATACTGGGTGTAATCTAACCTCTTGCACACCTTTGAATGACGAGTGTATAATGCCATTTCATGACGAATTACAGGAGTTAGAAATATTAAAGAAAAATTTTAAAATGTTTTGTTCTTCGTAAAATCCGACAAAATTTTGGGTAGCGCTGCCTGCCTAATTCCAGGTGACCTGGTGAAAGGGAAACTTGGCAATTGCCGAACGCAATGAACATTCAACTCGACCATTGAATAATCTAGAATGTTGATCTGATTGTGTGGTGAATGTACACAAAGAGTACATTTTCATTGCAGGCTGCCGGAGGAAGTGAAGAAAGCATCACTAACCTAGATTTATTCAAACTGGTAGATGAAGTCGGAACTAGCATATGGAATCAACACAGCTTTGAGACACTCACCGGATCACAATTATCGAAAAATCAGTTGTAAGAACGCAAAAGACACAGTATTGTGCGTGTTTTCAAGATATTATCGGCCATCATCGTGACCCAGTGATTAAGAATAATACGTTAACACTGTTGACAGAGACAGGTAGTGTTTCCGGGATTCCAGCACGTGCCTATGCATAACAAAGCTGTCTATGAATAGATCCGACTACTGTCTTCTAATAGGCTGGTGAATGAATATCTTAATTAGCAACCAATCAGAAAACAGTGAGCGATGATCGGGAGAATCAATTTGTCTTGTGCTGGTTTGAACACCGAACTGTTCCTTGCGTATTCCGGAGAGTAGAAGACAAGAGACATCACTCGTCGCATTCCTCAAGGAAGTGGTGGATTTCAAAGCCGGCTGGATTTCAGAGTCGCCAATCACGAGTCGGAAAAATACTGTGCATATCCAAACTGAGTGAAGCTTTAGGCGTTTTCGTGCTGGAGATATTAACATTTCATAAATATATTCAAAAGGTGAAAATAAATTGACCAAGCAGAAAGACATACACTACCATGATACTAGGTCTAAAACAAATTTGAGCCTACCCAAATATAGATTAAATAAATCGCAAAACTTTTATTAATATCTTTAAAAATTTTCAATGTGTTACCTAATGAGTTTCAGACTCTTGACATGAGTATAAACACTATCAAAGTAAAAATTAAAAATATACTTTTACATAATACCTTTTACACATTTGAAGGATATTTCAATTATTTCGACTCTTCAACTAATTCGTCGTCCGTCTAATAATTATATATTTTTGTATTATTATGTTGTGTATTCATGCTATGTAATTGACTATATATTCACCAATTATTGTGTTTCAATATTTACTACTATATGTTACCATTGACTCGACGTATGCGAACATTATTCATGTATATACTGCATCAATAAATTATATTCTATTCAATTCTATAAAATGGCAATTTATTCAATATATCGCGATATTAAGGCTCGAAATTGACTAGAAGATGTCTGAAATTCCTTTTGTCAGAATTGAATGATTCATTAGTGGTTAGCTTCGGCTTCAAAATACAGTTGACAGGTTTAAGTTTTGTGATGTGCTCATATACAAGGGTTGAAACTTCTGATTGGATTCTCAGGATGGAGAATCATTTTGAATGGATTGGCAATGGATAATTCCATTTTCTCTATTTCAGATCCAATAATATGAGTGAATCACAAAAAATTAACATGTTGCAGATATGTAAAACTTTTCGACTTCATTTCAAAGCCAAAGCTAATCACAAAAAGAATCGTAGATCTCTTCAAGTCCATTTGAAACCTCAATATCGCGATATAATTTGAGAAAAATGCCATTATATTTGAAAAAAATATATATTATATGAATATCTCTAGTACGAAAACACCCAAAGCGTTCACTCATTTGAATATGCACAGTATTTTCTTGACTCGTGATTGGCGACTCCAGAATCCAACCGTAATTGAAATTGAATACTCAATTTATGAATGCGGCTAGTGATTTATTTTAGTCTTCTACTCTTGGAAATACGCACGGAATAGTTTGGTGTTCAAACCTGCAAAAGACAAGAATATTAAAATTAATTCTCCTGATCGTTGCGCACTGTTTTCTGATTGGTTGCTGAGCAGCCACTCAGAAAACAGTAGTAGGATCTGTTCGTTAGACAAATTTGTTATGCAAAACATGCGCGTGCGAGAATCTTGGAAACACTACATGTCCCTGTCAACAGTGTTCATGTATTATTCCTAATCACTGGGTCACAATGATGGCCGATAATATTTTGAGAACAAAAACAATAGTGTGTTCTTGAAACTTTTTTATTGTGATCCGATAAGTGCCCCAGAGCTTTGTTGATTTCATCTACCAGTTTTGACTTCATCTACCAGTTGGGATATATTTTCACAAACCTGAAGGACAATTAGACAACGGACATTCTGAACTCTTCTTTTCGAGATCACTACGCACAAACAATTAGTAATTTTACAAATAAAACAAATAGTAGAATCTTTAAATATATTATAATCTTTTCGGAAGAGAACAAAAACATTTTCATGAAAAAACTGAACAATGAACAATGGGAAGAATTAATTATTGATTTCGCAGACATTTCTGATGAATGTTTTTCTGTAGAACGAACTGAAATGAAGAATCATCCATCGCGGATAGATCCTGAAATAGAAGAGTGCAGAAACAAATTGAATGCCTGGTTGATTATATCAAACAACCGCCCAGAACTTGAATATGTATATAATAACATGAAAAAAAGTTACAATGAACTGCTGGTATGTGGAAGAAAAGGAAGGTATGAACGTAAAATAACTAACTCAGATAATAAAATGAAAACTATGTGGAACATTCACGATGAAATATTGGGAAAGCAAAGAAGTACAGATTCGGCCCTGAAAGGTGATCCAAGCACTGTTGCAAATAGGTATAATGACTTCTAAATATAGTCCCTAAGCTGTTAGAAGAACTGGAAACTTAGCAATTCAGTTGTAACATTCCGAGTAGCGCACAATCAATGTTCATAAAACCAGTATCAGTATATCAAATGAAGAATCAAGGAAATTGACTGAAAAATTAACATACCTGTGGTGACGATGACAAACCAACTAGCATAGTGAAACTATGTTAAGGATCAATAGCAAGCCTATTTTGCTACATAGTGAACAACTCATTAAAATAAAAAATATTCCCAGAAAAACTTAAAATCGCGGTTATAACGCCAATCCATAAAGAAGGAGATTATGAACTATTTGAAAATTATCGACCAATTAGTGTTTTGCCATCCTTCTCAAAGTTGTTTGGAATGGAGAATATGTGATCGCCTCATGGATAACATGAAGCAGCAAAAGTTTTTCAATATAAGTCAGCACGGATACTTAAAAGGCAGATCCGTGGAAACTGCAATAACATAGTTCACTGAAAATATCCTTCACTCATTCGAAAATAATGAAATTGTGCTAGGTATCTTTCCAGATCTTTCTGAGGCCTATTACTGCTTGAATAATGACTACCTTCTGACAAAACTCGAAAAATATGGTGTAAGAGAAAATGTCCTAGATTGGTTTGAATCCTATTCAATCAAGCGTCAACAGAGAGTCAAAATTATGGAAGATGGACAGGCTACTAATTCTGACCTACAAGATATCAAGATGAGAGTCCATCAAGAAAGCATAACCGGGCCAGTACTTTTCATGAAATTTATGAACGATATGCTGGAAATATCAAATGACTTTAATGCTTCAGCACATCTGTTGCTGTCTTCAATGTCGTCTGGATGTCTTCCAGAATATTTTTGGCTGATTCAATCAAAAGAATTGGAGAAAAACTTGACTTCACTTTATTGACAATCTTTTTTTATTTTCTTCCTGGTCAACTGACTTAAAACAACTCATTATACAGGGTCAATAAAAATGGGACCAACAAATATAATATATGATGAAACTGAATCAGGAAACAAGCAACATTATCACCCAAGATGAAGGATTCTTGAATTATCCATCCCTAATTGAATTCGGTTTTTCGAACATCTAGTTTACATAGTTTTGCAACTGGTCGTCTGAACACTCCATTTTCCGTCTTGACATCCGCTACATGTACACGGCCATCTTCTCCAGAAAATACTGCTGTCACAATACCTTCCAGCCAGTGGTTACGTGGAGAAAGATTATCAACAATGATCACTATATCATTGAGTTTCAAAGGGGTTTCTTCGTCATTCCATTTCTTTCGTCTACGGAGCGTTGGCAGATATTCCTTTATCCACCGGTTCCAAAATTTTTTCGATATATCCTGTGCGATTCTCCATTGCCTTTTCAAGAACGTACCATCAGAAACAAAATGTTCAAGAAAATTTATGTCAGGATCAATTTGGGGTCCAAGTAAGAAGTGATGAGGCGTCAGTGCTTCGTCATTTTCGTGTTCTATTGAGACATCGGTTAGCGGGCGATGATTCAATATATTTTCCTCTTCAAGGAATACAGTGTGCACAACTTCATCTGTGGGGGCTTGTTCTCTCAGAAAGTTTATTCCTTGAACAGATAAATCAGATATGATTTCATTCTGTTTGTAATTCTTCAGTGCAATATCCAATTCTTCATCAGCACCTCTCAGATTGGTGCCATTGTGACTGAACATTTTAGATAGGTTTTCTCTTCTAGAACTTATTCTCTGAATAGTCATTATAGTGGAATCAGTTGTTAATGAATTTGCTATTTCTGAGTGCACTGCCCGAGTGGTCAAACAGGTGAAAATCACGCCTTAACGTTTTTTTTCTTTGGCCAACATTCACGTGATATGGTCCAAAAAAATCCATACCACAATATGTGAAAGGTCTTACATATGGCGTAACACGTTCTTTCGGTGGATCTTCCATCACAGGAATATTGGGTATGGCTTTCTTATTCTTACAAATTTGACAATCGTGTCTAACTTTCTTCGCCAAATTATTGAGTCCGATGATCCAGTACTTCTGTCGTATTTCATTTCTAACAGTGAGGCGACTTTGATGCTCAAACTTTTCGTGAAAAAATGTCACCAATAGCTTTGTAAATTTATGTTTTGTGTCCAATATCACTGGGTGTCTTTCAAATCCCGTTATATCCTCAGTTATACGACTTCGTACTCTGAGAATCTCCACTTTGTCGATGTATGGGAATAGTTTTCTAATTTTTCTATTTTTCGAATCATGTCCTGTCCTCAGCTGTCTGATATCCTTATCGAAACAACTTTTTTCATGATGTTTCCACCATAGTAATTCCGCCTCACAGATCTCATCTACATCTATTTATCCTTTTCGACCACGTTTTCTACAACATTTTGTGAATCATAATACCCAAGCTGTGCTTCTGAGAAGCTTCAAAAACGAAGAGAAAGGTGATATATCAGGAAGTTCTGTAAAATCACTTGGGCATAAAACTTCAAGAAATTGTTTTTTATTTCTACGGTACACTTATCAATTCTCATTTCCTCATTTGGCCAAGTATTAATATCTTTCAAAAGCATATCAGGTCCTTTCAACCAACTATTATGTGTATTTATATTTTCCCGTGTTGCTTTATCCGCAGGATTCAAACTACTTGGTACCCATTTCCAGTCTAATTGGTCTGAATTTTCTAAAATGTTACTCACCCTCTTCGAAACATACTGCTTGTATTTTTCTCCTTCCGACCTAATCCAACACAAAACTATCTTGGAATCTGTTTAAAATACCGAATCATCTATTCTGATTTCCAGTGATTGTCGAATATTGTTGGCTAATTTACTCCCCATGACTGCTGCTTGTAACTCCAATCATGAAATCGTCACAGTTTTTAGGGGCGCAAGTCGTCATTTGGAGGAAACAAGTGACACCTCTATGCAATAATTTTTTCGAATTATCAGGTGACAAACAGCTGTATACGCTTTTCCGCTTGCATCACAGTGTGTGTTTAATTGGATTATTTGTGCCACCGGAATTTTCAGTAAATAGCATCTTGGTATTTCAATTTCATTTATTTTATCATTTCCTCAAGCCTTCCGCCAAATCTTGTTGAAATTTTGGCTGGAACCTTTTCATCCCATCCAATTTTGTATCGCCATGAATCTGGTAGAATAATTCTCCCTCATATTACTAGATTGTTGATAGAACCTAGGGGTTCGAAAATGCTCATTACGATCCTAAGAATATGTCTTGGTCAATGAATGTGCACTATCAATCGATTGTACCTGCTCTCTATGGAAATTGAACATGAAATTGTCCTCTTCCGGGTTCCAATGAATACCCAGAACTCTTTCTATTGATAGTACCGCATCTGACTCGAAATATTTGATTGAATTCGATCGAAGGTTTGGAGGAAGTTCACTCAGTACACTTTTTGAATTGGAGACCCAATTGCAGATATGGAACCCACCTTTTTTATGTACATTGATATCTTTTCCGATCAGATTATTAGCATCTTCCTTGGTGTCACAGCTTGTCAGAAAATCGTCTACATAATGTTTATTAACGATAGCGTGATAAGCTTCAGGAAATTCAAATCTAAATTCTGTAGCATTTCTATTTTCAACATATTGAGCAAGGCATGATGAACAGCAAGCTCCAAAAGTCATGACTTGCATCTCCAATATATCCGATTCACGAGTCTTTTCCAAACCTCTCCATAAAATCCTCTGAGATAATCTGTCCTCTTCTCTAATGACAACCTGATGGAACATTTCGCGAATATCTCCGCAGGATGCTACTTTTCTTTGTCGAAATGTCAGAAGTACCGCAATCAATAGCTTCAATAGATCAGGTCCCTGTGACAATATGTCATTCAGACTCAACCCATTTGACTCTGCTGCAGCGTCAAAGACCATTCGTACCTCACGTGGATCATTTGGATTAAATACCGCGAAATGAGACAGATACCAGGTTTTTTCCGAATCATAAGGAATTTCATTCTCATCTAGTTTCCTTCAATATCCTTTAGAAATATATTCATCAATTTTTGCACAATATGCTTTACCAAATTCTATGTCTCTGTCCATTTTTCTCTCCTGTCAGTACAGTCGAGCTGAGGCCATATTTTCACTTTTGGGGAGGATGATACCTTCTCTTTTCCATAATAACCCCGTTTCAAATCGATTACCTATTCTTTTCGTTCTCGATTCAATCATTTTCATGATTCGGTCGTCGTTATTAGAAAAACAATTTCCTTGATTGAATGGACTATTATCAATTCGCAGAGAGTTTTGTACAAGGATATGAAGAGAATCATCATCATAGTTTCTATCGCAAATGTGAAAATTATAGGTATTATCAATTTTATTTTTCAATATTTGACCATTTATAACCCATCCCAATTAACTGGGAGTGGCTCTAGGGCCAAACCTTGACTGTTCTACGGAAAATCTCTTAGCATTATCAAATCATTATTGTCAGTTCCTATTAGCATTTTTAGAACGATGTCTTCAAAATATTGTATAGGAATAATCTTAAGATATTCGCTTGACATATTCCATGTTGAGGGATTGTATAGGTAAGTCTGAACTTCTAATTGTTCTAACATCAGTAATTGAGGAAATTTTTGCATTTGAAAAGCAACCTTTTATTTGTAAACTCAATTTTCTGGAATTTGAGTCTGTCTGTGTCTGATTAATGGTCCACTGCATACAAAGTGGTTATTTTATTCCTACAAGACCAATTCTATTTGCTACCTCATCTTCGAAAAGTGTCACTGTCGATCCCTCATCCAGAAGTGCATGAATCAGCAATTTTCCGCTCGGACCTGTAACTTCCACTGGGATAGTCCTCAGCATCACTGGTCTCCTCGACTGATGGATGTAACTGGATTCTTGGGCTGTAATGATGATCTTTTGGCCTCCCAATCTTCTCTGATTTGATTGCTGAAATTTTTATGAAGAAGTGGGTTATGTTTCTGTCTACAATTTTCAAAGCTTCAATTTTGCCTGAAACGACATTCACTAATGCGATGATTAGGTTTTAGACATGAAATATATAACCCGTTTTTTGCATTAAAGCTCCATTTGCCATCAACATCCATTTCTTTGAATTTTGAACATATGGTCAAATCATGTTTGTTGTCCTCGCAACATTGGCAGTTTTTCCTGGAACTTTCAGCCCCACTCTCGTCTCGTTTCTGGTTGGCCACTAGTATTGTTCCTGGTTTCCTCGACATCCGGTGGTCAAACTGAGTTGAAGTATGATAGTTGTGAAGTAAACCGGCTGCTCTCCCTACGTCTTCCATCCGCTGCAAAAATTCAGTAGATTTATTTCTTTGAGATTAATAGCGTACATTGCCCATTGTTGTTTCAATCCAACAGACAAATTTGAAACGAACTCCTTCAATAAAATAGGGTTTTGCAAATAAATGTCATTATCTGAATGTTTTATAGCAGCAACTAAATTATGTATAGCATTGGCGTACTTCAAAATTGTCTCGGATTTATAATCTTTCGGAGCAGGAGCTCTCCTCACTTGGGATGTCAAACGTTTTATAATATATTCTGGCTTACCGTGGAGATTTTCTAAAGTTTCGATAATCTCTGGAACATTATAATGGGATATGTGTAACATTTTGACAGATTCTAAGGTCTTTCAAACACTTACGTAATCTTATTAAATTTTCGTTGTCAGAGTAGTGACATAATTCTGTTGTCTCTGTAAATTCATTCATGAAAACTGGCCACTTGGTAGGATTTCCGTTAAAAATTGGTAGTTTTCTGTCTAAACATTGTCTTCGAATGAAGAAATTGTCAGTGTCAAAATAGTTCATTTCTTTCCTATTCTCTAAAACCTTGTTTCTACTTGTTTCATCTTTTTCTGCCGACAGTGACTGATCCATCCACTTATTTATAAGAAAATCATTATCTAATGACTCACCTGACTCCACGCTCCTTACCAAAACTCTATTGGACTTTTAGCTATTCCTTTCTCCTGAGGTTTCTTTCAATTTCAGTTTTTCTAATTCTAGTTGCTTGCGAATGAATTTTTCTATCATATCAAGGATTTTTTGTTCTGCTTCCAACTCGATCTCTTACAATTTTTTTCTTTCGACGATTGGGGAATGAGATTTCTTGGTTTTGATAGATTCCACTTGGGAAACTCGAATTTTGAATTTCCTCAATTCTTCAGATTTGGCTAAGAAGGACCAATGTTGATGTCTGCAATGTCGTGTGGATGTCTTCCAGAATATTTTTGGCTGATTCAATCGAAAGAATTGTAGAAAAACTTGACTTTACTTTATTGACAATCTTTTTTTATTTTTTTTTCTTGTCAACTGACTTAAAACAACTCATTATACAGGGTCAATAAAAATGGAACTAACAAATATAATATATGATAAAATTGAATCGGAAACAAGCAAAAACTTCTAACTAACTATGTAGATGATACTAACCAGCTGGTCTCAAGCTCAGACTACCCAGACCTAATACAAAAAAGTCGGGTCGTTACAGAAAACATCTGTGAATGCTTTAAAGAAACTATCTTATACTAAATGCTGAGGAAATCAACTCTATATTATTCAGGACCCAACAACAGAGAATTTGAACATCAGAAAACATATATCTACTCAACAATAAAAATCAAAATTCAGAATAACACCAAATTTCTGGGAGTCTGTATAGAAGAACATTTAAAATGAAACGTCCACATCATAAACCCCAGAGCAGAACTGAACCTGTTATGCTATAGCATAAGAGTCATAAGCAAATACCCTAACGAAAAATCTTCAAAAGTTATATTCTTTGAAAATTTTGAATCATGTGCTCAATTTGGAATAAGGTTCTGGGGATCTCAAAGTAACATTATTAACTTATTTTGCATTCGAAACAGAGTGATTAGAGCTATGTTCAAAATAAAATTTCGTGGAACCTGCAGAGGTGCTTTCAAAAGAAACAACATAATGACAATTAATGCATTATACATATATGAATGTGTAATGTATTTGTTTAAGAATTCAAACCTCTCTGATCATAAATCCAATCAAAGATATCCTACACGCAACATCAATTCGAATTATATAGTACACAAATTAGTACTATCAGAAATGCATCCATCATATGCCCCAATGAAGTTTTTCAACAAATTACCATTTCATTTCATTTCAAAAATCTTTATTAGTCTGTTTGAAATACATGTCACTTAGCCTAATATATACAACTAAAACTATATATATATATACATTATGATCTACCACTACAGTGTAGTGGGTCTACCTCTCCAGCTTGCCGTCCTGTATGGATGGGCGAAGGGGAGGGGCTCTGCGGTGTTTGCATAAATATATGGCATATGCCAGGGTAAATGATTAAAATATTTGATTTTTTTGCTCCACTCCTGCTTTTAAAGCTTATGAGAGCTGTTCGTGTTTGTTTCCAATGGGAACGGTAATTGAATTTGTTGATGCTATGTTGGTATGATCTGTGGTTATATTATAGGAAAAGGGTGAGTACGAGGTGCAGGCACCTCGCAAAACACCAAAAAACCCATTCAAGATAATTTCGGGGTGTGTATTTGAGTGTAATTGTTTGAGTTGTGCTATTCTGAGGTTGTTTAGGGGTAATTGAGTTTATATTTTGTGTTGGATAATCTTGTGGTGGTTTGAGTTTTGATTTGTGTATTTTGTGATATGCTTGCGTAGTTTAGTTTGGAAGGATTTGAGTGTTACAGGTTTTGGGCATATTGAGTCTGTGTGTTTTGAGTTGGCAGTTTTGTGGTAATTTGAGTTTTGATATGTGTGTTTTGTGGTTTGCTTGCGTGGTTTAGTTTGGAAGAGTTTGAGTATTACGTGTTTTGAGTGTATTGTGTGTTTTGAATGACAGTTTTGTAGTTATATTTGAGTATATTTGATTTGTGTGTTTTGTGGAATGATTCAGCTCGACGTCCCCATTCGTGGCCGCGGCCCCCCTGGACCGTATGGAGAAGTCAGCTGCTGCCTCCCCCACACGTCCCAGGGAGCCACCGCCGCCGAAGGGGCGAGGAGCTGATGTACTAATTGAGTTAGTGTTTGGATGGTGTTTAAAATCTGTACCAGCACTTGTGACTGGTTTTCAATATTCGTACTCAATTCTAATAATTTATTAAATATTTCGGGTTTTCCAGTATTTGTCTGCCTTGGAGTGGTGCCATAACCCTGGCCTCCCTGGGGGTAGTTTGGCATATTGGCGTTGGAATTACGTTGGCCTTGGTCAGTTTGCCCTCGGCCTTTTGGTTTGGCCGGAAATCTCGCTTCTTTTTCCTGGTATTCAATATACAATGGGCATTTTCTGTAGTTCGCCGGGTGATCTGCGCCGCAATTGGCGCATTTAGCCGGAATGTCTGGGCTTTCTGTGCAAATGCTAGTGGGATGCCCGTTCGCGCATTTGAGGCACTTTGGTTTATAACTACAATTTGCAGCTGAATGTCCCCATTGTTGACATCTTCTGCATTGTGTTGTAGTCGTGTCTGCTTTCCTAACTTCCCATTCTATGAGTATGTTGTTTAGTGTTTTACAGTTCTTCCTGAGGGTTGTGAGGGTAAGTTCTGCGTCCGTTATGACGAGAAAAAGGGGCCTTGCCGTTTTCCTCATTTTAAAGATATTGATTATGTCTACGGCATGTTCCTCTTTTAGCCATTTTTTTATATCCGTTATTACTGGTCCATTGTCTAATCCCTTGAGCACAAAAGCATTCTGCTCATTTGCCTTTTGGGTATAGGTGTGGAACTGTGTTTCTTTGGTTTGGATGTGCCTTCTGATTTTTTCGAAATCTACTAGATTTTCGGTATGAATTTGTGTGTTTTCTTGTGTATATTTTATATATACTTTTTTCTTACAAAGTTTTTCCATTTCTGGATGTTCTATTTTGTCAATTTTGGCATTGTCCTTTTCGCTTAGGGTTTTTTCGGGTTTTCTCCGCTTATGTTTATTTTCCGGGGAGCGATTAGCCAAATTCCCATCCTCAGATGTGCCTGAAAGTTGGCTCTCCCGATCTGCCTGTACATCCATCTGTGATATAACTGGGTATATACATGCTGGGATTTTATCTTTTTCGGTTGGATTCGAAACTGTTGTTATTTCAACTTTATCTATTACCAATAAATATCTAAATTTTGAAGAGCTTTAGTGAATTCAAAAAATGAGTAAAGAAGTTACTCATTGATCTTGAGCCTTACTCCATTGACGAGTATCGCCTATATACAATCACATAGCCCCAATCCCACTCACATGTTTGAATGTAATCGCTTGTTTTGACACTTATTTTCATTTTCTGTTTTTATACTATGTCTCTGTATCAGTATGAAACATTCCATTAAATGAAGACGATTTATTATTATCATTATCATATAACGAGGTTAGTATTGTTTTCTTCACTATGAAATTGAATATCTGTCAGGCAGCCTGCAATGAAAATGTACTCTTTGTGTACATTTACCACAAAATCAGTTCAACATTCTACATTATTCAAATCTTGAGTGAAATTTCTATTGCAACCGGCAATAGCCAAAGTTTAGAAGTTTTTCTCTGAGCAGGTCTCCTGAAATCAGGCGAGCGGTGCTACCCAAAATTGTGTCGATACAAAACATGTTTTAAACTTTTTTTTCAGGTTTTTAATCACTGTCATTCGTTATAAAATGGCATTATACACTCGTCATTCACGAGTGTGCAAGAGGTTATATTACAACCTGTATATGTAAATATATGTATATGAGCATTTGATATTTTCTCTCATGTAAAATTGATATACACGGTGTGCACAGGTGGAAGAACAGAAGACAACTCAGTCTGACTCTGAACCTGTCGCCCTTTATTTGCTGAAATTATAGTGAATAATGAATGATTTATTATTATTATTTCACACAAAAACTCCTAATACCGACATATATGAACTGAATATACTCAAAGCTTAACATTATTCGTTGTGATTTCAATTACACTGAACGGTGATTATTTTCGTGACACACCGCGTAACAACCTCGAACGACCTTCCACAGAAACCCTTTTCCGCAGCACTTCCAATAACGTAACAAAGTAAATATTTGCCGTGACGAGGTCATTACCTTTACCGAACGTTTGCGGGAAATGGGGCAATGAAATTTATAACTTCTCCACCAGATTACATTCAGGGAGTAAAAGAATCGAAGATCATTAAATTACACCATCAAAGCAATCTCCACGGATGAAATTTCTATGTGATGCCTCGTTTAACTTTGGCAACAACTTTGTGCTGAATATCCAATGAGTTGTAAACTGAAAACAGGAACAAATACCATTAAGGTATTAATGATTCGATGGAAGAGGGTTTGAGGGCGGAAGTTTTGAACTTTCATGAGCTTTTCGAAAGTTATGCACTTTTCTTCCTGAGTGAATCGATTTCTTTCAGTTAACCAATTTACTTAGAATGGATAAGATTCATAATGAGCAACAAACAGAAAGCATTTCCAGTTAGTAAGTAGTTCGAACCATGTCATAATCACAATAAAAGTGACACTGTTCTGCTTCAGTGATGTCAAAAGTGACTTTGTTGAATATTCGGGAATCCTGAGAGACAAACAAAAAATATTTTCATAATATTCATAACTCCACTATGAAAAACAAAGAAATCGCCTTATTATCATCCAATTGGGATGACTGTGTTTCCCATAATTACTTTAATGTTCACGGATAAGCACATGAAACTTTGCTGTATATACAGGGTGTTCCATATAAAACTTCGCGGGCAAATATCTGGGAAATGAAAGATGACATCCATATTTCTTGAAAGCAGATGATCTTGATGTCAAAGAGCTCTCTTATTTACGTAGAGATCCATCACTAGGCTTCATCCGTCAGGGCGTCGCGACACCAATGCCAATTTTTTTAAATGGGATCTTAGATTTTTCAATGCTTTTTGCGATTCAAATACTGAATTTAGCAATTTTGCACACTCATAGTTTCCCTTGAATACTGAATAAAAGCCGCAACTTCATTGCATATTATAAAGAGGCCATGAATGTGTGAAATTGAAAAGCAATAACACGAGTTATAGACAATTATCATTATTATTATTTTTTAATCATTCACATTCTGTGGACGTCGCATATGAACTAAGTCTTCAATATATCCCCACAAAAAAAAAACAGTGAAGTCATATCTGGACTTTGAGCTGGCCATGGAGTTGGAACCTCATTTTCAATCCATTTCTCATTTAAAGTGTCATCCAAATATTTGGTAATTATTCTATCATCATGCGAAATTCTCCAAGAGATTCGGTAACACATGTTGGAAAAAAAGCAAGTACCTCTCCCCATTGAAAATTCCTTCGTACAAATAAGGTCGTATCAAATAACCATCAATGATTCCGCACCAAACATTAACGCCCCAGACAGACTGATATCTCGTTTCTTGAATCCAATGAGGGTGCACGTCAGACTTATAGTGACAATTATGTTTGTTTATTATACCGTTGTTATGAAAGCGGCTTTCATCACTCCATAATATTTTGTTCAGAAACTGATCATCATAATGAATACAGGTGGACAACCATGCAACGAAGTTCAATATCCTATTAGACTAGGAGGAATCGGCGCATGAGTACCGAAAACTATTCCACCTCAATTTTCTCATGCAATCCCTTTCAAATGTCCTACTGATGATACAAATGCATGTTGCCATGGGGCAACCCCGTGCCATAATGTTTAAACCGAAATTGTTTGAACAATTGCAAGGAATTGTTATTTTTCAACCGGACAAATTTTTTTTTATATTTTTCATTAAAATACAAATAAAAAAGGTCCCATGACTTTTCACGATAAAGTTAATATTTTTAGAGATATGAATTTTTTAAGGTTCAAAAAATCTCATATTTGGGTACTTTTGACCCATGAAAAATATATTAAAAAAAAAATCGAAATAATTTTTTTTTTAATTCTTTATACAATAGTTAATAACATTCTCAATAGAGATTTAAACAAATTTCATTGATTATACCTGTTTTTTAATTATCAATTTCGCGCGCTCACAAGTATGCATCGCTTACCTTATCGCTTATCGCCGTCTCTCTCTGACTCATGCGCTGCATCGGCCTCTCTGTTTCCTGAATCATTATTTATCAGTTATCTTAAAAACTATTAACTTTTTCAAGATTGTTAAGGAGAGCAATGTTATTAATAATTAAATTGTCTACAATTTGTTTTTGACAAATTTTTTTCTGGAATCAATTTTACAAACGTTATTCAAGCATGAATCGGAACATGTAATTAAAATTACTTTTTTATCAGTTTATATTATTTTTTTGTTATTATCATAGTAATTTATGAATTTTTATCAACAATAATAATATATAATGGTATTTAAAATTTTTTGGAATCACAATTATATATAAATAATGAAAAGATATTAGTAAGCACTTAAATGTTCGAATTGAAAAATAATAACATAAAAAATACTTATATGTATATGTATCATGATGTGTATATGATTTTGCTTAAGTAAGGAAAATATTTTTTTTGTTTTTTATTTTCTCAAGGTTACTCTTTGTATAAAACCTCAAGATCTTCGTTTGTTCTTCTGACAAAATTGTCGATTATATCGATATAGATATAGAGCATTTAAAATAAACATACAAGTTAGTGCCTGTCAATTCTCAACTGATCATTCCTTGTTTTTTGCTCATAGTTATTCAGTCTTTTTTATTTCGTTTGAGATGTAAGATTGTGAAACGTTGTTGCATTGACTGCAGTGATTACGTGTACTATTGACATTTTTAGATGGTTACATTTTCAGTTGTTGTGATTTTTCGTTACAATTAATGTGAGTGTCATGTCGTTTTTAGTTGTTCCCAAGAAAAGAAAATATAGTGATACTACTCTACCACGTATTTTTTGTGAGAATGCAAACGATGTAGTGAAGAATCCGAAGCCTGATACATATATAACTGTACAACGTGCAACGTGCATACTTGAGAGCGCGCGAAATTGATAATTAAAAAACAGGTATAATCAATGAAATTTTTTCAAATCTCTATCAAGAATGTTATTAACTATTGTATAAAGAATTCAAAAAAAAATATTATTTCGATTTTTTTTCTTTAATATATTTTTCATGGGTCAAAAGTACCCAAATATGAGATTTTTTGAACCTTTAAAAATTCATATCTCTAAAAATATTAACTTTATCGTGGAAAGTCATGGGACCTTTTTTATTTGTATTTAGATAAAGAATATAAAAAAAATTTGTCCGGTTGAAAAATAACAATTCCTTGCAATTGTTTAAACAATTTCGGTTTAAACAATATGGCACGGGGTTGCCCCATGGAAACATGCATTTGTATCATCAGTAGGGCAATTTGAAGAGGATCGCATAAGGAAATTGAGGCGGAATAGTTTTCGGTACTCATGCGCCGATTCCTCCTAGTCTATATCAGCATCTCCTAAATATGGGAATAGATTATAGTTATGAATAATAAACAATAAAGAGGATTACCTGGCTGCAGTCCTTGAACCAGATGTATTTTGTAGGGATGGAAGTTGTTTCTTGACAAATTACGTTGTATTGACGATTTCAAGATATCTCAATCCATCTACTTGTCCGGTAAAACTATGTGGTTCCAATACCATTTGACCCAGCACTGCAACAGTGTGATTCTCATCTGTAGCCGTTTTTTTTGTTTTTTTTTTTCCGTTTCTATTCATTCAAAACACCATTTTGTGCCGAAGATTTGGCTAAGCTAGTGGATGTTTTGTCTGACGGTAATCTTCTATCGGGATACCGATTAGCGTATATTCTCACTGCTCCTTTCGCATTCCTTCTTGTTTCGCCATGAATACATATCATATCCAACTTTTCTGCATTCTAAAATTGAACCATTTTTCAAGTTAACGAAAAACCAACACAACTGGATATACTTCCGTAAATTCTGACAGGTTTTCTGACAGATCGATGAATACTTGTATTAATGCACTTATTTTGACGCTTTCATGGCCCTCTTCATGATATGCAATGAAGTTGCTGTTCTTCATCAGTATTCGATGAAAACTATGAGTGTGCTATATGGCTGGATTCAGAATTTGCTGCAGAATCGCAAAAAACCTTGAAAATTCTGGGATGCCATTTAAAAAAATTGGAATCGGTGTCGTGACGCCCTAACGGATGATGCTAAGGGCTGGATCTCTACGTAAATAAGGGTCCCTTTGACATCAAGATCAACTGCTTTCCCGAAAAATAGATATCATCTCTCATTTCCCAGATATTTTCCTGCAGAATTTTATATGGGACACCCGCCCCTGTATAACGGCAGCCAGATTTATTCGATGCAGTAGTCAACAAAATGCATTACGAAACTTTGCTCCATAAAACGATACTCAGATACTGTCAGAATTAAATATCAACGCATTCAATTCCTAAATAGGGAAACAGGAAATACAAAATTGATTAAATAAAGGATTCCTAACCCACTATTACAGTGCTTTGATATTTTAATTGAAATATACCCTTTTCAGCATGCTTAAAGCCCTAGATTTTCGAGTAAGGCAATGAATAATTCAAGTCCGTTATTTTCGTAATATCAACAACACTTCTAGTGGAGTAGTGGTAAGCGTTTCAGTCTCTTATTCGGGAGGCTCGATTTAAATTCCAGTTCAAGGACCTTTTTTTAATCGGTTTCAGATACAACCATATTAGATTTTATAGTGGAAAGACTATATATATATATATATATATATATATGTATATATATATATATATATATATAAATATATATATTTGACGAGAAACGGTTCTTGAATCTTGTTGATTTTTTTTTTGAGGTTCTTGGGATGTAGATTCGATAAGTGAAATGAGAGTTTTCAGATAGACGTTTCGCCTCTGGCCAGAGGCTTCATCAGTATTGACTTTTTTTAATTCATTGAAAGGTAGGTAATAACATCTATTTTGTTTAACAACATTGCTGAGAGCAACAATCATTATTAGAAGGGGGACAATATATATACCGTTGAGGTGGTAATGTGAGTTTGTTATGATCATAAATTTAGGAAGGGTTATTGAACCATCTTCTCGTTGTTAACACATTTTAGCGTATTGCTTCATGTTTAAATATCATTTTGGTTTTTCCGTTGAGAGTGAAACTGTAACGTCTTATGATTAGTTTCCGGTTTGTGTTGTGTATCTTGTTTTTCCGATGTGACGATTGACAGACTACAACATTTGAATTTTTGCTTTTATGACTGAAAATGTTGGTGTACTTGTTCTCCGTTAATTTGTCCGACACTTCGAAATGTTGGGGTTGACTGGGGTGAAGTTAAGTTCATTTCTGTTTTTGTTTTTTTTAGAGGGAATAATTATTCTTGAGTTTTCGGAATTCAATTTGTTTATATTATGGAATGGTATATACGACTCAAATTGTTAAAGTCCGTTCTATTGTTGATGCCATGTTTGCTTTTTTATAAATATCATTTCCTTGATAGTTCTTTTGTCTTCATTGGCCTCGTAGGCTAGGATTTTTGTATTGGTAAAATCAGGGTTGTGGTTGTCTGTAATGATGTGTTTATTCAAGGCGGTGTTCGACTACTTCATGTATTTGTGGCCATTTATTCCATTTTCTAATAACTGTGATATCATTCCGATGTATTCTTGGTTGCAATCTTCACAAGGGATGCTATAAATTAGATTATATTTTTTCATCAGGGGGTCTTTACTTTTTAGAGGGGTGTAACATTGTTAAAGAAGGTTGTTTGGTTTGTAACATGTTTTCATGTTGTGTTTTTGGAGTATATCACTTATGTTTTCCGATAGATTTGATATGTAAAGTATTGTAGTGAATTTTTTTGGTGGAGGTATATTTTGTTTATTTGAGGAGTTGTATAGTTTGTATGTTCGTTGCTTTATAATCTGTTTTTTAGGTTCATGGGATAGTTGTTATTTCTGACTTTTCCCAATGTAATGTGTCCAAAAGGAGGGGGGGAATGGCACCAAAAAAAATTAATATCAGCCACACAAGAAAACCAAATGGAAATCCATAATGCAACCTTCCCAAAAACATATGAACCACCTGAACTGCATAAAGAAAACTATCCCCTTAGACCAATAGTATCATGCATTCAATCTCCTTTCTATGAATTATCAAAATTACTTGCCAATATCATATCAAATATAACAGGTAAAAATGGGTAGTATATAAAAGACTCTTTTGAGTTTAAAAAATTCATTAACAACATAACTACTACCCCAGACAACCATCTCCTTATCTCACTTGATGTCACATCACTATACACTTACATCCCTAACGAACTTGTCAAAACAACAATAGAAAACAAATTGAATTTATTGGAAGAATACTCTTCCCCTTCCGAAAAAAGAATTCATCCAAGCAATAGAACAAATATTATCTACAAATTACTCCCAAATGAACAATGAATTTTACCAAAAAATTGATGGCTGTGCCATGGGATCTCCCATCTCAAGCACAATAGCCCAAATAGTAATGGAACTCCTGGAAGAAACAGTAATCAACAATCTCACCTTCGAATTACCGTCTTTTAAACGTCGATGTCGATGTCGATGATTGTATAATGGCAGTACTTCAAAATCGTATAAATGAAGTACTCAATGCGTTCAATAATAACCACCCCAAGTTACAATTTACAATAGGAAAAGAGATACAGAAATAATTTAATTTTCCAGACATGTCACTCATGAAAAATAACAACCGTATAATGACAGAATGGTACACCAAACCAAGGTGGCCAGATAGATACCTTAATTATGAATCAAACCATCCAATGTTCCAAAAAAGGAGGTAATAATTGGCCTAACTGATAGAGCCCTCCAACTTACCAGCCCCCTTTTTAGTCACAACACATAAGAAAGAGTTGGAAATACCTCAATCAATAACAACTACCTCATAAACCTAATAAACAAAATTTTAAAACAAAGCACATACAAACTATACAACTCTCCAGATAAACAAAATATAACTTCACCAGAAAAATTCCAGCACAATACCTAACATATCTAATCGATCAGAAAACATAAGTAATATATTCCAAAAACACAACATAAAAACATGTTACAAATCAAACAACCTTCTTGAACAATTTTACACCTCTCTAAAAAGTAAAGACCCCCTGATGAAAAAATCCAATCTCATTTATAGCATCCCTCGTGAAGATTGCAACCAAGAATACATCGGTATGACATCACAGCTATGAGAGAATAGAATGGCCACAAATACATGAAGAAATCAAACACCGCCTTAAATAAACACAACATTACAGACAACCACAACCCTGACTTTACCAATACAAAAATTCTAGCCCACGAAGCCAATGAAGACAAAATAACTATCAAGGAAATGATATTTATAAAAAAAAGCAAACATGCCATCAACAATAAACGGACATTAACAATTTGAGTCGAATATACCATTCCATAATATAAACAAATTGAATTACGAAAACTCAAGAATAATTATCCCCTCCAAAGAAACCAAAAACAGAAATGGACTCAACTTCACCCCAGTCAACCCCAACATTCCGAAGTGTCGGACAAATAAACGAAGAACAAGTACACCAACATTTTCAGTCATGAAAGCAAAAATTCCTAATAAATGTTGAAGTCTGTCAATCGTCACATCGAAACAACAAGATACACAACACAAACCGGAAACTAATCATAAGGAGTTACAGTTCCACTCTCAACGGAAAAACAGAAATGCTATTTAAACATAAAGCAATAATCAAAAATGTGTACACAACGAGAAAATGGTATAATAACCCTGTTGTTATGCCAAGGTTCATACCGTAGCATGCATTTTTAATCATAACAAACTCACATTACCACCTCAACGGTATCTCTATTGTCCCCCTTTTAATATGATTGTTTCTCTCAGCAATGTTGTTAAACAAAATAGATGTAATTATCTACTCTAAATGAATAAAGAAAAGCCAATACTGATGAAGCCTCTGGCCAGAGGCGAAACATCTAACTGAAAACTCTCATTTCTCTTATCAAATCTACATCTCCAGAACCTCCAAAAAGAAAATATATATATATATATATATATATATATATATATATATATATATATATATATATATTTAGATTTTGAATTCTAGTTATTGACTTGGGTGGGAATGAGGATAAGAAGCCCATATTTTCGAGAAACGTGGGATACTCAATGAATATTCCAAATTTTTCACTGTCATATCTGGACACAATAACACATTACAATCGATTGCTAGACCTCAGGAGAACCCATTGGTCAATGTCTTCTGTGGAACTGACGGACCACTCGGATAAAAGGACTACAAGATGTTCATCAAATCAATTTTATGTCGTACCATGCATAAAAATCAGTGACCTCCATATTTTTTTTGTTCATATAGATTTGTTCAGGAATCAATTGGTCTGTACAAAGTAATTCACGAGGTTTGTGTGAATTTGAAGCAAAAGTGAATACTTTTTTTTTCCATTTTGACCAACAAGATTTATTATGGAGTGGATAAAATCTAATCTCTTATGGACATCTTACGGTAGTGTGGGAGTTCCTGTGTTCTGAGGTATGCATGCCATCTGAACCTCAGATTTACCCACTGAAAACTCCACCCAGTTGCCTCGTCTGGTCATGACCTCCGACAACACTTCTTGGACCTGCTGGACCATTGTATATTGCCTGTTATTTCACATTCATAGAACTTATTTCAGTAATTTCATGCCTTGTACAAGTTCGTCCAAATCCTTCACTGGGTGTGTTGTACAATTATAACACTCAAACAGACGAATCACAAGATTGTGGATGTCACAATGACACACCAAGTATTCGGCACAGGCTAAACACAAGTGGTGGTGGAAGTGGGTGGAATCGATATTATTTAATGGGCGCCAGGTGACTTCATCTTTCGAATACTCTTTCTGCACCTAAACAACGAATCATCGAAATTGATTAAGTACTTATGTGTCAATTCATAACTTCAGTCAATCAATTTCTAATGAGGAAAAAATAATAATATCGCCAACCATTAATGAACATATATTAGTGTTAAGGTACAACGTAAGTGAAACCTCTCGTAAGGTGAATGAAAGTAAAATTGATACAAAGAAAAGAATACTTACTCAGGATGAGCAGAAATTGAAGATTTTCTATATATCTAATCTATTTGGGCCTGAAGCTAATGGCACGTGTATGGTTATATAAAAAAAAATATGTGGGTAATTAATTTTTGCTGTACAAGTTTTCTTTAAGATATGGTGGATATGTATATTCATAATAACAACTGAATTTTCTTCTCCCCAAAACTACTTGCATATCCATGACTGTTTCGGCTCGTGGCTGGTACACTAACGTCTATGGGCTAAAGTATTCTCGAATATCGATACCAACAAGGGTTAAACGTATCCTAGATTTTCTATCGTGGGATGAAATCTCTTGATGCTTTGCTCTCTGCCGTAGAATAAAATCTTTTGATCCAATTTTATCTGCCTTAGGATAAAACCTTCTGATCCTATGCTCTCTCCCATAGGATGAAACCTCAAAAAAAAAACAATCAGCATCAAAACCACTCATGAAAATGAATCCTGAAGTTCACGGACTTCTTTTGCATCTTGGCAAAACATTGTATTTCAAAGTTATGCCGAAAATTGAAATAGTATAGATGTACTATGAGAAAATGAATTCTGAAAAGTACGAATTCATTCATTGGAAATTGTATATTGGAAATTATGCCGAAAATTAAAATAGTACCATAAGAAAATGTTTTCTGAAAATCAAGGATTTATTGTACATCTTGGCAACACTGTATTTCGAAAATTATACCGAACAATTAAAATAGTATATGTGTACCATGAGATAATCAATTCAAAAAAGCACGAATTTCTTGTGCGACTAATGAAAAAAGGAATTCTATAAATCATAAAATATTTTTTACGAATTGGCAACCTTGAAAAATGAGAAAAAATGAATTTAATTCGAATGTTTCCAAAATTATAAACTTTTTCCACCATCACTCAATTTCTGAGGGAAATGGCAACACCGCACAGCTATCGTGCGTCGTACCAATGAATCAAGGATAGACCGTAAAAATAAAACTTACCAACTTATTTATGAACGAAGATAAATGAGCTGGAACCGTTCTTGAAAAGTCGAATGGTTCCCCTTCACAGCGAAGCAAACAAAATATAAACTACAGTTTCACGGTGGAAAAAATAAAATATGTACCGAAATACCTAAAACTCACATTTATAAACTTTCTCCCTTCGATCCTCGAAGGGTTTGAATGGTAACGATAATGTCAATGAGTTAGAGGTCCCTTCACGTCCGCCTGTCTCAATAAAACTGGCCCCAAACGTAATAAGTCCAGAGATATAGCGGTTCCGCTCCTTATGCTTCTTATACAATTGGAAAGGAGAAATAAGATTCACTATCGAATCTTTCATAAAGAAAAATCGATGGCATGTATCTGAATGAAAGGACTACTCTCGTGAAGGTCGATGATCCTCAACAGAGAATTTACTGTCTGGACCAAGACCATGTGAATTCGCCTACAACTAGACAGGAATAGTTCCAACAACCAGAATTATCTGAGAATAATCCCCTAATGCGATGTTTCTCAAAACACAGCTCCATAAAGAGATTCTTTCACCACTTTTTTTTGACACGTGCCGTTGTCAACACAGAAACGTTCATATTTCTTTTTCTATTCCGTTTTCGTGTAGATCAAATATAGCTATGGATGACCATAGAACAATCATGCACAAATGATTATATTCAATTAGAATGCTTGATCCCCAACCACTCGAGGGATTGGGAGAAGTTTCGATATTTAATTCAATTTCCTACTCCGGAGTTCTGATAGTTGACTTTGAAGCAATTCGACATGAAATCTCAGAATAACATTTCAAACTTCCCACGCAAGACTTCAGTTCGAATCCTGAATCCCGACAGTTATTTAGTTGATTAGTCATATATCGATGGAGTGCTCAACTGAATATCTTTACGGTATATTACAGTTCATCAGTGAATTACACGTTTCGAAAACTCAACATCATTATGACATCTGCGAGACATGACTTCGAAGAGAAAAATGGAAACGAAATAATTTCCCAATACGCGAATAGTACCGAAATAACTCAACATATCTTCTAGAAATTTAACAGGTAAGTTGTAGAATATGTTTACTGATATCCAGCGTCAGAAAAATACTCAGATACTTCGGTAACTCGATTTCACCAATCCTAGACTGCCCAACCTAACCTACTCCTATTCCTTTTCAGATTCTCAGTTTCAACTGACGACAAATGGCCAGCCGATAATTGGAATGGAACGAATTATTGCTATTGAAAGAAAATACAGTAATCCACAGTTTGGAAAAAATCGGCGCTTCTTCGAAAATCCATAACTACGCCATTTTTCAAGTTTTGAAGCAGGCTCCCCACGACCAAGTGGTGATTAATATAAACTATATGTGTAAAAATATCAGGCTCTGTTGGATTGTTAGTTTTTTCATAATTGCAGTTTGATTTTTTCAATGCACTTCATTGAAGCAAGCCTGGATGCGTCAGAGGTAGTCTGATTCCAAGTTTGCGAGAAGATATTGCAAGTAGGAGCATAGTACTCAACAACGATATTTCCCATTTTACGTTGAAAAGCTGTGAAATAGGTGAGAAATTCCTGCAAACATGACCGAAAACGGGCAAGTGTTTGAAAGAAACCGAGGAGAAGGGGGTGGAGCAGCAGATTCATAACGGGCGCAGTGCGTTTGTGTTACTGTACGTACCCTTCCTCGCGCCTGCTGCTCTGACACCACTTCTCAGCCACTTCCACGCACTCGCCCATTTTCGGTCTTGTTTGCAAATATTTTTCACCCATTTTGCAGCATTTTAACGCAAAATGAGAATATTTATTTTATAGTACTATACTTCTCTTCTCGAAATCTTTATAGAAAATTGGAATCGGACTACCTGTGACGCATCCAAGTCTGCTGCAATAAGAAATTCAGATTGCAATCATGCCATAAATAATGATCCGACAGTGCCTGAGTTTTTCAAACATGAAGTACATATTGATCAATACTATGTCGTGGAAAGCCTGCATTACAATTCGAAAAGTGGTGGAGTCATGAATTCAGAGAAAACTCAATTTTGATTGAGTTTTTCCGGTTTTTCTCCATTACTTATAATCCGATCGAGTTGCGCTAAGACTAATTTTTTTTGTATTTTAATTCTCTACAATTCGTCCATCGAGAATGTCGAGATTTCTCGATTAGTTTCCAAGTAACAAGTCAAAAACGATAAAGAAATTAAAAAATTGCATTCAAATGTTCATAACAGATTAAGCAATGACAGTTGCGAGTAGGAACCATAACAGGATATAGCAACGATCCGTCTCAGGATTAATAGAACAAACAATCTCAATCAATTGGCCTACAGTAGAATCAGCGGGGAAAGAGTACAGTTCACGTGGTGTTGTAGCTGATTTTCTTGAGGAAGTTTACGCTGGTGAAAAAGTAATCGTAATGAATGAACATAATACATCAATTTAATTGAATAGATAGTAACAGTATGTTATATGTCAGTTACTGAATGAAGCATTACACAATTTCGCTTCACCAATTGGTTGCCCGAGAATTGACTATCTTCTGCGATTCAAGGTTGGACCAAAAAGGTTGGAATGACCAGCATCAGCACCTAATCGACTGGCACTCATACATGGATGCTAGAGTGATGCATTTAATTTCAGTTTGATTTTCAACATGAAAAAGGAAAGCAAACAAGTGCAAGTTGATACGAACCGAGGACAGTTGTAGAATTGAGAACCCCACACCCGACACCATTATCATAAACCGGCCCTGCACACTTCATTTCACTTTGGTTGAGATGGTTTTACCAAGTTCATGAAGGGCTATACTGGGTATGAATAATTTATAAAAACTCACTGGCGATTTCAGTTGAGTGGCAGATAAATATCGTCCTCTCAATATATAGATGTTATACATTTTTGGAGAGGTGGAATCGTTCAAATTATGTTCCTCGCCAATCTTGTTGAGGATACTATCCAAATAATTAAAGCACTTATAAAAACAAACAAACTATGTTATTGAAAAAAATCACATCATAACAACAAATACCCACTGTATGGTATGACATTCTACTCAATTCAACTTAAGTACTTCCATTATACAAGTTCCGAAGAAGTAATACAACCTGGTTACTAAATGCGTTACAACTGACGGTAAGTTGCCTCAGCTTCATAAAGCCCGTGTATAGAAAAACATAAATTTCAAGAATCTAACAATTTCAAAATGATCTCAAGAAAAACAACAATCAATTTAACAATTTGAACAATTAAGGAAACTATGGAGAATGAACAAGTATCATTCCAAATCAATTGTGGGGAAGTTTTACAATTTATAGAAACCGAATGCTTTATACATACTCTGGAACAAAATATCTAGAACTCTATCAATTGAAAAAAATATATATATTTTTTGAATTTTTTTAATAAAATTATTAACTGTTTCATATGTGATATTGATGTCATTTTTACGCAAAAAAGTGGAAATTTCTTCGGTAGGATGGCCTAAATATGTGACCACCTTGAAATTTTGTTTTTCGTTTAGCGTAGGAAACACTCCTTTCATAGCTTTTTTGAAAGAATATTATCCATATGGTTTGGTTATAACCGTTATTAATAGCAATACGTTTGATTATGCAGGGTGTTTCAAAATTCAGTAATTTAGTATTTCAGGTCCAAATTAGACTTTTTTTCCATGAACATGTGTCCGCAAACTCTTCGTTACCGATCCACAGAGCGTTTAAGTTCCAAGATTTTTTATTTCTTTCTCCATAGCTTTTTCAGTTTTTGCCATATTGAGATCAAATTTGGAATATGAGTTACGTTTCAGGGTTTACATCATCCGGTATGCAAAGTGTTTGTGATATTCTTCAGGAGGGTATTTTTTCGGGGGTCAAGCCTTTTTTCGCCCCGTGAACACGTAGTGCGCCGCTGGTGCAATGAATTCTTTGTTTTGTTAATGATTTTTTTCTGTCCCCTGTTATTTCAACGCATCTGCGACCGTTATCGATAAAAAAATTTAATGTTTTTTTGTAATTTGCTACATTAAATTACATTTTTTAACAAAAGGGGAAAACCTATTATCACAATTGAAACAAAAAACGCTACTCATTTGATTTTTGATCTGAATCACACGTTTCTTCGAACATTGCCAGAAAAACGAACGAACAAACCTTGACTTTTTATAAAAGGTGCTGGAAATGCCGTCGTCCTTCTGCGATACATCCTTTCACTCTTCTTCTCATAGACTGCCGTACGCATTCTAGAATACCGGAAATGTTTCTTACGGTGTGGAAGGCATCCATTATTCGTTCAGTTAGAACTTCGATAGGAAGGACTGGTTCTGCAACATAAGCTACGCCCTTTACATGTCCCCCTAAGAAGAAGTCCAGCAAGTTGCATTCGAGGGACCGTGGGGGCCAAGCAAGTGGACCTGCTCTGCCAATCCTCCGATTGGAAAACACTATATTTAAATAATCGCGGACGATGACTCGGAAATGAGAGGAGGGGGGGTACATCGTGCATAAACCACATTTGTTGACGAACTTGTGAAGGCGCGTCTTCCACTAATGCAGGCAATTCGTTCTGTAGGAAGTTTGAATATGCGGCACCATTAAAAATTCGCGATAAAATGAAAGGACCAATTAAAGTATCTCCTACTATTCCTGCCCATATGTTTACGTTGAACTGTTCCTGGTGTGTATGGATTTTGTAGTGCCCAAATATAAACGTTGTGGTAATTCACTACTCCGTCGGTGGAAAGGATACAGGATAAAAATGCAGGATCCCTGGTACAGTTGCGCAGTATCCATCAGGAGAACTGCAAGCGCCGTGAAAAATCTCGCGCTGAATATGATATGGGTATAGCATGTTTTCATTATTTTTTTTGTTCCGTTGAAAAATTTAATTAATTCTAGCAAATTACAAAAAATTATTAAATTTTTTTTCTCGATAACGGTCGCAGATGCGTGAAAATTACAGTTTATGGTGCAGAACCAGGGCCTTCCATCGAAGTTCTTACTGAACGAATCATGGAGGGCGTCCACACCGTGAGAAACACTCCCGGAATTTCAGAACGCTTACGGCAGTCTATGATAAAAATATCGAAATGTATCGCAGAAAGAGGAGGGCATTTCCAGCAAGTTTTATAAAAATTCGAAGTTCTTTGGATTTCTTATTTTCAGGTAATGTTCAGGGAAACATTCAGATCACAAACCAAATAAGTAGCACTTTTTGTTTTCACTTTAATTGAATGTAGCGAATTACAAAAAGTGATTCAACTTGTTTTCTCGATACCGGCCGCATTTGTGTAAAAATTACAGAAGACGAAGAAATTATAAACAACACAAAAAATACACTTTATATGTTAGAATCCACCGGCAGCACACTACAAATAATTTTATCAGGCAAAAAATGGCTTGACCCCGGAGAAAATATCTCCCTGTAGATTCTTACAATCACTTGGCATACTGGATTATGTAAACTCCAAAATGTAACCTTTACTTCGAATTTGATCTCAATATTGCGGAAACTAAAAGAGCTACGAAGAAATAAATGAAAAAATCTTGAAACTATAACGCTTTGTAGATCGGTAACGAAGGGTTTGCGGACACAAGTTCATCGGAAAAAAAGGCTCATTTTGATCTGGAGAATACGTTCCTGAAATATTGTTACTAAATTTTGAAACACCCTGTATTTAATTCCTTATTGAAATTTTCTTATGAAAGCGGAATATCGATAAATCTGTGTATCATACCATTATACGCGGCTAATTCATGTTGGTATGGATGCGTTGATGTACTATGTATATTGACCATCATCCAAACCAACATAAATCAGCCGCGTATAACAGTATGATACACAGATTAATTATTATTGCAAAAATTTCAATAAAGAATTTAATATAATCGGAGAAATCACTATTAATAACGGTTATAATCCAAACTGAATAGATATTATTCTTCAAAAAAAACTTAATAAAAAAGCTATAATAGGAAAACAAAATTCACATATAAAACAGATGACGATTAAAGTAAATTTATTGGAAACAATAAAGATAAAACTGAGAAATCTGATGAATCTGGAGTATTAAAATCAAGTTGTGGCTCTGGTGCCAGTTTCAACAAAGCCCAAACAGGCAGAACATTAGTAAATGCAAGAAGTCCAATTTTTGCTTGAAGACCAGACTAACCTAACTGATTCTCCATTGTTGAATTTGTTTTGCTGAAGTTTAAACTGGTAATAGATATAATCTCCGTTCTACTTGGTTTCATTCCCTAATCGATAATCCTCAATATCATCAATATCCCTAATTAGGTTCATATACCTGCCTTGACTATTCAATATAACTATTCACTATTCAACATGATACATCGGGATTGTTGATTTGGTATTATCTCCACCTGAAGAAGCTATTTTATAGCGAAACACGTGTTGTGGTTTTGTAAACCCAGTTCAGTGGAAATCATCCAGTTGGGTGAGTGTCCTTTGTTAACGTCAAAATTAATATTGGTTGAATGAGCAAGTATCATTCAACGAACTGGATGAATGACTCATAAAATTTGGTAATTCATCACACATACTAGATATGAAATCAATTTGATTCAATTATGAAACTATGAAATATTTCTAGATATATATTCGCATCACAACACCAGATAAAAATCTTGCGGAATGTATTCCGTCGTGATGGAAGTTTAGTTTTCATTTATAATACAGATAACAGGAGATTCTATGAAGTAGTTCAAAAGTCAAGGCTAATTTGAGTTATGTTTGGGATTATACCCGAATATGCGGTTAACATTTCAAATACAAACATTTCCACTCTGGGTAGACATTTAGTGAAAAATCGAAATATGCCATTCAGTTCAGTAAGAGTTGGGAAATATTCAATATGCCGAAATGATACAAACAACTTTTTTTTTCTCTGTTACAGTTGCTGGTTCACACGAATAATTTTAATCGGATTATGTTTGTTAATTATTAATTTTCTCAATACTTTCTTCAATTATAATATTTTCAACTAAATAATGCCGCGTACTCTCTAGATAAATCATCTTTCGTTCCGTTAATTTTCTACCACAGTTATTTATTTCAATCTGACCGCTAAGACTTGATTTTTCTCCAACTTCATCAAGCATTAAGAGTTGGTATATCGAACTTGAATAGAAGGCTGTCAATGAGAGAGAATTTATGAATTTCTGGCATTCTATATATTTTTTGCTGTTGATGCCCCACGCGTCATTTACTATTCGTGGTCTCACACGAGTGGTAGGATGACAGTTATTTATGTCTTTCAATGTGTGGCCATTAGCGGGTAGTGATGACAATTTTAAACTCTTGGGAAGATAAAAAGTATAATGTATCACGTCCCATGATATGTTTATGAGCTGTATATATGGGGTTAAAACATATGGAGATCATTATCTGTTACTCAGCTGGGGTGTTTAGAGAGTATTCTGCAATTAATGATGCATTGACACGCATTTTTTTCCAATACTTGGCGGAAGACTTCCCATCTTTTTTAAATGGCTATAATGAATCTGTCTGTATTATCTGGAAAAATTATTCTCACAATTTTAGTAAGTGTTAACAGGTTTGAGTCCATAAAGAAAATTTCTTATTAAGTCGGGTGTAATCTTTTGAAATATTTATTACTAACTGTATTTTTTCCTCAACCACATCTGGTAGCAGTCTCCGTCTGAATTTTCAACGTCTCCAAAATGGATTATTCATTATAATGATTTTTCATATTTGTGGTTGCCACTTCTTCGTATATAAATTCGTTATCTCTATATAGAGGTTGTTATGTAATAAGTTTCCGATATTCTACAACACTATTTCTCAGTTATTTATTAGGTGAAAAGTCCATACAAGCATAGGTCCGCAAGGCCTTCATTTTTGATAAACAGGTTTTCAAAAATGCATTTTCATTTTGGTTTTTCGTAAATCATTTTTAAAATAATGTCGATATTTTGACGAAAATGGGTATTTGGGGATATGATATGATCTAAGTTTGGCCCTTAATTGTAGGGGGCGCTGCCTTTATCTCTTTTGGGGAGTCAAAACTTTGTCGTGCATGCATGCATCACATTTTCTAGAGAAAAAATGATTCCTCTGTCATTTTCACAGAAAAAAAAAATATTTTTCAGAAGTCGCTACAAGTAGCCGTTCTCGAAATATTATGATTTAAAGTAGTCGATACATGTGTTTGTCAAAAAGTGAAACAATTTTAATTTTGTTTTATTGAACATATTATCATTTCAAGAGCTAATTTTCAAACAACAATGAATAACGGAACCATAGATATAAATCTTGATTAAAATCGAATAAATGTTCGGAATGTCCAACTTCTGCCTATATGTACGCATCCAATATTCTTCTCATTGATTCGCGCACTCTTTGGAAAACTCCTGCAGTATTTTGAATCGTTCTACAATAGTTTATTATTCGATTACTTAATTCTTCTTCATTTTGGAAAGGTGTCTGGTAAATTGAGGGTCATAGATGCCCCACAGGAAAATAATCCAAACTGTTGGGGTCTGGTGACCTAGGGGGCCATGGATGAGGCCCTTCTCGACCTATCCAACAGTTGCCGAAAGTTTGATCTGAAAATTCTCGCGCTTGGATGCCAAAATGTGCCGAGTCAACTGTTTTTGGAAATGTGATTCTTGTATCGCATGAGGGTTTTCCTCTGACCAAAAATGATTTTTATGAAAATTGCGTATAGCGTTGCGTGAGAAAGGTGCCTCGTCGGAAAACAGTATTTGATTTTCAAATAAGGGATTTTGAACAAAGTATTGGAGGAACCAATGACATAAGTTGATATGTAACGGAAAGTTACGAGGGAGTAGTGGCTGAACTCTTCGAATATGGTAGGGATATGAGAAATGTTCAACGTCAGCGCTATTTTTCTGGAGCTTGTTTCCGGTTGTTCTGCTACCAGATTGAGAACTGCTTCCTTGGTTTCTGGGATTCTTACCGTCCAATGTGCACTCGACAGATGACTAGCTTCCTCATGACTTCCCATTTTCCTCAACCGAGCGTGAAATCTTGAGAACGTTTTTAAAGTAGGAGTTATGCGGTTCGGATAACGCACCTGATACTAACGTCTAGCCTCATATGCATTTCCGTTAGCGAGTCCGTATGTAAAATGTATGTCAGCAAACTCTGCATTGGTAAATTCCACCATTTTGCAACAGATAATCACAATGATAATGAATTAAACTATTCACCAATGCGTCAAGATATTATTTTTGACATGAGAGCACGAAAAAAAATATTGGAATTAACTTACACTAGCCTACTTGATACGTTTATTCTCAAAGAGTTCGCGAATCAATGAGAAGAAGATTGGATGCATCGATTGATTCAAATCAAAATATCTCGAAAACGGTTGGTTATAACGACTGTTGCAGATCATACCTTTTCCACGTAAAAATAATGGAGAAATCGATTTGTTTTCTAGAAAATGTGAAAAGTACATGCACGATAAAGTTGTGACCAAGAGACAAATACCTGTAGGTGGCGCCCCCTACAATTGAGGGCCAAACTAAGATCAAATTTGAATTTCTCGTATCAAAAAATCCATAAATACCAAGTTTTGTCCAAATATCGACATTATTTTGAAAATTATTCACGAAAAATCATGATAAAAATACATTTTCAACACCTTGTATATCAAAAGTGAAGGCCTTGCATACTCATGCTCATATGAACATTTCACCTCATAAATAACTGAGGAATCGTTATATATATATATATATATATATATATATATATATAATATATATATATATATATATATATATATATAATATAAAATTCTCGTGTTACAATGTTCGTTCCCATACTCCTCCGAAACGGCTCGACCGATTCTCATGAAATTTTGTGAGCATATTGAGTAGGTCTGAGAATCGGCCAACATCTATTTGTCATACCTCTTAGTAATAAGGGTTGTTCACCCTTAAAATTTTTTTTTTTATTTCTGGACGAAATTTTGTGTTTCTATTTTTGTATAATGAGGCATTAAAAAATACATACAACCCTGAATTTTCACCCTTCTACGATCAACCCCTATTTTTCCATCGCGATTTTCATTTTATTTTATCCACAGATCCGCAATAGGGTTGCAAGATGGCAATCGAATATAATAATTGTAGTACGATAAATTGAGAACGGGATAACGGGATGAAAAAAAAACGGGATAAGAGGACAACGGGATAACAGGATGACAGGGTAAGGAAAACACGGGAAAACGGAATAACTGGATAAATGAAGAACGGGATAACAGGGAAACGGGATAACAGGAATAACGAGATAACGAAAAAACGGGATAACGAAAAAACGGGATGAAAGGATAAGGGGAGAAGGGGAAAACGGGATAATGAAAGAATGGGATAACAGGAAACGGATACGAATAACGGGATAACAAAAACCGGGATGACAGGATAGGGATAACGGAAAACGGGAGTAAAAGAAAAACAGGGATAACAGGAAAATCGGATACGGAATAACGGATAACAAAAACGGATGATGGATGACAGGAAACGTTTCAGGGTATATAAAGATAATAAATGTATATATCATAATAACATATATATATATATATATATATATATAATATATATATATATATATATATAATATATAATATATATATATATATATATATATATATATATATATATATATATATATATATTATATATATATATATATATATATATATATATATATATATATATATATATATATATATATATATATATATATATATATATATATATATATATATATATATATATATATATATATATATATATATATATATATATATATATATATATATAAATATATATATATATATATATATATATATATATATATATATATATATATATATATATATATATATATATTGTGATAAGTATTCGTGACTGGCGGTAATATAGAAGTAGATTTCTTGTGGGGATGCAGTCAGGTTAAAGGGCTTTATTTCAACAAGGAAGAACAGGACATCAAATAATTAAATTCGATACCAAATCAAGAAAGAAAATTTTGAGTATAGAAATTCAAATTACCATTAGTGATATATCTTCAATGACAAATGGGTATCGTAACATAAGAGAAAAATTAATAATGATGATTCGTCAACGTATCACGAGAGAATTCGAACGTAGGTCTAATATTAAATACAACCGACAATTTAATATAATAAAAAATAGAAATATACGTAAAATCAATGAATTGAAACGCATTTGTTCATCAGAAATACGTTTTGAAAAGAAATGCTTTGAAAATCTAACAGAAGTAGACATTCCTGACGATATTCAAAAATTTTTATCACTTGGCCCCAAAATTAGTGTATCACCTAATAACCGTGACATTAATATTCCACATATTTTAGTTGATTTGGAATATATCATTGATGAAATCAATGATGATAAGAAAAAACTATACAGATCCCAATTCACTGATATAATTACAAATTACATGAAAATAATAGGAATTCAGATTATCTAAATGAATTGTATATGAAAACCAAGAAATACTTAAAAGAAAATTCAGAAATCATCATAACTAACAGTTACAACTGTAGTAATGTATAAAAATCAATATATTGCAAACAGTCAAACTTTACGGGAAGATAAATCTTTTCATAAACCAATAAAATCAGACCCCACATGCACATTACAGCAAAAAGCCAACAGAATCGTTTCCAATCTCAGAGATTCTAATAAAATTGATGTCTCCAAAGCTAAATCTCTTGTGATATATAATTTGGTGGCTCCTCGTTTCTACACACTTCCAAAAATACACAAACCAACACTATCGATGAGACCAATAGTATCTCCCATTGATAGTCCGACAGACAAACTTTCTGGATTTTTGACTAATATACTAACGAATGCTTATGAAACAGAAAATCCTTATTATGTGAAAGATTCTTTCACATTCAATGAGTTCATTAATAATTTCCAAATTCCACCAAACAACGTCATTATCAGTCTTGATGTTATTTCACTCTTTACCAATTTACCCTGCACATTGGTTGAGAAATGCATCACAAAAAATGGGCACACATTGAAAAGTTCTGCACTCTGAATGAATCTTTTTTATGAAAATTTTGGACTTTATTTTCGATTCTACTTATTTTGTATTCGATGGAAAATTCTATAAACAAATCTTTGGAATACCTATGGGATCAAATATATCTCCTATTCTGGCAAATTATGTGATGGATGACTTACTAGAGAATTGTGTTTCACGAATAAAATTCAACATACCATTCATTAAACGTTTTGTTGATGATTTGATTCTATCAATACCATCTGGAAGTACTGATGAAGTTCTGTCAATTTTCAATTCTTATGACAAGAATATTCAATTCACTATAGAAGAAGAAACACAAAACTGTGTACCATTTTTAGATATGAAACTGATCAAAACCCAACAAAATACAATTATCACTAAATGGTACAGGAAACCATTATGTAGTAATAGGTTTATAAATTATCATTCGTATCACCCACAAGAAATGGAAATGAATTAAGTGATATCTATGAAAAATAGAATCTTAAAAATCACTCATCCTAGGTTACAACAAGAATCTTTAATCGAACTACAAAGGATGTTATTAGAAAATTCATATCCCAAACACCTAATTAATAAATTACTTCTCAATGAAACTAATTCATTGGTCTCCCAAAGATCCCAGATAACTCCCATGATAAATGAAATAGAACCTCCTCTTTTTAGATCACTTCTACATATCCATGAACTTACTCCTAAATTAATCAATGTATTGAAGAATGAAAACTTCAAAATTGCTAAAAAATATATAGAAACTATTTCAAAATTACACACTAAAGTGAAAAGTCCCATAAAAAATAACCAAAAGTCAAATGTTGTATATGAAATCCCTTGTAAGGATTGTTCCAAAAAATATATTGGCCAAACCTCCAGAAGTCTCAATAGTTGAATTATATCCCATAGGAGCGACTGTAAACGAAACGTTAATTCATGCGCACTTTCGGAACATGTTGATCAACAAGACCATCGGATGGACTATACTAATACACACATTTTAGATGCTGAGAATCATGTAACCAAAATAATTTTCTTGGAAATGGTTCATATCGATTCAAATAGTCAAACAATGAATAAAAAAACTGATTTGAACAATCTAAGTCAAATTTATACAAATTCACTGAAATTGAACAAAAATTATGATATATCACTCAGTATTCAAAATTTTCCAACTTGATTTATAATATTATACAATTGTTACTGTCATATGAAAAATATTTTATGTTCCTCATATGTATTAATTTTATTTATTCTCATGTTAGTAAGTCCCTCAAAACTATTCAATTTCATATTGTTATCCATTATAATTTCAGTCGTCCTGAGGAAGGCAATAAACATAGCCAAAAGCTTGACGAATTTCAAAGAGTTTACTTGAAATAAAGCCCTTCAACCTGACTGCATCCCCACAAGAAATCTACTTCTATATATATATATATATATATATATATATATATATATATATATATATATATATATATATATATACTTATATATATATATATATGTTATGTTATGTTATGCCAGTTGTAAATTTTAAAAGTCTAAAAAAAAACACAAAAAGAATAAATAATAAATAATTATTAATTTCAGGAGTTTGTTTGTGAATAACTTTTGAAACACTATGTATATTGTGAGACTAGGTATGATATGGATAGAAAGTAATGTCAAAGTACTATGAAACAAACAATTTCATACACTGTCAAAATTATTATACCCCATATTTGCTCAAAAGACAACAAAAAGTCCAAATGTACAAAATTGTCATGAATAAAAAGTAATCAACACATTTCTAAATTTGAAACATGCAGTATATGAAATTGTAGCAGACTAATAGTAGCCAATGAGAGAACGGCAAACGTCTTTATGAAAACAGCCAATCGGGGAATAGATGGTCAGGTGTAAAATTGAAATTGTGAGGAAATAGCAATGAGATGGTATCAGAGGCAATTATTATTCAAATATGTAAATGATGACAAGAATGGAAAAGTAATTGTAAACATAAATTATGCAATATAAACATAAACAGTCAAAAGTGACAAATTAGTGCGCGAATTTGGAAATTCAAATATAAAAACAGAGAAAAAAAGAAGTATCTACGCAACGGTAAAACAAAGCTTAAGGAGATCGAAATTTTTTTTCCAAGGAGAAGCCACGCAAAAATTTCACTGAAAGAATAATGGAATAATTCCATCATTTGGTAAAGAAAACCAATACTACCTTGATGATAAAACATATCCACGGATCCTGATGCTGATTTCCACATATATATATATATATATATAGTTCCTGATACTGGTATTGCAGTCCTGACAACGATTGGAGAGAGAAGACATCCAGTTTTATGGTATAGTTGAACATCAACAGTTCCAACCAGGTATAAAAACTTTCATAGTGTATTTCCGGTCCAGAACTATTTCACAATAACCAATTTCACATTCGAAGAACTCTATTTCAATTCATTTTGAACGATAACAGAAAATTTTACATTCACGAAAAGTGAGGTTCTGTTAATCTATCCATGATCTGATTTATTATTATTATTCGTGAATATTTGTGTGATTCACTCTAGCATAAGTTATTTCTCGTAGGCCAGGTAATTTTAAGTCTTCCCGAATAAAGGAGATAATTGTCTTTTGATATTTATTGTTTATTTTCTCACAATGATCAACTAACATGACAAAGATCATTCAATGAACTGAAGTTAGTCACATATGGCAGTGTCTCTATTGCTTTGAACCGACCACCTTTTGAGATAAGAGCGTACCAACTGTTGTTTAGCTGTGGCGAGAAAAATAATAATTGTTGGTAGCGTGACAAGAGAACAGTGACGTTCGCTGGCAATTATTATTACAGGGGCAGAAATATCTATTTGTATCATTATCAATTTGGCTCTCAAAGAATTACCACAAAATAATCAGCTATCTCAATATACAAAAACAATTTCTATTTATCAAATTACCATAACAGTACAATTGATACCCAAAAAGAGGGGCGAAATAATAACAAAATTATTTATTTACCATTATTATCAAACCATTACAATTGTCGCCCAACGCGGTGCAAAAATAATATTTGAAAGCAAAATAATAATGATATATTTTTCAAATTATCACACCATTACAATATATATATATATATATATATATATATATATATATATCCATCTTCAAACATTAAGACATCATTCCATATCGAAACCTTATGGCCTCACCTAGAAGGAGTCACGCTAGCATTTGTTTTGCTCGTGAATATTCATACTATTCAGCACTTCTGGCGACATCTAGAGATTTGAAGTCTTTATTATAAGATTTAAGATATAAATTTTTTTACTATTCACATATCATTGATACATCTTACCAAAGTGCTATGATTTTGGCGTCATATATATTAATTTTTATCCATATATAAAACATTCTAGCCTCATGCGGTGTTGCCACATGTTAATAGTATTCTCACCAGTTTGTGAATCATCATGAAGACAAAAAGGAATTGGAAATATTGTACACAACAGATCGAGTTAAAAACTATAAAATATGTTTAAAAGTAGGAATACATATCTGAGGGTTGTTTAAAAACTTCAACAGTTTTTTGTAAACATCAAAATTTGTTGCTATTTGACTGCGGTATTTTAAATATTGAAATGCATTTTTTTCGAAATTGAGATAAAATAAATTAAACACTTTATTGAAGAATGTGTATTTTACAAAAGAAAATCAATCGGAAGCAAACTGGGAAAACCCAAAACAAGTACTTTAAAAATATCGATAATCTATACATACAGTGTCACACATAAAGTTTGCAACATATGGAAGTTTTTTTTATTAATAGATATAATGAAAATTTGACTTTGCAGTTAGTTTGTGCTTGAAAAATGAGTAAAAAACAGCCTCTTTCCTTTTGTCATGTGCTACTCTAATCCTGTCAAATTTGAAATTTTTTTCGAAAATCCTCAAAAAATCAGTTTTTTTGGAAATTTCGAAAAATGATAAACAAAAAAGTTGCTCAATTTCCAATTTTATACCTTCGCTCCAAATTTGGGTTCTCTACTGTCAGTTGGACTTTTTTCCAATTTTTTTAATTTTTCGATAAAAGAACGATTTTCACTTTGTCTTGTGTGGATAATATTGTACATAAAACTTATTCGTGAATTATAAATTTATGAAAATCTGTACATAAAACAACTCGATTCATTAAACGCAATACTTTGACATTAACCAAAACTAAAAATTTGTTTCAAAAGCCTACTAAGGGAAAATTTTATTTCGATTCGATTAATTGTACTATTTTCTTCCCGAGATGTTGCATTAGTCTTGTATTGTTTGAAATCACGAAATTTTATATTATGTTCAGTACAAATCACTAGAACGAAAGTTTTTTGAATAGTTATGAAACTATAGGTCATTGTTTAGTTTACAGAAAAGTATGATATTTCGGGTTTGTTTGTAACTTAATTATTGGTCAAAAAAATTATCAAACTGGATTGAAATCCATTCAAATAAGAGATACGAGAGTAATAGGAATGGAAAAAAAAAATTTATTCGATTACTGATATATTAACGTCCATACATTGAAAATCCGAATCAGTTTCACAATGAAATGAAAAAACCAGATGAACTTTTCAACAACAAAGACGAATTTCTGTAGGTGCATTTTTTTTCGGTAACAGGCCAATGTGTGTATTTTCTGGGCAAAATATAACATTGAAGTCTCGTATTCATCAAAATTATGAAATTTGAATCATGTTTCGTTCGAATCGGTAGAGCAAAAGATTCGAAAAATAAAAATAAAATGGAAACAAGTCGGAGTGACAGTAGGGAGTCCAAATTTGGAGCAAAGGTATAAGGAAATCGAGCAACTTTTTCTTTGGCATTTTCCGAAATTTCCAAAAAAAACTGTTTTTTTGAGGATTTTCGAAAAAAATGTCAAATTTGACAGGTTTAGAGTAGCACATGATAAAAGGGAAGAGGCTGTTTTTCACTCATTTTCCAAGCACAAACTAACTGATTTCATTATATCTATTAATCAAAAAAACTTCCTTATGTTGTGCTTTATGTGTGACACTGTATATAATTAATAACATGTCCTGACAGACTGATTCACTTGAGATCAATCAATACCCAGACCAAACCACTGGATCTGAAATTATGTAGGTAAAACCACATATATGAAAAAATGGGGGTGAGAAAGAAGGGGGGGAGTAAATACCGTCAGTTTTGAAGGTAAGAGTCATGGAAATTGGTTTTTGGGCTTTTCTTCTCAAACAGGAAAACATGTATTTCGAGGTTTTCGACTATTCAACCCTGAAGTGTAAGAAGAGGGTTGGAAGTTTATGTGAGAGTACCGTTAGTTTTTTTGGAATTTTCAGTCTGACATGAACCGTTTAACAAATTTCAATAAAAAAAAAAACTGAATATACCTGATGCCACAGAAAGTGCTACCAACTACCAGTATGTTTTCAATATATTTGGATAGACGTCTTCATTGCGAGTTCAACGATGTAATATTTTCTATGACTAACCTATACCAATAACTGAGATATTGCTGGTAAACCTGAGGTACCTGATATATTATCAAATAACATGTCCTGACTAACTGATTGACCATTGTTGAGCCGAAACCGCTGAAAGTATGAGATGTAGAGACTCTCTGAGAAGGGATTTTCCTGAATTCAATTCCAGAGTTACCAGGTACCCCCTGAATATTTGGTAAATATGTATGCATGGAACTGTTGATATAAAAGATGGCAAAATATGTAAAGCAAAAAAGACACTTCACCGAATGATTTTCACTAAATTGGGTTTATAAAACCACGACACGTGTTTCTCTATACAATAGCTTCTTCAGGAGGAGATAATATATATTACCTCCAATGGAATATTTCATCGATAAATCAGAAGTGTTGATCTGGCGTCATTTAATGAAATTGTTTTTTCGGGTGTTTCGATTTTTTTGTATGCAATAAGAAAAAATTAGAAACAGTTCCATTTCGAAATACAACTGGGCTAGATGAAGCGATACGAAGAAAGACTCAGATATATAAAATATGAAAAATACATTCCAGCTAGTTTATTCACCTACTGTATTGGAAAAATACCAAAAAAAGTTTGAACATTCGATTGCAAAAACGGTGGAATTCTTAACAACAGAGATATTATTCTAATTTTCAATCGTCTATTGGCCATTCGTTTAATATATTTTCCTGCCCATCTCATACATCTCACAAGTCATTCCGCATATGACATTTTCGTTTATAATTTTGATATTTGCCTGTATTCTATTTTTAAGTTCTTGAATATCTCTCAGAATCGTTTTGTTAAGCCATTGCTCAAGATAGCTCCATGAAAAAACCTGAGGGTGCGAGTTCGTTGATCGTGCGGCCAGTTACTAGAACCATCTAATTACTTGAATCATAACTGTAACTGTCAGTACAATATTCAGAATAAAACTGTCAAGTGAGTCATAGCAATATTGATTCTGAAAGTACAAATAATTAGTCTATTGCACCTCCGATTCATCAATAAGCATTTATTATTTCAGTTATGTATAACAAATATTCCATCGTTGCTTGGTAAAAAATGAAAGTATTCATCCAAAATGCATAAACAAAGGAAAAATCATCAAACGATGATTGCATTTTTTTTATTTCATTTTATTTGTTTTCATTTTCACATAGTTTCTTTCCAGTTCTTTATTATTATATTATATTATCATGCAACCACTGCTTTCAATTAACATGCCATACCGGTAACCATTTCAATCATTGGCCTCTTTGATACTTGAATAGCATTTTTAAGTTTAGGGTTCACTTATGCTCACACTAAAAATATAAAATAATAAAATAATTGATAAAAAATCATTCAAAGACGGGCTTTTATTCAAATGCACTAAAAAGTGAAAAATAATTACTTTGAATGTGTGACGTAGGTTATTCTATAGATTCGAAAGCTTGTCGCGCAAAGTTTTCAGTTCGAAACGAAAGCATCTCTATATATGTATTTTTGTTGAAGCATTGTTATTATTAGGCCTTTATTTCCTGGAGACCATCTAAAGGTTGACTTATCCGCCATCTTAGAGTTACTATCTCTAATTTATGAATTTTAACTGAATATCAATGATCCTTGACTAAATTCATAATATTCAACCCAAAAACCACGACATACCAATTTTGAATCGCGAGCAATAATTACAAAACTCGTCCGCCATCTTGAATTTGGGAATTTTTATGAAAAATACATAATATCCGACCCCGAAAACCCCCACATACCAATTTTGAATAGAATCGGACCATCAACACAGAGATCATAGGCCATCTTAGAGCCGCCATTTTGATTTTATGAATTTTGAATGATAAATCATAATCATCGACCCTAAAAACCTCCAAATACCAATTTTGAATCGAATCGGATCATAAACTTAAGTCTCGTCCACCATCTTGTAGCGCCATTTTGTTTTTATATCCAACAAAAATTCCATTAGCCGCCATCTCAATTTCATACATTTTGACAGAAAAATCATAATGTCCGACTCCGAAAATTCCCTCATACAAATTTTGAATAGAATCGGACCATAATCACGAAATTCCTTGGCCATTTTGGAGCCGCCATCTTAAATTTATGAATTTTGACAAAAAATTCATAATTTCCGACCCCGAAAACCCCCACGTACCAATTTTGAATCGAATCGGAACATGATCACAAAACTTGTCCGCCATCCTGAATTTCTGAATTATGACAAAAAATTCACAATCTCCGTCTCCGAAAACCCCCACATAACCAAATTTTGAATAGAATCGGACCATAATCACATAACTTCTCCGCCATTTTGGACCCCCAACTTGAATTCATAAATTTTGACAAAAAATTCATAGTCTCCGACCACGAACACCCCCACAAACCAATTTTGAATCGAATCGTACCATAATCACAGGACTCGTCCGCAATCTTGGAGCCGCCATTTTCAGCTTAATCGGATGTCGGCAAGTGCTCCAGAAATGCATTACAAATTTTGAACCGGAAAGAATGACAGAATGACAAAGGAACGAAGCAAGTTAAAAAAAGCTTGTTAAAATTAAAATTTATTGATATTATTGAATAAATCCTGAAATTTAGACCTGTGAAACTGAAGGTTATCACTAAAGCATATACACTCAATGTATTTCTAATAACATAAAACTGTATAAATTTTCCTCGAAATATTTTTTTTAGATAGGTTTGCCAAAGAGGCTGTAAAGCATCGTAATAGCAATATATTACATGTTGCAATGTTGCCATATCATTTGAGTTTACAATATGCTTTATTCGGATAAAATATACGTATAACGTATATTACAGAAGGGTCTCAAATGGCAGAATCGTGAACTAAAATATACTACTTGAACTAATTAGTAACATTACCGCCCCATGAAAAATTTTATTTACTTCCATATAGCAACACTGTTTATTGTACTTTATGAATTCAACCTTGCCCAACCTATTCAGTTTTTTCAGGAGCTCCATTCTCGATAAATTGCGCCAAAATAACTTGGAGCCAGGAGAAGAAAAGAAGGTTGACATTAAGACGTCAGGTATACTGACGCTTCAATTCGCTCGAAGCCTTAATGTATGGTGGATGCATGTTATCTGAGGCGCTAAAGATAGTAGAATATATATATATATATATATATATATATATATATATATATATATATATATATATATATATATAGTTATAACAGAGTCGTCTCTCGCGCATAGTTTATTTTGAAAGTGCAGAGAGTAGCAGACTAACGTGAACGTCCACCCAGCGTCATTGGATACATCGAGTATTTCCATTAGGGAAGTTAGCGTGAATATATTCGAGAAATGCGGGAGTACCTCTTTGAATAAACTTTGTTTTTTCGAAGATGAAAATACAACGACAAATTGGTCTTTTACTTTCATTGATACCCAGGAAGCTCTTATTATTTTTTGAAAAATATAAAGAAATATAAATGATAACATAAAATACAAAAAAAAATAACACAAAACTAACGTCATGATAACAATGACGTCGTTTGACGTTACCAATATCATACAGTTGAAAATTTCACTGAAGGTGGATAGAGTCGAAGGACGCAATGTGAATGAATACGAACATTACTATTACTACATATTTCTACCCAATTTTGAATAATATTATATCTTTTGAAGCAGGATTCGAAACGCTTTGGTTCGTCTGTTGGACGTCCCCCTCGAGAATCACGATATGTATCCGGAAATGATTTTGTGTTTGAACAGTTTTTCCAACTTTTTCTTGAAGCTAATGATATTTTTGGATGATAAAGATTTTGTCCGCCAGGCTTCTGCTGGATCTGTTGGAGTTTTTGTCAGGCTCTTTCAGAGGAGCACTTTCTGAAGGCGTTGGGCTGATGCTAGTTCTGTGATCCCCACGCATCTATGTGCTCCTCATTGTACACAGTGAGAACTTCTCTTCGGAGTTTCGCTGAGTTTCGCTTACTCTTCATCCCACCAAGACACCTCTTTGTTGATTGCTTTTCGTTTTTCTGGGCAGCTGATTTCATATTGTATTTCATAAGCTGCTTGAAAGCTTCAACGAATTTTTCACTGGATCCATGGATATATTTTGGTTCACCAAATGCTTTCCCTATTGTTTCTTAAAAGCATGGTTGGTCAATTTGGACATCCTGTATTTCTCGAAGTATATTTCTGATAACTCCAAATCAAATTCTGTGTATTGGTCATTCGACATTGAGGTGTTAGTAGTTACCTCCCAGTTATGAATATTATTTGTTATAAATGGATGTGCAAGTGTTAGATCCCGAACCTTTTTTCTGATCGCCTTTATGAAAGAGGGTTTGTTATCTGTACGGAAATTTTCAAATATGTAGCAGGTTAATATGCTGAAAGATGTTCATCTCGTGCCTTTGTGGGATGGTTCGGATTCGTATTGCCGCACAGAATGTAGTCAATGTTTGAGAACATTACTGTAATGTCTGCTCAGTCATTTCATCATTGCTTCTGAATATTGGGTGAATGCCATATGGTGATTATTCAAAGGACTCTGGGTACTCTAGGTCATCAGATCATCATCATTGATCATTGGTTAATATATCAAAGACATCAATGCCAAGATGGTTAGTCGGGCATTGTTTCAACGTGATTTTATTAAGGACCATCTATATTGGTGAGATGTACACTGTCCTAGACAAAATGTTTTCGAATACATTGATTATTTTTCCTAGTGACTTTTGTTATGCGTGGAATATCAATGGAAAATGTTTCATTATAACTGGTTTCGTTCTGTATTCATAACTGCTGGGTGATTTTATCAGTTGGATTCGAATGATTCATATGTTACTTCACTCATGCACACTCCTTCGTTTCTTATTATTCGACGAGGCCGGTCGTTTCCCTTTTCTTTTCCGTCATCTTGAAATTAATATTGATCAACTACTGAATTGAGACTGTATCATATTGTCAGAGGAACTCCGTTCATAGAATAATATTACTATTACTAGGTACAATTGAACTGACGTAGACCAAAAGTTCTTCAGTGAGGATTCAAAAAGTGTTCACTATGATAAACCTCAAACATTGTACACGCACAATGTTTAGAAATTCTCGAATGAAATTGTACACATAACGAACCTTTCACATTCTGTTAGGGGGAAAAAGTGAATTCTTGCTGAACATTGAGAAAGCAGAGTATTTTTTTTTAAGATAGCAATAAAATTAAATGAAAAACTAGTCAGCAAACAAAAATCTACTGAACAAATAACCATTTTAAATTCTGCCAAAAAGTTTACCTTTTTATTGTACAACTACGAGAGAAGGAGAGTTCAACATCAAATCATGATAGACAATTCATTGTATTTTTTTTTCAGTTCGTACATGAAAACGGGCAGGTATTGTGGTGAGAAGAAGGTACAGCGAGTTCAAAATATGGAATTTCACCGATTTTCCCATAGCATCATCGGACTGAAATTATAATTCAGAATCTGTTGAAATTCCATCCCATAATACCACAAATTCCACGAAACCCTAACGCACCAACATGGTATTTTCAGAATTCATGAGGGAATCGGATGCCAACTGACGGATGAAATACGTTCCCATTTAAAATCCGATAACAGTGGAGAATTAATTAGTCCATTGTACGGGCATAAATAACAGAGCTATTCTGTACTCAGGCTCGGCCAGTAGATATAACATTCCTGCAATTCCGATATGATATTATCCTAAGAATCGATGATAATTCATTTATTTATACTGGTTACAAACAACATTATCTAATTACATGTAGCGGTGTAAAAGATATAACTTGAAAACTAAATATTCTAAAAATGTATAAAAGGTACCTATGAGAGATAACAAATAGAAATCACAACACAACATAAACAGGTACAACTGATTTTCTATAAAGTTACAATAGAAAAATTAGAGATCATGAACAGTACAGAACAGATAATTAGTAGGTCTATTTCAAAGACTTTCGGAAATCGTTAACAGTAACTAAACAGTTATCAATAGGAAAATTCTTGCTAACAGTTTTGAATATTGAATTTCTAGTTCTCAGTCTCATGTGAAATACATTGAACTTAAAGAGTGATAATATATCAGGGATGTCAGCTCAGGAGTTCCGCAAGGGTCAGTCCTAGGACCCTTACTTTTTGTACTATTCGTCAACGATTTGCCCGAACATGTAACTGATTGCCCCATTACTATGTTTGCTGATGATACAACGACAACAGTTGCTAGACGTGAACCAGATGATTTAGTAGCAAATATCGGCAGGATCATTGATACATTCACATCATGGTGTGACAGGAATCAACTTATTTCAAATTCAAAAAAGTCTGTATCGATGGAATTTCACAATAGGAAGGATAATATCCCTCATGGATTGATTGATATTGATGAAATAACTATGTCTCAAGGGGTAAAATTCTTGGGAACATTCCTAGATGAAAGGTTAAGCAATCACATATGCAAGAAACTGAATTCAGCATTCTTTGCAATCAAGCAGATGAAAACTTGTGTAGCCACAGAAAGTCTGTAAACATCTATTATACAATGGTATACTCACATATTTCTCTCAACATAATGTCATGGGGTTGTGGAAGAGATTTTAGTAGAGTATTTGTGGGTCAGAAACGTGTCTTGAGACTGATCTTTGATATGGACTACCGAGTCAGTTGCAAATCAGTATTTATAAGACAAAAATTGCTCACTGCCCCATCGATATATATTCCAAATAGTGTGAAATTCTTCAGAAGTAATTTGAAATCCTTCGAAACAAATGCTTTTTCTCATGCTTATCACACACGCCATGGTGGTCACTTGAGAATACCTAACCACAGAACCGCAGAATTCGAGAATTATCCTCTCTACAAAGCACTTAGTTTCTACAACAAACTACCAACTGAAATAAAAAATTCTGGAAATGACAGAATATTTTTCATTAAAATAAAATGTCTGCATTAATGAATGTTACTATTCTCATCAAGAATATTTGGATGATTCATTATAACTCATGTTGAATTTTAATATGTATATTGTAACATACTGCCATCTCTGCTGTTAACTTTTCTGTTTTTATATAACCATGGTTTCAACTTGTCAGTGACAGAATATTCATTGATTGAACAAAATGTTAACTGACTGAAAATTTCACTATGCTCATCAAAAATATTTTGATGCTTTCAGTGTGATTTATGCTTTCAGATATGTATTTTGTGTCATGTTGTCGTATATTTCTGGTCTTGCTGTAACTGGTTGAAATTTTACAGATATTTGCCATAATAATGTTTTTAATATGTTTTTAATTTTATCAAATTTTTGTGGTTTATTAATAAACACTTTTGTTATATATGACTTTACCCTATGTACGTACTGCACTATGCGATATCCATAGTTTTATCAATCCAGGAAATGGTGAATAAATTACAAACATCTTTGTGCTTTATATGACCTACCATATGTACACCTGTACCAAAAATGGTTAATAGAATTATTATTATTATTATTATTATTATTATTATTATTATTATTATTATTATTATTATTATTTTTTTTTTTTTTTTTTTTGTAAGGCATCGACTACAGTGGTCATTAGCCTTATATTTCCGAAGTGCTCGGGATTTCATCGATAATACTCATCTACACTTTTCTAATTAGACCTGTTTCATTTAGAAATTGTATTGTTCTTAGGCTGTATCGCTCATTTTTTAAGCATTGTTGCAGCGTATCAGGAATGGAGCAGTCGTTTCTAGCTTGAGCATATAACGGGCACACAAGAAGTAAATGTTCCACAGTAAGTTGTACTTCGCAGGTATCACATATTGGGGGTCTGGAACCACACAGAAGGTAGCTAGATGTGATATGGGTATGGCCAATTCTCAATCGAGTGAGTGCAACTTGTTCTCTCTTTGGTGTGATGGAAAGGGTAGTATCTCGTCGACTTTGTTTTTTATACTTTTCAGTTTATGGTTGCTATCATTCCATTCTTGGTTCCATTTGGCTCTTATCCTATTTTTAAGGTGTGTTTTTATGTCTTCCAGTCTTAGTGGGATGTCATTTAGATAATTTTGTCCGGTAGCATCGCGAGCAGCAATATCTGCAAGTTCATTACCGGCTATTCCTATGTGCCCTGGAATCCAGAAAAAAATTATTTTCTTGCCAGAGTTCTGCAGGATGTGTACTACAGTTGAAATAATCTGAATTAGAGGATCGGTATTGAATCTATTTTGTATTGCTTGGAGTGAACTACATGAATCAGAAAGAATCAAGTGAGTTCCTACGTCCAATGTCTCAATGAATCTCAGTGCTTGGAGGATGGCATATAATTCAGCTGTAAATATAGACGATATTGGATTCAATGCCCACTGGTGAGTTTCGCCCATGCAAGAAAAAGCGGATCCAACTCCTTGGTCAGTTTTTGACCCGTCAGTGTATATTACAGTACAATTATTATATTTGCTTGTGACCTCATGGAATATTTGAAGATATTGAATCCGATTAGTGTTTTCTTTCTTGAATCTATTACATTCAAAATGAAACGCTGGTGTTGCTAGCGTCCAAGGGGGTATTTCATTGAAAGATGAAGGAAAAATATGTGGAAGCTCAATATTTAAAGTGTCTAAATCATCTTCTATTCGCTTTCCCACTGTTTTATTTGCTGGTGCTTCATTATAAATGATTGGGTGATTTGGATGATTAGATTGGGACCATATTTTAACTCCATAATTCAATAAGAGTTTTGTTCTCCTATGGATCAATGAACTAATGCCAGCTTCACAGAAGATTGATTGGTTTGGGCTGGTACGAAACGCTCCTATAGCTAGACGGAGTCCTTCTTTATGGATCTTCTCGAGTTGGTACAAGCGAGTTTTGCACGCCGACCCATATACAATGCTTCCATATTCTAGTTTCGGGAGTATCAGTGATTTATACGCTAAAAGTATAACTTCCCGATCGGCACCCCAATTTATATTAGAGATACATCTTATGATATTGAGAGCTCTCTTACATCTGTTGGCCAGATCTTCTATGTGAGGTTTCCAGTATAGTTTTTTGTCAAAATCACCCCAATATTTTCATAGTACTCTTCACTTCTAGACGGATTCCATTCATATATAGTTCTGGAGCATTATGCCTCGTTCTCAAACGACAGAATCGATGCAATGCGTTTTGTTGGTGAAAATCGGAAGCCAATTGAGGTTGCTGTTTCTGTGAGTTGGTTTATGGTTGTTTGTATTTTCTCTTCGACTTCTTGCATGTCTCTACCAGAATAATAAATAGTGAGATCATCTACATAAAGACTCTTTCCAATATCTTCATCCATAGATTCCAATAGGCTGTTAATCGCAACTAAAAATAGTATTACACTCAGGGTGGATCCTTGTGGAATTCCATTTTCTAGAGTTCTTATATCTGAAAGTATGTTGTCAATTCTTACTGTGAAATTTCTTATATTGAGGAAATTGGACAGGAATATGGGTAGTTTTCCTTTCAGTCCCCATTCATGTACTTTTCTCAGAATGTTATATCGCCAAGTGAGATCATAGGCCTTTTCAATATAAAAAGAGACTGCTATCAAATGATAATGGTGTGTGAAACTTTCTCTTATTGCGGTATCAGGAGGACAAGCTGGTCCGTTGTAGATCTCGTTTTCTAATCCATTGATATTTGAGGACAATTATTGGTTTCTAGAAACCATACCAATCTATAGTTGATCATTTTTTCAAAAAGTTTGCTCAAGCAGCTAGTTAGCGATATTGGGCGATAATTAGTCGGGTTTTGGGGGTCTTTTCCGGGTTTAGGTATAGGGATTATAAGAGATGTTTGCCATAATTCAGGGTAGTTACCTTCTGACCATATTTTATTGAAAAGATTGAGAATTTGTTGTTCTTCTTGTGGGGGTAGATTTTTTATCATATCATAATGAATTTTGTCGAGTCCAGGTGATGAGTTCCTCGTTTCCTTTAAAGCTTTTCGTAATTCAAATAGTGTGAAGTCTTTATTATAATCACTTTCCATATCTCCTGAGAAATCCAGTTCCTGTTCTAATTCATTTTTTTGGACTTGAAATTCTAACGGGTAGTTCTCTGTACTACTCGTTTCTGCAAAGTGGCGGGCTAGTTCATCTGCAATGTTTTCTCCATTTCGGATTTCATCACCGTTGATTATAAGTACAGGTGATGGGGTTACTCTTTTGCATTTTGCATTCCATGTTTTTCTGCTAGTTATTCAATGTAGTGACATAGTTTTCCCAACATTCCTTTTTGGATTTTAATATGATGTAACGTGCTTTTGATCTGAGGCGTTTGAAGTTTATTAAATTAACAGTGTTAGGGGTCCTTTTGAATTGTGTTAAAGCTCGGTTTTTATTTTTAATGGCATTGTAGGTCTCATCATTCCACCATGGTACCCTCAGCTTTCTTAGCATACCACTTGATTTGGGAATGCTATGATCAGCTGCACATATAATTGAATTCGTTATTACTTCAACTGATTCATCCACTGTATGTCTCATTTCAAGTGGTTCTAGATGATTTCGGAATTTTTCCCAATCAGCTCTTTTTATTTGCCACCTCCTGGAATGGATGGTGGTATATTCCTAGTACTGCACTGTATTTGAATTGCAGCATGATCTGTGAATAAATACTCTGAAATTACATTCCAGTTGAAATAGTGGGCAACTCCTGGGGAGCATAACGATAAGTCTAGATGGCTAAAGGTGTTGGATCTAGAATTCAAAAATGTTCCCTCTCCGGTATTCAGTAAAACGAGGTTGTATTCATCTATAACTTCTTCAACTATCCTTCCTCTTCGGTCTAGGCGTTCGGATCCCCATATTGGGTTGTGGGAATTGAAATCACCCAGAAAAATGAAAGGTTGGGGTAATTGATCAATAATAGATTTCAAATGATCTATATTCCAATTGAATTCGGGTAAATAGATGTTGCATATTGTTATTTTGATAGGGTGCATAATTTGTACTGCTATGACTTGTAGTCTAGATTGAATTGGAATTACTGTTGATGGTATATTTTCCTTGATAATAATAGCAACTCCGCCTCGGGCTCTCATATTTGGTACTATATCCTTTCTATATATAGTGTAACCTCTGAGAGAAAAATTCTCTTCTGCTCTGAAATGGGTTTCTTGAAGGCATATACAGAAAGGGTATATTTTTTGTTAAGAGTAATTTCAGTTGGAAAAAATTATGACTACATCCATTGCAATTCCATTGAAGAATATTATTATCTACTTGATTCATTATTGTGTTTTAAGGGTTGTTATACAGATGAACCCGGTTCGGTCATAGGTTTCCTAGGTTTTCCCTTTGGCCATCCTTTTTTCTTCTTTTTTAGAGAAGATAGGGATGAATTAGATTCATTATCAGATGATATTTCTGGGCTTGGGGTTCGGTCAAGGTTTTTCCTTTTCCCTTGACTATTTATTGGTTCCCCTACCTTGAGGCGGGGGACTTGCGGCTTGTTGAATGACAGCGTTGATATTTCTGTCGCTACTGCATCTCTAATTATTGAACTTAAATTGGGTAATAATTCTTTCACAAGATCGGCAATATTGAGTAGGTTTGGATTAGTGGCGGCTGCTCGGGCGAAAGATAGTCCAGCTGTTGGTGTTGGGATTGATACTTTTTTCTTTGCTTCTGCATATGTCAGATTTTCTTTAGTTTTTATTTCTTGTATAGCGACTTCTTTCTTGTATATGGGACAGTCTCTACTACGGGCATTATGGTTTCCTTTACAATTTACGCATTCAATTGGTATCTCACATGGCAATCCTTCATGTGCTGCCTTTCCACATACACAAACTTGAGCGTTTTCACATCTCATGGATGTATGTCCAAACTTTTGGCATCTAAAACACCTAAGTGGAGCTGGTATGTACAAACGAACAGGGAGGGAATAAAAAGCTACTCTAATTCTTTTTGGAAGACTTGGGCTGTTGAATGTTAATATATGATTTGGTGTTTCAATAATTTCTCCATTTTTACGAGAAGTAATACGTTTGACGTTGATAACACCTTGTGAACTCAATTCCTGACATATTTCTTCTGCGGTACAATTTAACAGGTCATGACAAAAAACAACTCCTTTACTATTATTGAGGGTTTTGTGTACTTCTACTTCCACTGGCATATCACATAATCGTTTGATTTCCATCAATCGTCTCGACTGGGCTGGTGATTTGGTTTCAATAATGAGTCCTTCTCTCGTTTTCTTCAAGTTTGACACTTCTCCTAATAAACCATAAACTCCTTCGATATTAGAAATGGGCTGACTTTCGAAAAGTCTCCTTCAATTCTTTTAACGATCAAGAACCGAGGTACTACTACCGTCGTCTCTTGATTCGTATTTTGTTCAGTAGTTTTTTGTGTGTTTCTACCTACCACATCCTTGTTTATAGAGGAAGGAACCTCTTTGAAATTTTCAAAGTTTTTGTCCATTTGAATCCCACGAGTAGGGCAGATAAGAGGTCGACCATGGCAGTGCTCCCTTACCACAGCAAGGCTATAATACAAGTGAGTTTCGCCAGATACTCACGGGGAATCGTTAGTGACTAACTACGTATAGCCATTCATCTCTCGGCACGATATCTTCCACCTTAGGTTTCGGATTTTTCCAGGTTTACTCCTGTTGAGCTGTCCTTAGCTTCGCTACTCATCTTCGACCTTACCGGCATGGGTGGCCCTACCAGGAGTATAAAACTCCCGCCGGCATCGCTCTCAGAATCATTGTAACTACTGAGCCCCTCCACCACGTCAAGGTCTCACAGCTCCTTGGAGGGGATTATTATTATTATTATTATTATTATTATTATTATTATTATTATTATTATTATTATTATTATTATTATTATTATTATTATTATTATTATTATTATTATTATTATTATTATTATTATTATTATTATTATTATTATTATTATTATTATTATTATTATTATTATTATTATTATTATTATTATTATAAGGCCATATAACACATAAAAAATGAACAAATTTATTTTTTCATGACGTATGTTCAACAATGTGACGTCGAAGTCGGTTCTTTGGCTTCCATAAGATATTAGCATGGAATATGTTCCATACCTTTTAAAGTACAATGATCTCAAGAATTTATCTCTGAATTTTTACCAGCATTTGAGGATATATTTCAGTCAAGTCATCTGCATAAATCAGGAATTTTGTACATTTGATGTAAGTATTTATGTCATCAATGAACAGAGTGAAGAGCAATGGTCCTAGGATCGAGCCTTGGGGTTCTGTGGAAGAACTGACAAAGCAGTTTGATTTGCTGTTGTTGAATTTCCCAGAATTTGGACGATTCGTAGGATATGATTCTAAATATTTTATAATGTTTTTATTGTAGATAAAATATGTTAATTTATTTAATAAAACTTTATGGTTGACTCGATCGAATGCCTTTGCTAGATCAGTGTCAATGGAATCGATATGGGCGTTATTTATTTCTGTTGCTAGATGATCACTAGAAACACATAGGTTTGTAGCGGTAGACCTTTTGCTGACAAAGCCATGCTGTTCCTCTAAGATTACTGGGGATACGTGAAGGTATATTTTTTTTATGAATTATCCTTTCAAGAATTTTCGATGATGATGGGACAATTGTAATAGGCTTTTAGTTTGTAATTTCACTAGTTTTTCCAGATTTATGTATAGCAGTTTTTCGCCCAGATATAAATTGATCGGGGAATGTGTTGGTTTCTAATGATTTATTAAAGACTAGCTGTAATGGCAGTGCTAGTATATGGGCATGAGCTCAATGAAAATACGATGGAATACCATCTAGTTCTATTGAAGCATTTGATTTCAAAGATCTGATGGCATCTAGGTTATCTGAAATGTCTATATTATTTATTGTAGGAGTGTCAAGGCCATAGTCTCCATACTCAAGATCTCTTGAAATGGGTAAACTTTTAGTAAACACTGACTGGAAATGATTTGCATATGCATTTGATATATTCCCATCGGTCTCAAAGATTTCACTTTTATCGGTGAACCTGTGTATGATTGTCGAATTTTGTCTTTTATTTTTCAGATAACCCCAAAAATATTTTGGATTGCAAGTTATGTTGTCTTCAATATCCCGGGTGTCATTTGCGTTGCACCTATTTATCAGAATTATCGTTTTCCTCCTCAGCTTTCGGATTTTTGCAAATTATCATTATTTTCCCTTGATTCCTTAGCAGAACGGTTTCTGAGCTTATTTTTTTTTATGAGTTCTATTGAAAACCATTGTGGATATTCGTTTTTGTTCACGCGTGATTTTTTGTGTGGAATAAAATCGTCCATTAATTCATATAGGGTGTTATAAAACTGACTGACACATTCGTTTGGATCGTTGAAAAAGATGACATTTGCCCAGTAACACTGATCAAGCAGATGGTATAATCTAATGTAATCTCCTTTTTGAAGTCATAGTTGGGTGTTGTTTCACTGATATTTTCAAAGGTGTTGGTTTGTATTGCGACAATTTGTATTGAAATTTAACTCTAATGGAAGGTGATACCTATCAATATGTACTAGCTGGTTCTCAGAGAGAGAGATACTGTTGTTTCAGTTATATTTGTCAGTACCAGATCGAAAGTATTGTTTACATGATAAGGTACATTGTTCAAAGAATATAAATCATACTTACATAAAATGTCCAAAATTATTCTGGCCTTGGAGGACCCTGTTTCGAAATTATATGATGTGTCATTGATCTAAGGTACATTGAAATCACCTATGCAGAACACATTATCTGAGTGAGGGTTGCTCTTAGTTCCGAGTGAATCAAACATTTTTCCTATACTGTGAGGTCAGAACCAGACTTGATATAGAAACAACACATTGTAAAACTGATGTTATTCATTTTGAGGGTTACACATAGCAATTGTGTTTTTAGTATTTTAGTCACTTTTTTTTATATAGCACAGGACTCTTTTATATAGCACAGGTATTGTTTGTCATTCCTATATACCAAGTATCTGTTATCACAAATTCCGTTATCATTTATTAATGGGTTGAGCCATGATTCCGACCAGCATGAAACGTCATAGTTGCTAGACATTATATTATCATATATCACCCCGACTTGGATCTTAACCCCCTAACATTCCGATAGAAAATTGAGTAAAAGACTCCTGAAAAAAACCTTGTGGTTTTCTATAATATCTGGAGACTGTGGTTTGAACAGCTGGAATATTCTGTTTCTGTCTTTCAATTTATGATATTCTTTATTGTAACTGCTCACATTTTCTTCTGTCTGTTTGATCTCACTGCTTGTGAGAGAACAGGAAATTGAATTTGCTGTAGTCAAAAATCCTCAGGTATGTTGCGGTTTGTACGTTATTGGTTTGAGTGATACTTTTTAAAGTCAAACTGCCTGATTGCCACATGTCTTGGCCAGTTATTTGCATTGTAGAGTTTGTTTTTCAAATGGAAGTCTGTACTCAACATGGAACACTTGTTGACAATCATTTTCCGAAAAAAGGATTTTTGGGCGAATCTAACGATACCAATTTATTCGCGATTGGATTAAAAATAAGAACATAAAGTAAATATTACTACAGAAAATACTGGATGATAATTCATTTACCTTTGTCAAGTGTGCCATTCCCATTTCCTTCCACTGTAGCAAATGTTCAAAGTAAATTCCTCCTTGTTCATGACAGATTTCAGCTCGTTCAATTGTTTCTCTCAACACGTTTCATATCATTTGAGTCGTTGTACTCCTTAATGCCAGTGGAATTATTTCTTCTAGGATTTCAAGAGTGGCTGGGGATGTTGCATAGTGAACCTTTTATTTTGTAACATATCCCCAAATGAAGAAATCGAGGACAGTGAGATCCAATTTAAAACTTCTCTGGTATTCTGAATCTTGTTTGCCGTAAAACTGCTGAAGGTAGATTATTGAGATATCCTCGATTCCATTTTGGAGGAAACCTAAGTACCTCACCTCTTGACTTCGAAACAATATTGGCCCAATTATTATGATTTCAACGATACCAGCCCACACATTGACGCAAACCTTTTCGAAAATTGCCCTTCCCCATTGCATGTTGATTTTGTTGGGCCCAGTACCGACTATTTTGCTTATTGAACTTACCATTATTTATTTGTCGTGATTCGTCGAAAAAAAAAATGAAACTGATAAAATTAGGGTCAACTATATGATTTTGAAGCAGCCAATCACAAAACACTACCCGTCTAGCGCCATCGTCAGCATACGAATGTTGATGTAACTGATATTTGAATGCTCGATATCCGTGCTTTTTCAGAATTTTTCTTGCTGATTAGTGACTTATCGACATTTCTCGACTATTTTCTCTTGAAGAAACCGTTTGGTCGACCTCCACCATAGCAAGAACGATAATCTCAGTCTCCTCATTTATGATAAACCTCTGTTCCGCCTCTTGATTTCCATTTACTACTCAACAGCATTCCTTGAATTTATATGACATTCTTTGAATATTAATAACATATCCACTTTGAGTATACATTATTATGAAGATATATTAAACTGAAATTTCAACGAAAATTAGGAAAATTTTACTGTCTGTTTATAAAGTGAGTGTTTTGTTTTCCAAAGAAGTCTTGATAAAAATAACTGGAAAATATTATGCATGATGGCTATCCATGTCACATTTGACAAAAGTGAATAAATGATTATCCAGTATTTTCTTCAGTAATAGTTGATTTATGTTCTTGATTTCGATCCAATCGCAAATGAATTAGTATCGTTAGATTCGTCAAAAAATCCTCCTCTCGGAAAGTGCTCGTCAGAAAATTGTCGCTTTTTGAAAAATAATAGTTAGACATGAAAATGTGATTTTTCCAATTTATCTTACTCCTATCTATCATACTTGTCATTGAATCTTTGCGATCGTAATTCTCTGACATCACCTGAGGTCCTCAGATTAGTTTACGTCCGATCATGGCCACCTAGATGCAATATCAAAAAGTGACTCTGAAAATATTAAGGAACCGTGACAACTGTTCAAAATGTCACATTCTGATCCAGAATTGTCTCAGAAGTCCAAAAATTCTACAATATACAGGGTGATCTATTTAAAAATTCAAAATCGCAGCCATTTCCGGTGAAACCGGAACTGACCGGAAAGTGAAAAATATACTCAAACTCTCCTCTTCACATACCATATACCTATACGTAATCTCATTTTGATACACCCAATATTCTAGAAGTTATGACTTATCTAATAGATTCGTTGACACCCAGTATAAAATATAGATAAACTTTCACACTACATATGTACACACTACATATGTACTGGGTATATATGTATGTACTTATGTACTACATTATCTGAAAAAGTCGGAGATTTTACTTTGTTTCTTAAGTGAAATAATTGAAAAAAGCTTATCTACAGATTTTTCTTGTATATTTTTTAGTGCAAGAATATCTCCAATGCCAAGATTATTCTCCTCTGCCCATTTCAATCCCAATGTGAAATATTTTATTGCATCCATATTTCACTCTTTTATTTCAAAGACAAAGTAATATGTTCACGTGTTGTCATTCTGCAGTACACGAAAACACGCTAGGCCGTCAAATAATCAAAATATAATTGAGTTACCGCATTGGAATAAGGCATACAGATAAGTTAAAACCGATGAACAAGGCAAATCCGGATTTTCGAATCATGTGATTCAGATTACAAGGTACATAATTAAAGTTTAGCGTCAACCCGGACTAGCAAAATATCTGGATCACTCTCCGGATTATTGCGTATCTACTGTATTCATTACCGGTAGTCAGTTCTCCTCTTATACCAGTATTCAGATTTTTCACTTATGTTTTTCAGTGTTCGAATATATAATTCATTATCATTTATAAACGGCAGGGTTGTGAAAATACAGTAGTTGTTTATATAACGTTTTGCTTATGGCATCCAATGCCATCTCTCTTTCGACCATAACCGATTCTTATTTATTTGCTTCTCCAATATTGCACATAAAAGTTCTCTCGAGACTAGTAACTGTAAAAGACTGGTACACAGGCCCTCGGATACTTCAACGATCTCATGAAAGTTGTTTTTTTTTATTTGCGTGCACGGAACATTGAATAGGAAAATTTCTATCGCAAATGATTTGTCACATACTACCACCTGCTTTCTTCCTTTTCTTGGTCATAAAATCCTGGAAATATTGGAATATATCCCTACACGCTGAATACGAGTAGAAATGGATAGACGATAAATACGTTAAGTGAAACTTCTTGGTATGCATGCATTGAAATAAAATGTCTGCATTAATGAATGTTACTATTCTCATCAAGAATATTTGGATGATCCATTATAACTCATGTTGAATTTTAATATGTATATTGTAACATACTGCCATCTCTGCAGTTAATTTTTCTGTTATCATATAACCATGGTTTCAACTTGTCAGTGACAGAATATCCATTGATAGAACAAAATGTTAACTGACTGAGAATTTCACTATGCTCATCAAAAATATTTTGATGCTTTCAGTGTGATTTATACTTTCAAATATGTATTTTGTGTCATGTTGTCAAATATTTCTGGTCTTACTGTAACTGGTTGGAATTTTACAGATATTTGCCATAATAATGTTTTCAATATGTTTTTAATTTTATTAAATTTTTGTGATTTATCAATAAACACTTTTGTTATATATGACTTTACCCTATGTACGTACTGCACTATGCGATATCCATAGTTTCATCAATCCAGGAAATGGTGGATAAATTACACACATCTTTGTGCTTTATATGACCTACCATATGTACACACTGTACCAAAAATGGTTAATAGAATTATTATTATTATTATTATAATTATATCTATAAGACCATATAACATATAAAAAATGAACTTTTTTTTTTTTCACGACGTATGTTCAACAATGTGACGTCGAAGTCGGTTCTTTGGCTTCCATAAGATATTAGCATGGAATATGTTCCATACCTTTTAAAGTACAATGATCTCAAGAATTTCTTTCTGAATTTTTACCAGCATTTGAGGATATATTTCAGTCAAGTCATCTGCATAAAGCAGGAATTTTGTACATTTGATGTAAGTATTTATGTCATCAATGAACAGAGTGAAGAGCAATGGTCCTAGGATCGAGCCTTGGGGTACTGTGGAAGTACTGACAAAGCGGTTTGATTTGCTGTTGTTGAATTTCACAGAATTTGGACGATTCGTAGGATATGATTCTAAATATTTTATAATGTTTTTATTGTAGGAACAATATGTTAATTTATTTAATAAACTTTATGGTTGACTCGATCGAATGCCTTTGCTAGATCAGTGTCAATGGAATCGATATGGGCATTATTTATTTCTGTTGCTAGATAATCACTAGAAACACATAGGTTTGTAGCGGTAGACCTTTTGCTGACAAAGCCATGCTGTTCCTCTAAGATTACTGGGGATACGTGAAGGTATATTTTTTTATGAATTATCCTTTCAAGAATTTTCGATGATGATGGGACAATTGTAATAGGCCTTTGGTTTGTAATTCCACTAGTTTTTCCAGATTCATGTATAGCAGTTTTTCGCCCAAATATAAATTGATCAGGGAATGTGTTGGTTTCTAATGATTTATTAAAGACTAGCTGTAATGGCAGTGCTAGTATATGGGCATGAGCTTTATGAAAATAGGATGGAATACCATCTAGTCCTATTGCAGCATTTGATTTCAAAGATCTGATGGCATCTAGGTTGTCTGAAATGTCTATATTATTTATTGTAGGAGTGTCAAGGCCATAGTCTTTTTACTCAAGAACTCTTGAAATGGGTATACTTTTAGTATACACTGACTGGAAATGATTGGCATATGCATTTGATATATTCCCATCGGTCTCAAAGATTTCACTTTTATTGGTGAACCTGTGTATGATTGTCGAATTTTGTCTTTTATTTTTCAGATAACCCCAAAAATATTTTGGATTGCAAGTTATGTTGTCTTCAATATCCCAGGTGTCGTTTGCGTGGCACCTATTTATCAGAATTATCGTTTTCCTCCTCAGCTTTCGGATTTTTTGCAAATTATCATTATTTTCCCTTGATTTCTTAGCAGAACGGTTTCTGAGCTTAATTTTTTTTATGAGTTCTATTGAAAACCATTG